>JBBMOE010000051.1:306224-336248 GCA_037975065.1 Chaetodon trifasciatus
ATTTTCAAAACCAGTGTATCATTACAAAAATGGAAAGCCATTAAAATGAGACTGACGAAACGACAACATAGATCTTGTCAAGGAAAATCAGCCTCTCCTGTTGACAGTGAGGTTGGCTAACACTGAGAGACATTACTACCTGCACTGGGCCATTAGCTTTCACTACAGGAAATTATTCCATTGTTGGACAACTAATTCAGAGAGATTTTATCTGCAGTGGTCGTTAAGCAAGAATGTGGACATCATCCAGACACAATACCCAGTGACAGTCGCATCTTAATGGACTTAACTGCACCATTTCCCTGTGAAATGAGGTGTCTGGCACATTGCTGAACATTTACTGTGCCCCCCTTTCACTTCATAACACCTGCATTCAACACACCACCCTCCAGTGTCAGTGTTGCTGACTGACAAAATAATGAGCTGTTATGGGCTTGGCCACTGGGCAATGAGCAGCAAACAACTTTAGTCAGCAAGTTGCCAGGTGTTCTTCTAGCAGCACCCATAGAGAAAAGATCGAGGTGTTTAATGGGCAGGAACCTCACATTTTTATGGCAAAACGTTGCCATACATAAAAGTTTGTTGTCTATGGCCATGCTTTTCTATGTGGACATGAAAATGGACAGGGGTGGGTGAAAGAAATCATAAGTTAATAATAACTCATATTACTCGGGAGTATTTTGTGAATATTATGTACCCCATCATCCAGAGACTAACATGAGCGGGGTGAAGCACTAATCTCAGCATTAAGCAGAGCAGCGTTGTAACACATTACAGGCTGAGGTGGACAAAACACAGTCTATTAAAGTCTATTAGCTTTGTCTTAGGTCATAGCGATCCGTACAAATATAGTCAGATCAACCCTGATATTGATCCTTAGTGTTAGCTTGAGACATCTCTAGTGTCACCTGAGGTGTTAGTCCTGCATTATTATAGAACTAATGCTATCAATCAATCAATCAATCAATCAATCAATCAAACTTTATTTATATAGCACTTTTTATACATAATGCAACACAAAGTGCTTTACAAGAGTTAAATACAATATAAATCAAAACAGAACAACACTAAAAACCCAACCCTCCCATCCTCCATATGTACTAACACACACCCTCAACTACATGCGCACACACACACACACACACACACACACACACACACAGAGAGAGAGAGAGACAGGCTATGATCCTGTCTTGTAGAGAGGCCTTCAATTTTAGCATTTAAGCCTGCATATACCCAGTTAGAGGAAGCTGTAGTCCAAACACCAATATTTTCCCCCCACATTTTGGTTGCTTTCTCTCAGCAAAGTAAACTGAGGAACTCCACAAAGTTACAAAGACATTTTGTCTGCAAGATAACCATCATGCCTTCACTTTAGGCTGATTCAACAAAGTGCTATTCTGCCCTCCAATTCAATAATCCACCCACATTTGACTTCATCCAGTCTGGAGGAGTAATAGGAATGTCTCCTGATCATTTCTCCTGAATCCTGAGTTCTGTATAGCTGAGTCACATGTTTTCAACTCTTGCTGCCAAGATAAGAAGCAAACCAAAACAATCTGTGCTCTATAGCAAGAAGTAAATGTCCAACATACACCTGTGTCCATCTTATTTATGGCAGGGCAGCACACAAGGAGCATTCCTGAATTATGCCATATAATGACAAACAGGTCATTGCTATCTGTGATTACCTGTGTCTTTTGAAGTCTTCTTAAACCATGATCTAAAAACATCTAAGTGTATTATGTGTGATAGTACAAAGCAGATTTTGCTACAAAACTCAAGCTCAAGAATGACCCATGTTCCAACTTGGAAGGTGTCAGCTTTGGATTTGGAAAGGATTTGCAAATTACCACGTTCTGTCCTAATGTCATGTGCATTAATATGTACTTTGTATTTGCGTTATGTCAAATTTGTTGGGTTTCATAAAAAAATAAAGAAATCTGTTACAGCTGTGCAGGCTACTGTGTCCCACAACAACTTTGTTGTTGGCACATCCACTGTTCCTTATACAGCTCCTGCGCCCTGTCTAACATCCACACCAATAAAGACACCTCGTCTGGACCTTGATGAGGTAAAAGAGGGCTGGATGCCACCTACAGACTCCGTCAAAGCACATGAGAGTGTCAACAGATATGTTCTAAGTTACTCAAATATCCCTATATATCTGTGTGTGTGCGAGCATATCAGCCAGTTTATTTGTGGAAACTAATGCAGTCTGACTTAGTATTTGAACCTTCTCTTTAGTGGTTTTCCAGGCTCAGTGGCAGTCCTTGTCCATCTTAAGGCCCAGCCACTCCAGCATTTGAAACTGTGAAACTGAAGAGAGCCAGAGAGCCCAAAGAAAGGAAGCTATTATATCCTGTGCTATTATAAGCTGTTATAAACTGTGTTGCACATGACCGTATGTACGTATACATAACCTTGCTCTGGTGAAGTATCAAGTATCTGCAGAGGAGTTGAGTTGATGATGCAAATACACCTCTTGAAAACTGCAGAATTTAATGCTCCATTAACAATTATGCTAACTAAATTGTTGACCGAGAGTTAAAACTAGCTAGTTCTTAGAGCTATTGCTAGTGATTAGCTCGTGTATGCTACCAGCTGGTAGGACACCAAAGATAAAGCATTACCTGTCCTTATGCAATTTCTTTTTCATGGCAAATGGGGTTCAAACACTTCTCCTTTAACAGGGGTCATCAATTACATGTAATTCAACAAAAAACTCCTCGTCATACAACATTAACATATTGTTGATTGCTGATAGCTCATAACTACCATGACCATGCAAATGAAATACCTACACAGCATCTGTTTCTGCTTACACAAAAAGGATCTCACTATTTAACAAAAATGTATCTCTGTAGTGATCACTTTCCATACTGTTTCAGACACTTAGAATAACAATCTAATCTTGTCAATGGCAAAAACAAACACTCAGTGGAAGTCACTCAATACTGGTCCAATTTAAAAAATTATTGTCCCTATCAGTCATGTAGACGCAAAAACATGAGGAAATAGGGTCCATCAAAACAGACATTTGACTGGAATTTCTCCCATTTTGTCAAGGACAATGAAATCTTCCAGAGCACAACTGACTGACTCCAGCGCGCACCTATGCGCAAAATTAACTGGTTAGTTTCTGGTTAATGGCTGTTGAGCTATCAATATCGCGAAATTAACTGATACTGAAATCCCAAATCGATGTAAAATTTTCTCACATATGCCATGATATGTCATATGCATGACTGCGATATTAAAGACATGGTAAACAAAAAAAAAAAAAAAAAGTTTTTGGACATGATTTTAGGGAAAATATCTAAATGTAAGTATTTATTCAGTATACTATTTTTTAAGATTTTAATCTGGGTTTATTCTCTCAATATATAATTCTGATGGTGCCCAAAGCCAAAATTTACAGAATGTTGATTTTGTAACATGAATCTGGCACTGTACGGACAACACAAGTACAACTTTTAAGTTTCAGTGTCACATCTGAGGGTGGGGATGCACCCAAGTAAAAGTATTTTTTGTTTGACAGTTCTAACTGTAGCTGATTATCATTGCTCTTAATAACCACACCAAACTTGGAGCAGTTATTTTGCCACATCTGCAGGTATACCACAGCTTTGATGAAACCTGTCCCTTTGTCTTCTGTTCAATAAGGTCAAACTGAGCATCTGAGATGAACAAATCCTCAAAGGCATTATCATATTTGTAGCATTCTCACCTTTATAAAGTTGTCTTACTGCTGCATGCAAATATGTCTCCAAATCCTGCCATACATGTACAATGGGCTGTCAAAACTGACCCGATCTTTTCTGCAGCTATCCAAGATTTCACTGGGGCTCATTCATTCTCTGGCTGTGTTTTACCTGCATAAATATAATGTTATAACAGTGATTGAGTGGTAATATTAGCTAAAAATAAAGCAGGCCAAGCTAGCTTAGAGTTTTCCAAATAATACTTTCAATAAAATACAAATATTTGTACAAACCTGTCCACACACAACCAGAAAATCCCGGTGCCCTTACCAACAAATCCGACCAAGCATCAAGGCTTTTACTGACTTCAGGCTATGCTTTGTGTATTGCCCCAGCATTTAATCAGGTATATATAAATGTCAGGAAACTCAGTTTCTGGCCATTTGTCAATGTCCATGGACTACTGATTCTTTGGTAAGATGTCAGCATCACGGTTGAGTCCATTTGCCTTTAGTTTAAGCAGATAATGATATATTTTACTCCTGATTTAACAGTTCCCCCACTAAGGGCAGCCATGTTGCAGGATATTTTGCAACTCAGTCCAACTGAGGGGTGTATTCTAATTGGAAAGTGACATTAGCCTATACCCTCTAAACTGGCTGGGGGTCTACCTTTTGCACAGATTATTTTGAAAGGGTGGGGCCAGAGGGTCAAGGGAAATCAAGGGAGGCTGGGCGTGAAAGGATTCAAGAGGGCTGGGGTACAAGGTCAAGTCTCAGGGATCAGGGGAGGGTCCGGGAGACATGTCCAAATGGCATTTTTTTCTAGCCTTTTAATTATGAAACATCTGTCTATAAGAAGAAAATGTGATTGTAGTTGGAAAACTTCAAAACTGATGAGCACAAATCAATTTTTTTGTTCTGTGGTGATTTCTAAGCCATGATATAGCAAAGCACAAGTGATACTATGAAGTGCAACATATTAAATAAAGACAAAAAACATACGCTTCATATACTATATATATCACATATTATTTCAATGTATTATTATAGTATTACTGTCAGCAATCAACCAACAATTTGCAGCTTCCTGGTGTAATGTCAAACACAGCAAGCAAATATTTTCAAGCGTGCATGAACGAGAAGTAAGCTAGGTTTGAGAAGAAGGCTACAGCCACAGAGTCATGCCGATGGTGACCCTAGTAAGCCCCTGCCATATAAACCCACAACAGACTAACCTAAATTTTACACTAGAAGGTTTGCCAAAGCACAATGAGTGAAACTCTACAGGTGGTGGTGGCAGATGTCTCAATTAAGGAGACAACGAAAGATCTCAAAGGCATACAAGAATGGCTTGGAGAGGCAGGACAACAGATGTCAGACATGGAGGGCACAAACGCTCTGATGGAGAGAGGCACAGAGAAATGGGGAAAAATAGAAAGAAATGGGGAACAGTGTGGATGCAAGTGGAGGACCCAGAAAAATGGAACGTTGGAACTGAAAGAGGGCAAGGAGGACACAGGCAAAGTGATTCAGTATGTGGATTCTCTCTCGAGAGGCTGGTCTTACTGGAAATGAATTCAGAATTAAACACACCCATTGTTTTCTCACCCCATACCCAACCAAAATGAGCCATCAAGGACCCTAATGATGGGCTTCTACATTTGTCTCAAGACAAGGTGCTACAGATGGCTAAGGAGAAAAGTGGAATTAAATGGGAGGGCTGTTAGCTGTCTTTCTTTGAGGATCTGACAAAAGACCTAGTGGAGAAAAGGAAGACATTCATGTTGGTGAAGAGATGTCTGCATGAGTTTCATGTGAGGCACAAATCTGTATAAGCCTATAATGCTATCTTTACATGGAAAGGAAAAAGAAATGATTCTGAAAGAGCACAGAGGTAGAAAAGTTTGTGAAAGATGTTTAACAGAGGACCTTGGGACATGATACCAAAAACGAGGGAGTGTATGTCATTATATGGAAGTAAGCTTATTTTTATGATGGTTTTGGGTGTTTACCGTCAATGTGCCTCACAAATTGAGTTAAGTTAGTTAGATCAGACAGGAGAGGAGGGGTAGGTGTATTCTGTGTTGTTTTGCTCGGGTTAGGGTTCTTGTTCATGCTTAGTCTTTGCATGAAGTCAATATATTTCAGTAGGCCTAATAATGTTTTGGATAACCTATGCAACAAGTGTTTTGTTAAAATGGTTGCAATTGTAGGCAATTTGCAGTCACAAACACAGGATATTTGCAGGTTTGAAAACGATGGGCGGGTACATTAATATATTAATATAATATATATATATAGAGTGATATATATATATATAAAACCAGGAGTCTGTATAAAAGAGGTGATGATTCCCATCAATAAAAATCTAAGCTTTGTCATGACAAAACAATACAGTGACAGGGAAGGTTGACTTATTGTACTGAAGCCTTGATCAGCGGAATTAGGACTATGTTATGCATTATACAGTATATGTGCCTAACAAAGAGCTTATTTCAACCAGGTAATGGGTGCAATGATTGACAAAAGCAGTGAATTGATGACTGCATACTGACAATATTTAAAAGATTAACAAGAACTTTTTTGAATTCTTAATTCGTCATTTCCTTTTTTGCCATGACATACAAAAAAAATTATTTAAGAAAGAGACCAAGGAAAAAATCTTCCAAGAAACAGTGGGTAGTTTCAAAGCTGGCTTGGGTGCCTGGAACACTTTGGTCAGCGCCGAGTGTTTATGTGTAGACTGGAGTAGCAGCATTAAAGTGGAGACACTGTTGTGTTGAAAGAAATTTACTGTACACTTACGCTTTGTGCACCGCTGGGATCCCTGAGCTTTACTCCATCCATGACAGCACTGCCCTCCACACACATTCACCCTGCAAATAGAAAACAAGCAGAGGTGGATGACACAACGGCACACACCCACTCAGATGGACATCAAAGTCAACAGAAAGACTTCCCCTTCCCTTTTTCCTCTACTTCGGGCTTCAAGTGTATCAAAAGTAAGAGTTGGGCCCTGTTTGAAGATCCCAACCAAACTGCAATGCCAGCCCAAACTTTCATGTTGCTTTGGCAAGACTAAACCTTTATCTCTGAAGAAATGTCATTTCAAGTAGACTGCACATTAGATGACAGTTGTCTTTTTTACTCAAATGTCAACATCAACCTGAGTGGACAAATGCACCATCCTCAGGGCTGTCATTTAAGATGGGCATTACACATATACATTTGAGGTAAGAAATAGGCCATGTCTGTAGCACCTAGTTAAAATGTTGTCCACAACGCTCAGGGGGTTTGAGATACTTGACATCATCATCTAAATGTTCCACCACAGTTATCAGATTTTTGGCCGGGCTCCACCAATCCTCACCGGATATATTCCAGACTTGAATGCCGTCCCAAACACACAGCTCAGGAGATGCGGTTTGGCCTTGTAATACTAAATATGAGCGGGAAGGCAGGAATTATCTGTGATACTGAAGTTGCTGAAGTGTAGTGCTTACTATGGTAGGTTTGTTAGCCTTGCAAAGCCAACCCGAGTTTCACAAGCTACAACTACAACTACAAAACTTTGGTTTAGAAAAGGTCCACAGAGATTTGATTGAGGCAGGCTGTTGGAAACTGGACCCATAGAGGAACCTACACCATCATGAAAGAGTGGCTTAAATGACGAGTCACTGCCTCTTGAATTACAGTGTAAGTGGAGGATGATACCCCAGCCATACAACAGATGGCTGATCAATAGATCAATATGTGATCAATATGTGATCAATAGACCCTATGACTAGGGTCTATTGATCACATATTCAACCTGTGCTGGATCAATTCAACCAGCTGTCACAGCTTATTTTTTGTTAGTCATTGTTAAAGGAGTGTAGTACCATACGCTGGTAAATCACTGAATAAAGATGGATTTACACTTGACACGAGGGATATCAATAGTTAAGTCTTCATCAATTATCAGAAAAGAAGGATGACTTAAAAGTCAAGCTAGCCAGGGCAGCTAGCTCTGACCATTGACCATTGATTGAAATGTATTGGCTTTAAATACAAATGTTTGCTCCTGAAATTACAGGAAAAAAAACATACTCCCATTATGCTCTGTCTATCTGCATAGTCTCATAAGTAAGTGACCTGCGGAGCCTCAAAAATATATAATAAGAGTGGTCAAGAGATTCACATAATTACAGTGGAATGCAAAAGTTTGAGAAGCCTTTGTCAAAATTTCTGTTAAAGTGAATAGCTTAGCAAGTAAAAGATGAACCCATTTCCAAAGAGCATTAAGGATGACACATTCCTTTTATATATTAAGCAAAATTACTCTTTTTATTTCCATCTTTTACAGTTTCAAAATAAAAGCAAAAGGGCCAGAGGCAAACATTTGGACACTCTGCATGGTCAGGACTTAGTAACAGCTCCTTCAGCAAATATCACATCTTATAAACACTTTTTGTGAGTCTTTCAATTCTTTTTTGGGGATTTCGCCCATTCTTCCATGCAAAAGGCTTCTAGTTCTGTGAGATTCCTGGGCAGTCTTGCATGGTTGCACAGCTCTTTTGAGGTCTATCCACAGATTTTCGATGATGTTTAGGTTGGGAAACTGTGAGGGCCATGGAAAAATCTTCAGCTTGTGTCTCTTGAGGCAGTCCATTGTGGATTTTGAGGTGTGTTTCGAGTCATTATCCTGTTGAAGAAGCCAGCCACAAGCTCAAAGAATGATTGATCCACACACATGCCTAACAGTTGGAGAGGTGATCTTTTCATAAAATTCCTTTTTTTCTTCAAACATACCTTTGCTCATTGCGATCAAAAAGTTCTATTTAACATCATCAGGCCACAGGGCTTGTTTTCAAAATGCATCAGACTTTTTTAGATGTTTGCAAACTGTTAATGTTGAATTTTGTGATAAGGGCATAGGAAAGATTTTCTTCTGATGATTCTTCTATGCAGGTATCACTACACAGTAGAGCAGTGCACCACCAGAGTCTGCTTAATCTTCCTGAAGGCCTTTTGCAGTTGAAGTGGGAATCTTTCTAGCAATCCACTGAACTGTCCTCTTGGAAAGTATTCAGGTCCTCCAGACCTGAAGTTGATCATGGCTGTTTTTACTCACTGCCATTTCTTAATCATATCACCAAGGAAACAGCTAACTGAAAAAGTGTTGTTATCTTCTTATAGCCTACTCCTGCCTTGTGGGCATCAATTAATTTAATTTTCAGAATGCTAGGCAGCTGCTTTGAGGAGTCCATGGCTGCTGATTGTTGGGACAAGGTTTGAGGTACCACAGTGTTTATAAAGCCTAGTGTCTTGGTTTGTCCAAACACTTGCATGGTGCTCCTTTCCCTTTTTTCCCTCTAAAATTGTGCAAAACAAAAATAATGCCCAACTCTTGCTTGAAATGTTCAAGAGGATGTTTAATCTTAAACTTTATGACTTTTGAAGACTAACTATGACTTTTGACTAACCCATCCTCTACTTAATTATTGTAGAAGATAACACATGCAACCCAGTCTGACCAATCACAGTTCTTGAAGCCATGACGTAGTTAATTTTTTTGGAGGCACTACATGGGTAGGCCTTGTTAGCACGCCTCGATGTACAATCATATAAAACAGGCTCTTTCCTGGATTATATTTGTCTAATTAAGTTTGACATCTCTATTTCTGACAATTAAAAACTCCCCCTTTTTAATGTTTCTTGAAGATGGGTACATTAAATTTGAATGTCAATATTATCCACCTGCGACGGATCATTACTAAAGTCAGGAAGAGGGTTGTGAAGGAAGACAAGCTGATATGCACTGACCCATTCAAACAGGCTAATGTGGCTTTGACCTTCGTCACAGTGTTTGAATGAGGTGATGACACTACAGTGCTTCAGTTTAGGAATTTATTTGCTGTGGTTAACCCCAAAGGATGGGGGAGGGTTGTTCACATGCTGGTGAGAAGCGCCAACACTTCAGAGTCAGCTGTCAAACAGTACTTCATTTATGAGTTTCCCATATCTTCACTGTAGTTTTTTCATGGATGTTCCATCCTCGATACTAGCTCTGATGTTCACTAAACCTTGGGCCTTATCTTTTGGCTCACTGTACAGTAACACTAACCTTCCATACATTGTGATGACCTTCCATGTCCTCATATCTGTAGCTTTTATCTCCTCCTCCTTTTTGGCCACCTTATTATTCCAGCTGGGTATCTGATGACCAGTAGGGTGTGTGTTGATGGCTTGGATCTTATTCTTCTGGTTCTACTGGCTCCTCAGACCTGCTCTCTGAAGGTATTTGGCTGTAGCTGACTCTCTTGCTGCCTCTTCATGGTTTCAAATTGTCTGTGGAGTACCCAGGTATTTGTAACTGTCCTCTATGTGGTTATCCTGCCATCTGGTAATTAACGCCTTCAGTCTTCACCTCCTTTTCACTTTTTGTCACTTTTCCACCATACTTCTCCAGTGAATGAAATCACAATGTCATCACTGCAGATCCTGGTGAGGTGAATCAGCAAATCAATGTCTCACTCATTCCTGGCATAAAGCTTGATGTCATCCATCTATAGGAGGTGGGTTAAGGTATCTCCAATCTTGAAACTGTGTCTATAGCCACTCTTTATGATGCTCTCACTGATAAGGTTCAGAAGCCTATGTGTAGAGGCATACGTAGAACAGTAGCGGGGACTGTGCAACATCTTGGTATATGCCACATTTGACAGTTTCCTGTATGATTGTCTTTTATGAGTTGGCCTCTAGTGTTGTATTCCACTGCTGGGTTGAGTTCTTGATGAAGGCTATTAGTGTCCTGTTGGCTTTTGCATGCCAAGCACTCCTATAAACATCATATACATAAACTGCCAATATGTGAAAACTGCACAGTTGATTTCTCATCTCAAATATTCTCAGAAGTTAGAAGTACTATACAAAAAATTGTGGAAAAAAAAAAAGAAAAAACAAACTTTGCCTTGTAGGACACAGTAGATGAGATAGATAAAGAATAAATAAAGGATTCAAGTGTCAAAAACTGCAGTAAAACTGCAGAGTTTTTATTAAACATTAAAAATGAAATGAAATAATAAAACCCACCAGTAATCACCACATGCAAAGGTTGGCCCCCCTGAACATTTCTTGGAGCAAGTTTGGTGGGAAGTGGAGAAATGTGAATTGGAGGAATGATGAGACACACAAACATACACACAAACCACTCTTCAATTATACTAGTAGGATACAGCCCAATCCAAATCATAACCATTTACTGTGCATCTGGAATTTATTATTTTACTATTAGCTATAGTCTGCCCTGCAACTGACTGCTAGCACAGCACCACATTCCCAGTCCTTAACGGCATGGAGGAGAGGTGCCATATGATGCCCACGCTCGGTCCTGCTGCCATCCTTCTCACAGAGCAATACATAGAACTACATTCATGAGGAATTGCTTTGACCATTTATAATTAATAGTGGGCAGAATAATGGGGCAGAATATGAGGCTTGTCCAGGTATATTCTTTTTTAAACTGATTGTGATTCCTAAAGGAAAAATGCATGCAGATATCAGTCTGTGCACGGTTTTATAACTCATTATTTTTTTTGTACGCATATAAACTTCGGGTATGTATTCCATATAGTTCAGGCCCCATGTATTGTGTACGCTTGCTCACCATTACCCTGTCACGGCTTACTGGAACACTTGAATAGAAGGGAGTCAACTTTACTGTTATGAGTAACACCTGTGCATGTCAAAATGTCTGCTGGGATGAGAGGCCTGTTAGCCCCCTGCTCAGGTTCACATTGTATGGAGCTGTTATAGAATTGTCTGAGGCCGCCAAACTCACTGAACCCAAAAGATGGATAAGGTGTGATTTCTCCACCCTAACAGGTGCAGCAAAGCAACAGGAAGTTCTGGGAAATGTCAAGAGAACAGAGCCTGTACATGCCAACACAGTCCTCAGGAGAGGTCTTATCAGGCTAAATAAGGCACTTTGCCGTATACACATTCCTACTGTTATATACTAGACGTAGAACAAACACACAGTATGGCTGTGATTTACAGAACCAGGCACAGAGCTCTAGTAATGCTTCGGCCAGCCAGCAGAATACCTGTGAAAGAAGCCAGCTCAATCTAACACAAAAACCAGGGATACAGTGGAGAGGAGAGACTCACAGCAATACAATCACTTCTCTTTAAGGCTGACACACATCTTTTTTTGAGTTTGGAATAATAAATATGCAATAAAATAAAATAATAATAATAATTGCATCGTATCCACTTAATGCAATTGCACTATATCATCAGCATTAATTGAATCAACACCAGATATAGTTCATTAAACAGGTCAGACAGTTTGACCAGTACAGTGAGTGTGAAAACAAACTGTCAAGTCAACACTGTCAGCTCCAATTAGTGTCAGTGAAAAGTCAGCACCTGATAACAATGGGCCGTTTTGTGCTGGAGTACACTGAAGGAGAAACCAAAGACACGGTTTACCCACTTCACTGGCAGAATGAAATCAGGTCTGTGCCATGGAGTATGATATGAAACCTGCGCACAACTGTTGGCGCGTAAATTTCGGGCACTTTTCTCAAAGTTGATCTGTCTAAGGCTTATTTGGTTTATGATCAAAGCTGACAGGAAGTCATTAAATTCATTCGCGTTCTCCCATAGCCTACATTCGCCCCTCCTGACACTTATTCGGAGTTTCTTACCCCGACAGCTTCATGACATTTTTCTGCTGGCTCTGCTCCTGGCCGCTCAGCCGGACGTCCGACTGCTGCTGAGTGAACTGCGGGGCTGACGCGGCTTGGTTCCCCATCCTGCGGGTCCGGACCTGGCCGCCGAAGTTGGCGGTGAGCTCCAGGTTGTACGTGTGCGGCTGCCCCGGCGCGCCGCGGCGCGTCGACACGGAGCTGACTCGCACCCCGCCGTCCGCTCCGGCTGGCCCCGGCGCAGGCTGCAGTACGTACAGCCTCCTAAAGCCGCTCTGGATTTGCTGCTGCTGCGCTGACACACGACCAGGGGAGAGACACAAACCGAACGAAAATAATAAAAGGCCCCATCTTATCCAAGCCATATCCACACCGAATACGAAGTAAAGAAAAGGTTTCTTGGGGGAAAATTAGGTCCACGTTACTTTCGGCTCCGTGAAAAACTCCTTTTCACTTCTTACGAGGAGGAAAAACCTTCGTATTTCTAAGCATATTCCTGTAGGCACCGACCACCAACCCGGTGCGGAACGCACTAACTTCACTAAGCTAACGTTACCCAAGGAAACACGCTGGCTTCACTGTGAAAAGTTTGAAATAAAATGGGGCATGTAACGTTAAAATGGTTGTAGAAGTGAGTCTAGTCCCGCTTTCAGTCTTCCTGCAGCATGGAGGGCCTCCGGGCTGCTGCGGCTTCCTCTGGGGAAGATTTGACCTGGTCCGCAGTCAGAAGAGCCTGAGAACTCCAAGAAAGTTTCCCTGTTGTAGGTGAACAGTGTCAGCAGCGCGAGCAGCCAGCCTCCAGACGTGACGTCAGGGGGGGTGGGGGGTGCACACTAACCCAAAGAACGTTAGCTGAGCGTTTCTTGGGGCCCAAGGGTGTCAGGGGGCCTAAAACAGAGCCCCCACCCACCCACCCACACATACACACACACAGACAGACTGACCCACCCCAAAACCAACTCACACTCATTCTCCATTCAGGTTTCTGTAAGTTGATACTAAACTTCCAGTTTAAATGAATAAACTCTACACCTACTCTAAGTATAAGCAGAGTGGATTTAGTTCCACAACTCTCATACAAGTATGTCAGTTAAATCATCCCTCAGCTGGTGGTAGTAATCACTATGGATACATAACTTGCACACATATGGAAGCCCAGAGCAGCAAATATTTACTGATGTTTTAGCATTATATTTGAGATCACAGAGGTCTTACCTTGAAACATAATATGGTTATCTCATGTTCACAACCTCATTATCTCAAGATAATTAACGCTTATATTTATTTTAAGTCCAAGATAACAATTAAAGTCATTTTGTATTCTTTGCTTGTGTCAGCAGTGAAAAAAACTTTTAATGCTTTTGAAGTTCACGTTAAGTAAACACATTTGTTTTTATCTACATTGTAAGGTTTAGAAAACTTCTGAAATGTGCCCAAAAAAATTTACTGTTGCTCATTATCCTGCTCTTGTTGTAACCTAACACCCATTCCCTATGGTTCCATCATGCACTTGTTTTGCACAGTGCCCCATTAACTTTTGCAGACTGCTACATGTAAGAATGGGGGGGGTGACATTCGCCATTTCTGTGTTTTTCCCTGTATAGGCAGCTACTGGCTTGGCATTAGTTTGCTGCAGCTGCTAGTTCGGGGGCTGTTTGCGATTACTTGCTTTCAAGGAGATACACTAATGTAAAACAGTTTATGTTAGAGATGAAAAAAAATCCACTGTCTGTATAAACAATGAGGATAATGTTGCAGTTTTCCCATATGGCACGAGACAATTCAGCATTCTGGACATTCACTCATCTGGGCATTAAGAGGGCCATTGTACCAAAACTGTGAAGCAGAACAACATGTGACGGAAAAAAAATCATTGATATTTACGGTGATTTAACACACTACAACCGAAGAAAACACATGCAAGTAGGCAAAAACACAAGCAAACTAAGAAAACATGTTGACAACAAATACACACAACACACCAAATACACAAATACATGAACATGCTGTGATACACAACCAAATACACAAATACATGAACATGCTGTGATACACAACCAAATACACAAATACAACCAAATACACAAACATGCTGCAAATACTCACAACACAGCCAAATACAGAAACACAGTGCACATAGCACAGACAACGGATCTGTTTCTAAGGGAGACGAAAAAGTGATGTACCTGGCTGGGACGCACTTGTTGTTGCCATGATTTGTGCCTTTTGAAGTTACCGAACATAATGTTAGGACATTTCACAGTTAATTGGGCATATTTCAACAGATTATCTGAACTGGAGGGCTAATGATTAGCAAAAGGCTAAGGCGCTCTTAATAGCGGATATCTGCAAAAATATTTGAATTGTGATCACAATGTTCAAATAAACCAAAAAAGTTGACATTTTAGCTCATTTTCCAACTCCTCTGACAAGTGGCTGACTTCAATAACTTCAAAAGTTACAAACCATGGCAACAACAAGCGTGCACCAATTGGTTTCATCACATTTTTGTGTCCACTGGAAACAAATCTGTTGTGTCTGTGCTACTTGCTTAGTGTTTCTGTATTTGGTTGTGTGTGAGTATCTGCAGCGTGTTTGTGTATTATTGCACATATAAGGACAGTGTTTTGATGACAGTGTATTCATTACTAATTTCATGCATCATCCACACCAAGTGACTGAAGTAGGACACTTCCATAATAAAATCCAGCAGGTTGTTTGTTAAACTGTCTCCACAAGAGACACGTTTGTAGGACTGTGAGTCTGTCCTGTCCATTGTTTGTATAGAGGGCATTATCACAATTTGACATGGGCACGCTAATAATACATGGTTATGTCACAACACAAATTGAGGTGGTCCAAAAGATTTAATGAAGACAACATCACCATGACCTAATTAGTGTATTTATCCTCCTTGCAGACTATTTTGATGATTGGCTACTCAGTGTCCAGTCTGATTAACTATTGGATGGGCTGCCATTAAATTTTAGATATTCTATTTATATTCATGTTCCCCAGAGGATGACTCCTAATGACTTTCGTCCCCTGACTTTTTCTGAAGAGCTACCATGAAGTTCACATTTTTGTTTGTTTGTTTGTTTGTTTGTTCGTTTTCCTGTTGTTTTTGTTTCCCACTTGCTTTAGCAATGTAAATGTGTTTGCCAATGAAGTCCCTGTGAACAGAAAAAAACTTCAGAGGTTAGTGTAGACTATATATGTGTGTGTATCAGATACTACTCATATCCCTCCTTCAGTGTGAAATTGGCTCATTTACATTATTTTCTGACGAAATTTCTGCCAAATTTTCTTCTGCATGTGAAATGAACATTAAATGTGAAATTTGCTTTGACTACTAAAGTAATAGAGCATGAATAGCTGGCTTTATCAAACAGGTTGAAGGCTTTTCAACATGAACAATATCCACTCACTTAATTCAAATCCTGAGGGTGGCCTTGCCAGTGCAGTGTCATTGTGGGAGTGTGTCATTTTTTTCTGCACTATCAACATTTACATATGAGCTCTACAAGTTGCTGAATACCTTTATTAAAAAATAAAATGTCCAAAGGGTGTGTGTTACATTGCCCAAAGACAAAGGTTTTCTGAGGAAAATATGGTTATTGAAACTTTCAGACTGCTGCACCAAATTTAATACTTCTCCTCTGTCTTCGATTGCACTAAGCAAATGGACACACAAGGAAGAAAAGTCAATATTAGCAGACACAAATGTGTTTTGGAGGAATTCCATGCACATAGCCATCCAACCATCTATGTGCACTGGTATAAATCCAAATGCACATGTTATGTCTGAAATGGACACTTTTGGTATGAAGTCCTACTGTGCACTTGCAGTATCTCAACTTTGAATACAGTCCACTATCACCAACAATACTACTTTCCAATGAGCTACAGATGCAATAGCTGCCTGAAACCTAAAGAGGAAAGGAACAAGTGTGACAGTTGTACATAAATGTCTGGCTGACTAACCTGATTCCTGATAGCCTTACTTCCATGAGCACTCCCTCGTGTGGTTATTGTTATCTCCATTATCTCAGTAACACAGTTGATTGACAAGTTTCAATTGTCATACGTCATTGTTTACTAGGAGTTTTTCAACATTGAGCTTATTGTATATGTACTTACACCTACAGTAAACTTATAGTGAGTTGTTTGAGTGCGGAAAACTCTGGGCACATACTTCATGACATGGTCCTTAAGAGGGCAGAAGCAAAAACTTGAAATCTAGTGGAAATGATATGGTGCTCAATACAAACAATCTGGTTCCTATCAGTACACACGTACCAGTTCATCTTTGTCATACACATTTTTAAAGACAGATCCGTGAACAGGAGCTAGGAACACCATTCACACACAAGTCAAGTGAAGAGCATACTTTTTATGCTTTTCTAAAATATTTAATGCATGGGAAATGGTGCATGCATGGATTTTGTGCATACACATCATTATTACATCTGGTTCCTGGAATGTGTTTTGAACATATAACAGCTGTTGGCACAATTGTGGGTGCATCATGGCTAAACAACTAATTAATTCCACATGAGCCTCATTTCACCAACCATGCTGATTTCAACTACATCTCATCAATGATGTAATAGGTGCTCATTTTGGTTGCGTGAGAGAGTTTCACACTTTCAACAAAAAGACTTTGCCTCACAGAATCTGAATGAAAAGTATGTGTTTGTTTGATGGTTGCATATGTATTAGACAGATCTGGGCGGTGGACCCTGCTGTCAAATTTGGACCAATGAAGGGTGATGGTAAGCAGAACCCACAGACAGACTGTGAAACAACGTCCTTGAGAAAGTGGGTGGAGGCTGGGAGCCCTTTGCCAAACTTGTGGGGAAAGACATGGCAAGGCTCTGAGGAGGGCTGCTGCCATGATGTGTAATCACAGATGATGCAATGTTTTAAAATCCGGCCAGAGAGTCCATTCATTCAGTCAGCCTGGGTCTGGGTCATTCGCACAGAGACTGCTTTCATCAAGGACAAACATGTTTGAAACATGGTGTAGAAAGGGGTTGAGGGTACTACTTCAATCTGGAGACATAAAATATGCATTCATATGATAAAGTCAGGTCTTTTTCTGTTGATGCAGACCCCATGTGAGGTTTGTTTGTGGGAATGAGCCCCGATACCAGTCAGCAACATCACAACTTATACAGCTATGGTTAAAGTTTGGTTAGTTTTAGGCACCATTCTAACTTGGTAACGCAAGAGAAAAATGATGATTTAGGTTTATTGTTATTAGGCATTTGTTGAAATGACTAATATTTTGGGTATTCTTTAGTCTCAGACCTTTGCATGTGTTACAACCTCCAAGTGAAGCTACTCACCATTAGGTGTAAAGAAGTTCTTAGTCTTTCTCCATAAGTACTGTTTCAATAACTGAACTCCTAAAACATGAAGTGAAAGACAGCCTAGTTTTAAGATAAGATAAGATAAGATAGGACAAGACTTGTAATTTGATATTTATTGCACAGTTGAGAAAAAATATACATGTAAAAACCTGTAATGGTATTGCAGCAGATGAAATAGATAATGTGAGTTAGAATAGGGAGAGACAGCATCAACACAGTGCTTCATGACATGATGCTGACATTAAACAGTCTGGCAGCTGTTGGAATAAAGGACCTGCAGCAGTGTTCTTTCTAACACACTGGATGCAGCAGTCTGCTACTGAAGGAGATGCTTAAGCCCCTCACTGTCTCATGCAGAGGGTGGGTTGTCCATGATCAATGTCAGCGTGGCTAACATCCTCCTCACACCCACCTCCTCGATGGTGTCCAGAGGGCAGTCCAGGACAGAGCCAGCTCTCCTGACCTAGTATTTTATGGCCCTCTCTGACCTTCCATAACTCCAGCAGACCACTGAATAAAAAATTGCAGATGCCACCACAGTCATAAAACAGTGTCCTTCATACTCCAAAGGACCTCAGTCTTCATAGCAGGTGGAGACAACTGGCCATCATCATCCTGGACATCCAACAGTTGTCGGTCTTGTGCCTGAAGTCTGATGTGTAGAGGGTGAAGAGGAAAGGAGAGCACTGTCTGCTGCAGAGCCACCGTGCTGCAAACTACCACATTGGACAAGCAGTCACAAAGCCTCACATACTGTGGTCTGTTGGCGAGGTAGCTGATGGTCCACTTAGCAAGGTGGCAGTCTACTCCAGCTCCTTCTAGCTTCTCCTGAGCAGTGATGGTTGGATTGTGTTGAAAACACTAGCCCCTCACCATGCTTCCAGTATGCTCCAGATGAGAAAGACATCAATGGAGCAGGTAGATGACTGCATCCACCAAACCAATGCCTGGTCGATATGCAAACTGTAGGGGGTCCAGCTCGATCTGCATGGTCTTTGGGACTTTAACAAACTTTATCTTGAATTTGAACTTTTGAAGCAACACTAATTTGTGTTTTTATGTTTATTGTATTACAAGGTGTTTCCACCTACACTTTGCCAGATTAACAGTGTTACTTTGCTTAAAGGTCAGCTGAACCTACAGTCATGGAAAAAATTATCAGACCACCCTTGTTTTCTTCAATTTCTTGTTCATTATAATGCCTGATACCACTAAAGGTACATTTGTTTGGACAAATATAATGATAACAACAAAAATATCTCATAAGAGTTTAATTTAAGACCTGATATCTTGTCATTTTCCATGGTTTTCTTGATAATAACCAAAATCAAAGTTCTTACATCAATAGCTATGGTATTGTACTGCCAAAAACAGTGCTTTTAGGCATTCCATGTTTTCTTTTCTGTCTGTTAGTCACATGATACACACAGGAGTTAGTACTTGATTGCATAACCATTGTTTTTGATGACTGCTGCCATGCGTCTTGGCATGCTCTCCACCAGCTTCTGACATTGTTCTGCTGTCACAGCAGCCCGTTCCTGTTGCAAAAATTCAAACAAATTTGCTTTGTTTTTGGGCTTGTGGTTCTCCATTTTGAGTTTGATGATGTTCCACAGGTTTTCAATTGGATTTAGATCTGGTGATTGAGCAGGCCAAGGCATGGTTTGAATGTTCTGGTTCTCCATCCAGGCTTTAACTGACCTTGCCGTGTGACAAGGGGCATTCTCTTGTTGGAAAATCCAGTCATTCGAGGCAGGAAAGAGGTTATCAGCTGATGGAAGAAGACAGTTTTCAAGAGCAGCCCTGTACGTGACCTGGTTCATTCACAATTGCATCTGCCCTGTTCCACCCATACTGAAACAACCCCAGATCCACCCCGATGTTTTACTGTAGGGGAAAGGAAAGGAGACAGTCTGGTTTGTAGGCTTCTCCAGGCTTCCTCCTAACCAGTAAGTTGGCTGGAGTGGGCATCAGCTCAAAATTGGATTCATCACTGAATGAACCTTAGCCCAATCATCAACAGTCCAATCCTTGTGATCCCTAGCAAAGAGTAACCGGGCCTTCCTCTGCCTTTCATTGATGAAGGGCTTCTTCCATGCCCTGTGTGACTTCAGACCAGCTTCAAGAAGTCAGTTTTGAACTGTCCTTGCTGAACAATTCACATTTCTCGACAGTGCCCACTCATTTTTAAGGTCCCTGGAGGTCTGCCAACGATTCCTGACCCTGGAACGGATGAGTGCACGGTCCTCTCGTGGGGTAGAAAGACGTTTCCTGCCTTGACCAGCTAGCAATTTGGTAGTACCATGTTCGGCTTGCTTTTTCTTGGTGTAATGAACGTCTGTCTTGGAGATCTTCAGTTTTTTGGCTACCTGTCTCTCACTTATGCCAATTTCCAGCAGTGCCAAGATGGCTGCCTTTGTGGCTTCACATAATTCTTTTGTTTTAGGCATCATGTGAGAGCTGACAACTTCTGAGTTGTGCTATGGCTTGAATGTAAGCAGGAAACCACTCTAGGCCTTTGCATGTGGAGTGCTGCTTATGACATGAAATGGCCTCTTAAGTACCCTGGGAATACAATTAAGCTTAAGCATGTCAAATAGGACATTAAGTATTATGGAATCAGCTGCATTTTTTGTCGCGTTCATTGTATTCTTCAGGTAATATACCTTTAGTGTTATCAGGAACAAGAAATGAACAAGAAATTGAAGAAAACAAGGGTGGTCTAACAATTTTTTCCATGACTGTATATTTGACCCTGAACCTGGACCTGGTACAGTGCCTGTCTGCGATCCATGGACGGATTCTCTGCCTAAGCCTTTTGGATAGGTTTGCCTGTTTGTACTGGCTTCCTGTTTATCCCTTTCCCTGACTTGTGATTCCATGAGCTTATGTACCTCATTTTGTCAATAAATTGCTGTATATGGATCCTTTCCTTTATTGTCTTGCACCCCCATGACATATAGTTACTATAGTATTAACATGAGATAAATAATCAGGCTCCACATCAGCTCTATACCATTTCACTAATATCTAACAAGATGAAACTATGACATACATCACTTATAATAAATTTAGGGGGTTTTAGAATTACTGATTTTACATTGTTTCAAAAGGTTAAATTATTATACAAATACACTTGATCAGATAGAGTTTTAGTGTTTTGAGATGTCTTAATTTTCAAAAAATTTTTTCATATATTTTGCCTCATACAATTGAGTTTTGTGGTAGCTCCAAGCAATTTTGGCTCAGATGACTAACAGACAATGCACATGCATTGACATTGTGTTTGTCCACCAGAAGTTTTGCCATGAATTGCCATACTATCAAAATCACAATTAAATTTGCTTTATTGGCCAAATATGTGTGCACATAGAAGGAATTTGACTTTAAACACTGCACTTGATGTACTTGCATAGGAAAAGGGGACAAATAAAGCTCAATGGGGACAAAAAGACAAAAAAAATGTATATGTCATTATTGGATGATAAATGGCCAGTCAATGGATGTTTTGGAGTTTTTAGTGATGTTTAGGTTTAGTGACACTGAATGACTGGCTACATGTTCATCAGGGTGAAGGCTTGTGGGAAGAAACAGTTTTTGGCACTCAATGATCTTCCGCATCTACCAGAGGGGAGAAGTTGGAAGAGGCTATGTACAGGATGTGAGGGGTCTGTAGTGATTCCAACAGCTGCCAGACTGTCTGCTTCCTCAGTCTGGAGGTGTGCATGGATGGCAGGTTGTTACCAATGATTTTCTCAACAGTTCTTGTAGTCTGTTGCGTCTGTTATGATTCGTAAATCAATGAATTTTTTGATGGACCCCAGAGGCAGATAATCAGCACAACAAGAAAGGGAGCCATTTAACGCAAACTGTTTATTTAACAATAACAAATAAATAAACCACAACTTACAAAAAACCTGACTAACAACCCACAATACGAGAAAACACAAGATCAAGAAGAAAACAAAACATCACCGTAACTACACCGTGGTGACTGGGTAGGAACAAAACGCACTACTAAGGAAGAAAACCAAAACTAGGAAGCTACACTATGGTAAATAAAAAATAAAGACAAGATCTGCACGCAGGCCACTAGGAATACAAGACAAGGATAACTAAGAAGCTATGAGCACAGGGAAAAAATGGCTGTAAAGTCTAGGCATGAAGCTTTGACAATCTGGCAACGTGACGACTCTGGAAACAGCCTCAGGTGCGCCGTCTGCTTGCAGCACCGCTAGGCCACATCTCCACTGCAGACACAGAGAGAAAATTAAAACACAAAAAACTACACAGAATGCAATAACAAAATCATAATCACACAGACTATAACAGTCTGTTCTTTTCCTAAATGGTGACAGACCCAGAAGAAACAATGATGGATGTGCATAGCATAGACTGGATTCTTCCTATGCAGAAGTGAATCAGCAGCTGTTGAGGCAGGTTGAACCTCTTGAGCTGACGTAGAAAGTAAATCCTCTATTGCACCTTCTTGTGTAACAGTTCATTCAGCCTCTTACCTGCTGCCATTGTCGTCTTACCTGTTCACCTGGGGCCCGTTTCACAAAGGAGGTTCAACAAACTCTGAGTGTAATCCTGAACCCTGAGTTGATCTAGCCTGAGATAGGAAACTCAGAGTTTCTGGTTTCAGAACAGGTGATTTGAGTTAGTTCAATCAACTCAGAGTAGGTTAACTCAGAGTTAAGCGCGTGCACCACGACTATAAAAAGCCAACATCAATGGAGCCCCGATTCGACGAGTCACCATGGCAACGGGGAGGAGGAGGGCTGCATTTTTTACCCTACTAGAATTGGAAATCTTAATGGGCTCATACGGCAAATTTGAGGATGTTTTTAAAAAAAGTGCAACACCGCTGCAGCTGCAAAAGAGAGGAAGACGGCGTGGGAGAACATTGCTGCTCGGGTCAATGCGTAAGTTTAAATGTAGTCCTTTGCAATCACAATAATATTACAGGGGAAAACTGCTTGAATGGTAGCTCATTAATTTATTTCATGTAGGTGCAATCCCGCGGGGGAGAAGCGCACTTGGCAGCAGCTTAAGATGAAATACAAAAACATTGTTCAAACAGGTAAGACCTCGGCATAATTTAATGGGGGTACCTCATTTTGATCGTGTTTTACATTGTAAAGTAAATATTAAGTGGCTGTTTGACTGTGCAGTTGTTTTATCCCCAACATAATGCTGTTTTCACACACATAAATGTCTTCTCATCTATATCATATTCTGTAAAATAATTAAGCCAATTTAAACTAACACAGACTTTTGCTCAGCCAACAGAAAGAAGGCAGATGCCCGTAAAACGGGTGGTGGCCCAGCACCGCCACCTCTAACGGAGGCAGAGGAGCTGGCCCTAAGCCAGAATTCAGGAAGGCCAGTGGATGAGGGAATCCCTGGAGGGAGCTCGTCTTCAGAGCTCACCCCCCAAGACACAAGTGCCTTTATAAAATGTAATATGCCTAGGCCTATATATCTTTTTTTAAGCCTATTCATAAAAATATTTATTTCCCTTTCATGTCTTTTTTTTTCTTTTGTCCCAACAGATTCTGATGGTGCCATCTGCCTGGTGGAGCCCCCTCACGCCACAACCGACCTTGTAACTGTAAGAAGCCAATACTCCAAAGATTTTGCCAAATGGTAGTTTAAGTATACTGAAACATGTCACTCATCTAGGATGAAGACCACGAGGAAACTGTGTCTGCTGCCTTTACAGAGGGGGATTCAGAAAGGCCTATACAGGTAACATCTTGATATGTTACTGATAGTTACAGTCCCATTTACATTTCTTAACATTCTGGTGGAATATAGAGTGTGCCATTTAGCCTACACTGAAGTATTAACACATTCTCATCCTTTTTAACAGAGCATGGCTGGGCAGCAGCAGGAGAGTCCCTCAACTTCCACTGCACAGATTGACACAGTGAGATGGCTGTTCAGTAAACAGCAGAGGTTCATTCTGTGGAATTCATGTGCAACTGTATAATTTAATGCCCTCCTTATGTATTCCCAGTTACCAGTAAAAGAGATTTATAAAATTCACCTGCTGAAAAAAATCCAAAAAAACAACAAAGAAATGCAATACTTGGACCACCAGATTAGGAGGGCAGATCTAGAAATTGAAATACTGGAGCACAAATTACAGGTGGGTGCATGGTCACAGGTGAATTATGTTAATTATGTTAACTATTGGAATGTTAACTAAACTAGCTCTTGTATTTGTAGGAAATAAAGAAGACCAAATGAAGTGTGTATTGTGTCTTTATTTGACTGCTGTGGTGGTGGTGGTGGTGGTGGTGATAATGGTGACTCAATCCCTGAAGTGGTGATGGCATATGGTGTCTCTGACTGCTCTGCCATCCTTCATAGCTGGCAGGTGGATGGGGTCATCACCTTCAATTTGTAGGGCAGGATGTTGCTCTCCTGTAATAGTGGCAATATTATGACGAACAACACATGCCACAATAATATCACAGGCCCTCTCAGGGGTCACCCTGATGTGACGTAGGCACTGGAAACGGGCTTTCAGCAGGCCTATGGTCATCTCCACCCGGGCTCTCGTCCTGCAGTGAGCCCGGTTGAAGTTCTGTTGGGGGCCTGGTTCAGGGTCAGGGTAAGGGGTCAGCAGCCTAGGTTGGCATGGGTAACCCCTGTCACCCAGCAGAAGGCCATCAAACTCTCCTGTAATGTGTAGTGGACACATCAGAGTATATTAAAGGAGGGAGACAAGTGAATTATATTGTGCAAATCTTTAGGCTGCTTACCACGTTGCAGTCTGTTGCTCAGGTTAGACTCGCGAAGAATCCTTGAGTCATAAACAGACCCAGGCCACTTGGCCTCCACATCGTTGTCAAAAGGACATGCCATGTTAGTGAAAAAAAGTGGACTTCTAATATAGGCCTACTGACTGATTTTTTTATATAACAGAGTGCAGAAATATGTTATGCCAAAACTCGCCTGCTGACTGAATGAATGAGGAAATCATATACCGTGTGTGGCTGACAGAGGGCGGAGACAGAGAGAAACTCGAGGTTCATTGACAAAAACCTGGTCCCGACCAGGTTAGGTTCATAGAGTCTGTTATTATGGTAACTGACCGAGAGCTTAAGTTACCTCTCTCTGTGAAACAGGCTAGAATTACCCCTCTTTCTCTGGTTTGAGTTACCTCCCTTCGTGAAACAGAAAACTCCGAGTTTCCTTCATTTCAGGCTTAACAAACTCAGAGTTTTCACTAAACCTGCTTTGTGAAATGGGCCCCTGCTCAGCCAGTACTTTTCCACACTCAACCACCCCTACCTGTTCATTCACCTAATCACACACCTGAGGCTCACTGCAATCAGTCCAGTACTTAAGATGCTCTCCCACACACAATCAGTGCCAGATTGTTCTTTGCAGAATGCCAGACTCTCCAACGTTTATTATCGAACTGATATCGGTCTGTCAAGATGGCGTTGTACGAGTGGCGGCCTGTTACAGCAGCTCTTAAGACTCTTAGGAGTTTTTCTTCTCTTTTTCTGTTTTCTTTTTGCATCGTTTTTATCCATTTTAGTTCTGCGTGTTTATAAATCTCTGGTGCATCAGAGAGGCACGATAACTCAACACTTTTACAACTTGTGCAACTTTTCTCCGCTTCTGTGGGTCCGTGAGAGACAATGGCTCCCATTGTTTACAATAGGGATCAGCTGCTGGCCCTGCATAACACAGCTGTGCGGCCGGAGGAGCAACCTGATGTCCCCCGTGAGTTAAGGAGGAGGATGTGGGGGTGCCACGCTTGGATCAAACGCCGCGACAGGAGGAGAGCTTATAGACCGGCTCTCCCGTCCGTCATCATGGGGAACGTAAGATCTCTCCCCAATTAGATGGATGAGCTGGCTGCGTTGACCCGGCATTTTCAGGAATTCCGGCAGTGAAGCATGCTATTGTTTTCAGAGACATGGCTGGGCACGCAGCACACAGACGCGACTGTAGCGCTGGATGGATTCTCACTCATACGGGCAGATCGGACAGAGAGGAGCGGTAAGAGGAAAGGAAGTGGGCTGGCAGTGTTTGAGAATGATAGATGGGCACATCACTATCAAAGAGCAGCACTGCTGCCAGGACATTGAGCTGTTAGTTTGAGGCCATATTATCTGCCGCGGGAGCAGTGTTGGGACTAACTCGTTATTAAGTATCGTGTTACAATAACTATGTTACTTTTGCTTTTAAGAATGAAAACAACAATGGCGGCAGTCGACGACAGTCCAGGCGTGGGATTTCTCTCGTGGAAATATGCACATTATTTTTCCTTTCTGACGGTAAAAGACAAGGGGAATATTGTGGTGACCTGTAATCTATGTGGAAGTTTGAAAACTCTATCCACATCAAAGACTAGCAATTCTAATCTGATGAAACATCTTCAGAAACAACACGCATCTACCAAGCTAGTTGAAAAAGACCCTGAAGGTAACACAGGTGATGCTGCTGTTAATGCTCCAGCCACACAACGAAAGCTTGATTTTACAAAGCCTGTTGCACAGTCTATAACCTGGACACAGCTAAACAGACTGATTGCCAGGTATGTTGTGGAAGACATGCAACCTATCTCAACGGTTCAGTCCCCTGCTTTCAGAAAACTGGTTAGCAAAATACCTGTGCGAGGGAGAGACAGTGCTGCGTCAGCATCGTGCAGAAAGACGTTTTCCCGTTACCTGGACCAAGAATATGCTAACATGGAGTCAGAGCTCAAAAAGACATTTGATGAGTTAGAACATGTCTCCACAACAGCAGACATTTGGACTGTGCATACTAAAAGTTTTCTTGGCGTAACAGCACATTGGATAAATCCACACAACATGAAATGTGAGAAAGCAGCGCTGGCATGCAGGAGATTTAAGGGTCGACATACGTATGACAGTGTTACACGTGGGCTGGATAACATAAACTCATCCCATGGCCTATCCTTCAAAATCACAGCAACTGTAACAGACAATGGTTTCAATTTTGTCAAGGCCTCTCAAGTGTACCAGCCACCACCTGAGTCGGACGACTCTGAAGATGGGGAGGATGAGGCGACTTTTGTTTCCATTGGGGATGTGCTGCAGAACAGTGCTGATGATGTTGAGGACGTGATTTCTTTACCTCCACATCAGAGATGTGTGTTACACACATTGAACCTCATCTCTTGCACCGATGTGGATAAGTGGCTGTTGTCAAAACCTGAAACGAAAGTCATTTACAGAAGTGTCACCACAAAATGTGCAGGGCTGTGGAACAAGGCCAGTCGTTCCACAGTGGCCGCTGAGATTGTGGACGACGTTATTGCAAAGCAGCTACTAGTACCTTGCACAACCAGGTGGAACTCATTTTATGATGCTCTGGAGCGAAGTTCTAAGATACCTTTGGTGGAGCTGAACACCCTCTCCTCCAAACTACAGTTGAAATGTTTCAATGAAAGGGAACATCAGTGTATCAGAGGGTACTGTGCTGTCATGCAACCGCTTACTGTGGCACTGGACATTCTTCAGGGAGAAGACAATTGTTTTTACAGCACACTCCTACCCACACTGGAATCATTGATTACCAAGACTCTGGAAATGAAAAATGGTCTGCAAATCCTTGTTGGGGTACCAGGTGCAGTTATCTAGGTAAGAGATGTTATTTTCTTTTGTGTTTATTTTGAATTAAATTAATAACTCAATTGCATTTTCATTGATCTGTAGCATACAAGTGTATGCTATTACTGTTTGAGATACTTTTATCCCAATAAATAAAATAAATACAACATACAGGCTAGGTCTACACGTTATTCACAAATTAAAATACATTCTATATAAAACTACAGCATGCTGTTAATGTTTAATGCATTTGTTTTTGAAACAATGCCTACTTTCTCCTGCAATAATGTTTTTTTTGCACTCTTGTTATGTGTCATTACAGGCAGTCAAAACAAGGTTTGCACATGTCCTTGGAAGTGAAGATGCTGTCCTGGCTGCTGTGACACTAACAAAATTCAAGCTTTGTTGGTTGCATGACCAGGAGCGGAAGGACCTGGCAAAGGCAAGTCTGCTGGCAGGGTGCTGAAAACTTCTCCCCGAGCAAGAGCAGCAACAACCAGGTACCTGCGCCACCGACACAACACAGCGCCCGGGCTCTAGCAAAGAGGATGAGTTCTTTTCTTTTGCAGAGAATGAGGAGGACACCTATGCCACTGCTGAAGCTGAAGTAGCCGAGTACCTCAAATCAGGAGCAACAGGGATAGACACTCTGGATCAATTTCCAATGATAAAGAAACTCTCTCTTTAACTCAATGCAGCCACTCCCTCCAGTGCCCCAGTAGAAAGGCTCTTTAGCCTGGGAAACCTGATTCTCTCTCCAAAGAGGAACAGGCTGTCAGATCACAAGTTTGAGAAGCTTCTCCTCTTGAGGTACAATCATTGGTTTGCGGGCTAGCAATGTCGATGAGCGCTGATATGATGATGGCATGTGTTTCTCCCAAGGGTGCTATTATTATTATTTATTTAGTTTTTCTTTGTGAGGCTGAAAATACTTTTAAATTTGCCCATCATTACTGAAGATGAGGTCTCCAGTTGGTGGAGTTTAGCTGTTTTGAGTTAAGGTTACAAAGAACGGATAAACCTCACTGTGTTTATGTTGAAAAAATCTATTGAATCAGTTTTGCACTATTATTGATTCCTACAGATGCTAAATGGTCTGAGGCACAGTTTAATTTTTGCACTGCCAAAAGTATACTTTCTACCTGTTTCAATGGCTACAATAAATGTGCCTCTCAAAAGTTTCAACATACTGTTTGTTGTGTTTTGTTAATCCACTGCTTCATCGTAGTGATACTGGGTACAAAGATCAAATCTTACAGTTGTTTTATTGAGCACTGTGCCACATCAACCCCAAAATAATGTGTGTGCATTTGTAGAGGGTTGGAAACAATAGAAATAAATTAAAACAGTAGGATAAAAACAGACATTATAATTTTTTATTTATTTTAATTCATTTCATCATTCACTTGCACTCACACTACTACACTGCCATTGCATGTACAGGTTGCTAAGTGGCGCATTGCGCTTGTGGTGGGATAGGACTTACATGTAAGCAAGCCAGAGGACTGGCAGCCTCCCTGGCTATCCAGTTAAGGAGGCAACACATTAACAAGAGAATTTAGAGTAAAAAAAAAAAAAAAAAGTTACTTTCCCTAGTAACTAGTTACCTTAAAAGTAACGAGTAACTTAAAGTAACTGAGTTACTTTTGAAATAAGTAACTAGTAACTGTAACTAAGTTACTAATTTAAAGTAACTTGCCCAACACTGTGCGGGAGTTCTCACATGCCATAGTGGTGGCTGTGTATATTCCTCCCTCTGCTAACGCCAATGCAGCCTGTGACATCATCAACACTGTAATCAGCAGGCAGCAGACTCAGAAACCACAGGCCCTCTTACTGATCTCTGGGGATTTTAATCATGCCTCTCTGTCCTCCACTCTGCCCAAATTCATCCAGTACATCACATGTGCCACCAGAGACAACAAAACACTGGACTTATTCTATGCCAACACCAAGGAGGCATACGAATCATCACCCCTCCCCCCTCTGGGAAGAGCTGATCACAACCTGGTTCATCTCTTGCCTGTATACAAGCCCCTTGTTAACAGGCAACCAGCTGTGTCCCGCACAGTGAAGAGGTGGTCTGACGAGGCTGAAGAGACTCTGAAGGACTGCTTCAATACAAAAGTGTGGGAAATATTCTGTGACTCTCATGAGGAGGACATTGACAGTTTGACAGACAGCATCACGGACTACATAAACTTCTGTGTGGAGAACACTGTACCCACCAGGACTGTACGGCGTCACTCCACCAACAAACCCTGGATTAATCCTGACATCAAGGCTCTTTTAAAGGAGAAGATGAGGGGCTTCAAGTCAGGAAACAAAGAGGAGCTGAAAACTGTTCAGAGGGAGCTAAGAAGGAAAATCAGGTATGGGATATACAGATACAGGAAGAGTATGGAGGAACAGCTGCAGGAGAACAACGACAGGGGAGTCTGGAGAGGCCTGAAAACCATCTCAGGCCATCAGGAGCCAAACTCCCAGGCAGCAGGGAATCCAAAGTGGGCAGATGAGCTGAACACCTATTTTTGCGGGTTTGAGGAAGCATCTGCCCCTCCCCCAGCTGTATCAGCCCTGCAGCAGACCTCCTTTGATCTTCCAGCATTCTGCCCAAGTGCCCCACTGACCCCCCCCCCCCCCCC
>JBBMOE010000051.1:336591-722651 GCA_037975065.1 Chaetodon trifasciatus
GTTCACATAAGCAAATTAATTTTCACTCGGAGCCCTTATAGCAATGTGAGTGCAGTCAATTGCGCCAATTACATTTGGGAAACCAGACATTGCTGCAAATTGCCTTTTAATGTTGGCCTGTTCACCCACAGTGTACGGAAACCTGATGTATCGACTGGTCATTTTTATAATGCCATCCAAAACGGTGAGGGATGGCTGCGATATCCCAGACCTAAGGACATAATTTAACTGAATTATATCACACCCAAAAGGGGCTTTAGACAGACAATGTAACATTATATAATATTAATCATATCAAACACTTACCTGTCGGCTAATTCCCACTAAAAGGAGCCAGTCGCCAGAAACCCCAGAGTGGTCAGCACCTGGATATGCACCAGGATGGCGCAGTTCTGGCGGGTGGGTCTATCTAACACCGGGCCCAGTTCAGCACATAGATCCAAGAGCACCGCTCTAGGGAATCTAAATCGGCTTATTAGCCAGTCATCATCATGGGCCAGGGAATCTCCGTGGTCCCTAAAACTTCTCTCCATCCTGATCCTACCATTTGCGTGATCTTCCAGCAGTGCCAGCGCATCCATTGTGCAGCATTACGCACAAGTGTCACCGCACTATTTATATGCTTACTCAGCAAATTGAATGATTGTTACACACCTTGTCACAATTAATACTAATCCATCAGTGCCATCCACTGCTCTGTATCATTTGAAGATGGAAGTATGATATATGAACATTGTGCATACAGTAGTAGGCCTAACGGCTCACCAAAGGAACACATCTATAACACTGCAGACTTGGGTGTTTATGATTATGCGGGTCTATAAGTCTGATATGTGATGACATTAAATGTATGAGATCAATCTGGCTTCAATTCACCACCTCACCATCTGCACCGCCAGTTCCCCCTGTCTCCAAAATGTTCGTACGCAAGCATCAAAGTTGGCATACCGGTGAGCACATTCTCACGCTAAGTTTATTTTTATAAATCACAACCTTTGCGTAGGAAGTTGCGTATGTAACTTTCAAGCCCCGTTTTGTGCGTAAGCAACTTTTATAAATGAGGCCCCAGGAAGGTTGCAGGACCGGACGGCCTCAGTCCCAGGCTGGCTCCTCAGATCCTGCTCTGATCAGCTGAGCGGGATCATTGGACATCTGTTCAATCTGAGCCTGAGACTGGGAAGGGTGCCATGCCTCTGGAGGATGTCCTGTCCATGGTACCTGTGCCAAAGACCCCACATCCCAAGGATCCTAGCTGCTACAGGCCGGTGTCTCTAACATCCCACCTCATGAAGGCCCTGGAGCGGCTGGTCCTTGCCCACGTGCACCCCCTGGTGAGCTCGTCCATGGCCCCGCTGCAGTTCGCGTACCAGCCTGGCATTGGAGTGGACAATGCCCTCATCTTCGTCCTCCATTGAGCTCTGTCTCACCTGGAGTTGCCTGGGAGCTCTGTTCGGGTCCTTTTCCTGGACCTCTGCAGTGCTTTCAACAACATCAGGCCAGCCATCCTGAGAAACAAGCTGGAGCTTTTGGGGGTGGACCAACACCTCACATGCTGGATAGTGAACTACCTCTCCAACCGCCCACAGTATGTGAGGATACAGGACTGTGTGTCAGGGACTGTCCTCTGCAGTGTAGGGGCCCCCCAGGGAACAGTGCTGGCTCTGTTCTGACAGGTCATACAGAGGACTCATCCAGGATGTTGTGGACTGGTGCCAGGAGAACTACCTCCTGATTAATGCTGGAAAAAACAAGGAGCTGGTTGTGGACTTCCGTCGGCGCCCGTACTCTTCCCCATCACCAGTGACTATCCAGGGAAGGGACATTGAGATGGTGACATCTTATAAGTACCTGGGTGTTCATCTGAATAACAAAACAAAGAGTCAAAGAGTGGACTCATAACACCACTACACTTTATAAAAAAGGACAGAGCAGACTCTATCTGCTCAGGAGGCTGAGGTCTTTTGGGGTGCGTGGGGCACTCCTGAAGACCTTCTATGACTCTGTTGTGGCCTCTGTCATTTTCTACGGTGTAGTCTGCTGGGGGAGCAGCATCGCAACAGCTGACAGGAAGAGGCTGGACAAACTCATTAGGAAGGCCAGCTCTGTCCCGGGATGCCCTCTGGAACTGGTGGAGGTGGTGGGGGAGTGGAGGATGACAGCCAAGCTGTCCTCCATGACAGTCAATGGCTCCCACCCCCTCCAACACACACTCACTGCACTGAGGAGCACCATCAGTGACAGGATGCTACATCCAAAGTGTGTGAAGGAGTGGTATCGCAGGTCATTCCTTCCTGCAGCTGTTAGACTACACAACAAAAACTGCTCCAAGTAATCTGTGAATTATCTGTGCTATAATCTGTGCAATAATCTGTGCAATCCAACCTGTACATAACAGTCTGTAAATACCACTTATAATTTCTTAAGATAACGTTTATTTTTTATTCCACTCTTTTGTATACATTTATTGTTTTTAATTTGCATGCACTTGTTATTCTACTCTATCTGCTTTACTGGTGCTGCTGTAAACTGGAATTTCCCCTTGCGGGACTAATAAAGGAATTTTGAATTGAATTGAACTGATCTCTCATTACCGGACCTGCCTGCCTTTGACTTGACCTGATCTTCTGCTCCCTGGTAAATACGTCAGCCTTCAGTGCCTGATTAAATTTGATGCCCTGTATTTCCTGGATCAAATCGTGTCCGTTGCATGTTTGATTCGCCAAACATTTCCTGAGCCTCTCTATTGTTCCGGACAGAGCATTGACTTTATCTGTTCTAAGACTCTGAGGGACTTCCATGTTCTGGTGGTACTGCAATTGGGTCCTAAATTTCCCCATTACAGTACAATCCGGCCAGTCGTGGACCCAGTGGATCCTACCCCACCACAGAATTGTTTTGAGAGGATAGAGGGTGTCCTCCAGAGACATGAGGCTATGATGGCGTCCGCAGCGACTGCAGCCAGGCAGGCAGCAGTAGCCCAAGATCAGGGGGCCAGCTACATTGACCGCTCAGATCCAGGAGATAAGTAGCACGCATGCCCAACCGGTGTTTCTGGGTTCACTCGTCCAGCCACAGCCTTTACTCAATGTCAGCTCCTGAGGGAGAGGCTATGGAGACCTACTTCAATGACTCTTCGTGGGTAAAAAGATGAGACTCTGAGGCCCTTCCTCTTATCTCCTCTGCCTTCAAGCTTCTCGAAGGGCCCACCATCTTCACAAAGCTAGATCTCCGTAACGCCTATCACCTGGTTCGTATTCATGAGGGGAATGAGTGGAAGACAGCCTTCAACCCTCCCACCTGACATTATGAGTACCTACTGATACCGTTCAGCCTTACTGATGCCTTAGCAGTGTTCCAGGCACTGGTAAATGATGTACACAGAGACGTGCTGAATGCTTCGTGTTTGTGTATTTGGACAACATCCTCATCTTCTCCTGGTCCCAAGCGGAACACGTCCATCAGGTTCAGACTGTCTTGCAACATCTTTTAGAGAACTCACTCTCCATCAAGTTAGAGATGTGTGAGTTCCATGCCCCTTCTGTCTCCTTCCTGGGGTACATCATGGCACCGGACAACATCCAAATGGACCCCACCAAGCAGCTACAGGGGTTCCTGGGTTCACAAACTTCTACAGACGCTTCACCTGCAATTACAGCATCATAGCTGCAAAGTTCCAGTTCACATCTGTCCCCATCCTCCAGCTGCCCAACCCTGATTGTCATTTCGTCATGGAGGTGGATACATCAAAAGCAGGAGTAGTGCTTTTGGCATTATTGCTATTATGGAGCATTTGAAGCATGAGGGAACTTCACACAGCTCCAGTGATTTCTTGAGGATCTCTGTGAAGCTTCCTGGATGGACCAAACAGTGATCAGAGAGCCCCAAGGCTGCACAGGGGACAGGAATATGTGGATTTTATATTGTGTAGCAGTGGTCCAGTGCATTACTGTGCCTTGTGGGACACTTAATGACACTAAACTTCTGCAACACATATGCAAAAATAAAGCAAGTACTAGAGAGCACAGCACCAAGTTGGCCATCCATAGCACTATCTTGTAACAGCAGTTTTAAACCATAATGTTATAATACACTTTTTAGATCCTTTTCATTTTTTCTGCTTGTTTTAACCAGGTAAAAGATTTTAGTCATTGGACATCTGGATCTGGAGTGAATGAAGTCCAGTATTTGGGCCCCTACCACTATCATTTGATTCCAGCATGCAAACACTCACCTCTCCATCCAGCTGTAACAGCTGTCTCTGCTGGCACCAAAACAATCACCAAACTGCTAGGACAGATCTCCATTCTCTACATCAGAGACAAAGGACAGCTTATAGATTACCTGGTTACAGTGCCCTCAGCTGAAGCAGAGATGGACTCCACTAACCTGGATACTCAACACCTGACCAAGAGCCTCAGAGTATTCAACTGAGTATAATTTCAACTCTCAAAATGTTTAGCTGTGTCCCTAACACCACACCATCCTGATGATTGTGGCATAGACCTGCCTGGCGCTCCCTTACCATCAAGCAGACTCTGTAATTTGACTTGACCCCAAAGAAAAGCCATGGAGACATACATTAATGAGTCTTTGACAGCAGGTATAATCAGTCCCTCCTCTTCTACTCTTCTCCTCTTGGTTCTTGGTTTTCCTTTGTTGCTAAATTAGATAAATTGTTTTGCCCTTGACTTCCATTGACTGCCATATCACAGCAAAGAATGCCACTTGTCACCTTTGCTTTTGAGCTCTTCCAAGGTGCCACAGTGTTCACCACATTTGACATCCAGAATGCTTACCATCTGATGAGGATCAGAGAAGAAGATGAATGAAAGACACCCCTCTTGGCTACTTTGAGTATTTAGCCACACATTTTTGACTAACTAATGCTCCTGTTGTCTTCCAGGCTATGGTTAATGGTGACTTCATGAACTGTTTTGCCTTAGTGTATCCGGATGATATCTTATTTTTTTCCAAAGACATGCTTTAACACATGTTCCATGTCCATCTGGTTTTGTACAGGTTCCTTTAGAATAACCTGTTAACTTTCAAAAAGTGCAAATTCCACACCAAGACAGTCAGCTTCCTGGGGTATGTCATTGTGAGCGGGCAGGTGAAGACCCAGCCAGAGAAGATAAAGTTGTTGCACAGTGGCCTAAACACAGAAGCCGCAGGCAGCTCCAGAGGTTTTGGGGCTTTACCAACTTCTACTGTTGGTTCATCAAGGACGTCAGCAGAGTGACCTCTCCTCTCCAAAGATTACTTCTTCCTCCATCCCATTTTCGGACCCCAGAGGCAGACCTCAATTTCTCTCAACTCAACAGCCTCTTTGCTTCCACCCCCATCCTGGTCCAGCCAGACCCCACTTAACAATGCATTGTACAAGCAGATGCACTTGACACTGGAGTGAGGGCTGTGCTCTCTCAGTGCCTTTCCTCAATGCTCTCTCCCAGCAGCACACCTGAAGAACCCCTTTCTGTCCAGTCACTTTTCTCACCTTGTTCAGTGTGGTGGCAGCAGAGACTTGAGAAATCGAGTCAAGTTGACATCTGTGACTAACTGTTGTTAACCCCTCTGTTTCCTCCACTCCAATCAGCTGTGAGCAGTTCAAAGATTTCTTTCTCAACAAAACTGACATTAGGCCAAATATTTCACAACCGACAAAACATTTCCCACTGGCTATCGAGGACCCAAGGATCTGCTTTTCATAATTTCGACCCAATCTCTTCACCCCTGCTTGGATGCCTAACTGCAGGCACGAAGTCTACTAGCTGTCAGTTTGATATAATTCCGAAGAAGTTCCTAAAACATTTGAAGCAGTTGGTCTCAGGATATGGAAACCTTTTAACGACTTTTAGATGTCTAGCCATAGATACAGTCCTGTCTTGTTTTAAGCATGCTTAAGCCTAGCATAGTTCAGCCTCTTGTTAAGAGGCCTGGTCTTGACCTAGCTATTCCAAGTAATTTTAAATCAATTTCTAAGCTGTCTTTCTTATCTCATGCCCAGTTCAGACCAAAGATTTATGAAAGTGAAACTGTTTTAGAACGTTGCAGGGAAAAGTTGCTGCTGTTTAAAGTTGTCCAGTATTAGATGAGGGAAGAGAGGATCAACTCATCTACTCACTACTCTCTCTCACTTGCTCTACCACAAACCACTCTCGACGCACACGCTTTTTATGTTTTCTGTTTAATCAAAACCAGAAGTGCAAGTAAATCATTATCACTGTCTGCATTCATATTTCAAAACACTACAACTTGTATACAGCTACAAAAAGGCCTGAAAAGCTGGCAATTAGAACAAAAGTACAGAGAGTCGTTACAATGCCAACAATACACCATCTCATCTACCTGCACTTGGAGATTTTCAGAATGTTGCAGTCCGGCACTTTGCAAGTACTCAGAAATTTCATCTCATTTTGTCTGCAATCTTTGGTCTGAACTGGGCTTTAGTCTTTAGAAAAAAGTGTTTTAAATCAGATTTGGTTCCTTTTAAACCAAAACAATATTTCTGAGAAATTCCAGGGGCCGTGTTAACTCCACAGCACAGGGACAGCTCTCCAAAGCATGACAAATGACAAATCTTTGACACTGTTGACCCCATGATTCTCCTGGATCATGTGTCAGGCTGAGTCTGCCTGCACCTTAAGAATTACTTTCATTCTCTGGCTTTTAATTGTGTTTAACCTGTTTTTTCAGATTTCCTGGGTTTTAAATTATTTTAGTAGTATATAAAATACACCTTTGGACACATGCAAGCACCTGAACCCATATGTGTGTCAAGTACTTTAGTGTGTGTGTGTCTTCTTGACCAATAGGCTGTATTTTGCAGGATGTAAAGGGTGATAAGGGGTTATAGAAGAGTGATTTGGTTTTGCAGTCAAATGCTGAAATGAATAGAGGTGTCATGTTTTTATAGTAGGAAATGTCACAGGCTGAATAGAGAGGTGCAGAGGGGAAAAGAAATCTCTCCACTACTCATTCTTTCATGAGTTTAAAACATGACCCAGCATGTATTCATCTCTAAATAATAATTTTTCTAACCTTTTTCTAATAAATTAATTTGTTGATTATGCTTACAATATCCGTGACAATGAAAGTTTAGTTTGGTTTATTAGAAGAGACTATCCACAGTGCAGGAGAGAAAGGAAGTCTAAAAGGCTTCTTCAAAGTGTCCCACTTTGACATGTTGCTTCTCATTGTGGAGCTCTCATGGAATCATGTGATTGATTGATTGATTGATTGATTGATTGATTGATTGATTGATTGATTGATTGATTGATTGATTGATTGATTGATTGATTGACTGCACTTTAATAATCCCCAAGGGAGGAATTCTTTGCCACCAAGCCACATCACACAACAACATACAATCAACAGGACAATAGACATCAAGTCAGGGCACAGCACAACATACAATCAAATAATGAACAGGACAGATAGATACCTCAAGACAGGGCACAGTACAACATACACTACAGCAACACACAAACAGATGTACCACACAGACACTGACAGGACACAATAATCACAGCAATACCAATAAGTAAATCTCTCAGTGGAGCATCTGGGTAGAAGGAGCATTTGGCTCCTACCACTCATAGTGAAGATGCTGTGCAAAGGATGGTCATCCCTTGACAACACACTCCTCATCATCCTCATCACCCTCTTTTCTACAATTTCCTCCAAAGAACTTGGGCATGAGCCAATGATGGAGCCTGCCTTCCTTATGAGTTTGTTAAGCCTGTTCCTGTCCTCAACAGTTAGGCTACCACTCCAACACACAACAGCATAAAACGGACACTTTCCAGTATTCCATGATAAAATGTTTAAAATAGGCCTGCCCATGTCAAATGACCTCAGTTTCCTAGGAAGAAATGTGGATGTTAGTTACCCACACCTTTGAAGAGTGTAGATCACATTCATTCTTGAGTTATTCATAAAAGCAAATCACAAATGGTCAGACAGGAGACTTCCTAAACCTGACAGCAAAATACTGTCAAATGGTCCAACAGATGGTATCCAAACTAAACAACAAAGAGCCATTTTCCCTGGGGAGTGTGTACCCCTTCATTCACCTGAGGAAATCTCATCTGATGGTTCTACATTCTGTAGAAATGGCTCTTGTATCCAATGAGTATTAACAAAACTTTAATTTTAAGTGCTATTTAAAATCATGTAGTTGATTTTATTTATTTGTTTTTATTTTCAAAGTGTTTTTAAAATAGGTCTGAGTTGCATCGCAGAGAGTCCTGTGCAGGAAAATTCCAGTAGTGGATCAAGAAAGAAAACATATGTCTCAGGTAATGCTATACATAGTTGTTTCACTTGCATATAATCATGCATTTGTCTATGAGAAGAATATTGACTATTCCTATTGATTTTGAATTGGTAAAAAAAAACTGGTATTCTGTATCCAAATGTGCATCAAAATTAATGTTTAAATAATGCTGAGTTTATAATTTTAACTTGTGTGTGTGTGTTTCTACATTTTCATACAGAGGTATACAGGATATTCAACAAACAGAGAATACCCTGGGGCACCCTGGATGCTTACCTGATAGAGTGTGCTCTCCATGTACTGAGGCTGAGTCCTGGGTTTGATTCAAACCTGCTAGTGCAGATGGCCCAGGACCCAACACAACCTCCAAGACCAACAGAGAACAGTTTGATTAAAGGAAATAACAGCACAGAGGTGATTTACAGAGTTTCTTATTGGATAGTTAGCGTTACTTAGTGCTAAAGCAAGCTAACCACAAAATGTTGCTAACTTTAGCCCTGTTAGCTGGTTATCGCAGTCAGCTGTGCAGATACTGCTCCCATTAATGGTAGTTCACTCAGCCCTTGGGTGCCTGGAGCCAAACCAAGTAAGAAAGCCACTTCTGTAACGTTATTGCATTCCCAGTTGACAAAATGGCTTCCGTCAGTCTTGGAGGCTGTGATGAGTCATAAATTAGCATCCTGGTCCGGTCGTGTTCACTGCTACTACTGCTGCAAACACCAGTCAACATCTGAGACAAGGCAGTTATTTCATCATAGTCCGACCAGTCAGTCAGATCTCTTTCAAAGCGGAGCTGGGAAAAGGATTCAGTCTGTATGTCATCACTGCTGCCTTGATGCCACTTTAATCCAGCTGACAGTTGAGAAGTCTTTCAACAGTACAATATGGTGTGGTGACAAAGACCTAGAGAAGATGATTTAGTTTGGGAAATGTGGCACTGTGACATGCATCAAACACGTCAACAAAAGATGGAAAGGTCCTGTCTGCTGTGACTGCTCTCTATAGCTGTTGTACAAACACACGTTCTGCATCTTTCACAGTAATGGAAAAATGTGTGCTGGGCTATAGTAATGGCCTGTTACTGAAGGTGTTTAATAAAGGCAACAAGCAGTAGAGGCTCTCATGTTGTTTTCCTCCTGCCCCTGACAATGTCTTTGTGCAAGAAACTGAAGGAAAATGTTTTGTTTCACTGTAAATTCCATCTTAACCTACATTAAAAGCAGAGTACACTGAGCAAGGGCGTAACTTTGGGTTAAACATTGGAGGGGATTTCACCTGATTTAAGAAAGTCCAGGGGTGGAGGGGTTTTTTTTGTTTTGTTTTGTTTTTTTTTAAAGGCATTTAAATTTCTATTTTACATGGCGTGAAGAGACACGCCTAAACAACATAATATAGTATCCTAAGTAGTGCTTAATTATACTTCTGTGTTGCTTTTTCAGCACTGATAGCTATCAAGGCCCTGAGCTGAAGTATTTTGTAATCTATGTTTAAAAAATAAGTCTCAAAGCTTTACAGATGAAGCAGTTGCATTGGCATTACTGTGGGCTGCAAGACAAAGCACTGCTGCTTTTCATTACAATATACATTAAGACATTAATACACACACACACGTTATCATTTTTTACAATGTAGGGAATGACCATAAAATAAATTATCAACAGTTTATCAATATTCTATTAAAATAAACACTTTCTGTCAAGAGATTATTGGGGGGATTGTTTTGGCTGGTTTTGATTACTGGAGGTGTTACACCCCCCCCCCAAAAAAAAAAAAAAAAAAATTACGCCTATGACACTGAGTTCAAGAGGAAGGGCTGCTTGCAATCTGGCATTTGCAAAATGCACCGCCGCTCAAAAAATATGACCTATCATCATCATCATATGGTAAAAAACAAGCAAGAAACAAGAACTGTTTAATTTTTCTTGGTTGCATAGTCAGATAATTCTGTTTGGGTGGCAGCTGGCAGCTACACACCAGAATACTATTTCAAGGGTTACACAAGTCAGACATACCATAACTGTAGATATTTTTGCAATGTATACCTGCCTGAAGAGTGTCAAAAACAATAAGACTTAAAACCCATGGAGTGTCCACATTGTTGGTGAATTTGCTAAACAGTGATTTGCTTTAACAGACACAAAAACATGACAAAATGCCAACATCACAAAAGATTTAAGCCTTGTGATCAGACTAAATATTGTGATGACTACAGCCACTTGTACTCCTTAAGTCCTAGAACAAACACTGTTGGTCATAAATGCCTAAAAGTAAATGTGGTCATTGTGGAGATCTGTTAAGATGAGACATACAACATCAGTGTTGTATGCAACTTAAAACCCATCAAAGCCACAGACTAAATATGTCTCTTTGACTGAAATGAAAACACATTACAACACGTAAGAATTTTGTCTGTGCAGGATTCAAAACCAGACTAGTGACTGTAACAACTCTGATCCTGAGAGGGTTCTCTTGGGAGTTTGGATCAGTTTTGGGTTGCAAAAGGCTGTTGAAAAAGGTTAGGCTGTAACCAAAATTGAAGAGGTATGGCACTTTGCAGAGAAGAGTGACAGTCTGTTCAAAAGTATGTAAACACCTTCATACAGGGAGAGCAGAATGCTTCAGGCCAACCAAGTTTGCAGAAGTCAAAGAATCCAAAGCAAAATATATTCAGGACTACGATGACAAAGAGGAGATTCAGTTAAATCCAGAAAACACAGCTGACAACAGAGCTGTGTGAACTATCAACAAACTGTTACTTAATTCTTTCTGGGGTTGTTTCTCAGTGCATGAAAATCAGGCTACATGTTGGGTTAGTGACAGACCCTGAACAATTTGCCCACTACATGTTTAATGAACATTATGATGTCTGAGAGTTTACATTTACACATAAACATCCTTATTGGCACCATGACAACAACACACGTACAGCTTATATTGTGTGATCTGATGGGCAAGCTAGGGCAGATATGTCTCTGCTCTGACGCACGCTGTGTTGTTTTTGTGTCAAAGAATGGAGACTGGGTCCCAGACACAGGTCCCTTTTCAGGGATCTTACAAATGAAATTACTGGAAATACTGGAGCAGTGGCATTGCTAGGGTCTGTTGGGGCTCCAAGCCAGAAATCCCTGAGGCCCCCACCCCACCTGTGCACGCCACAAAAATTTGGTTTTGCACACATAAATGCACAAATTCTGGGATATTTGAGATGAATACTGAAAAAATAGATTAGTGTTTCTCAAAGTGAGGTCCAGGGACAGACAGAGGTCCCTGAAAGCCCAGGCCTATCAATAATCGTTGTTGTAAATAAGTGGCCGGGGCCTCCCCAGTGGCTGGGGGCTCCAAGCAACTGCCTGGCTTGTATGTCTGCAAGCCCCGCCCCTGTACTGGAGGTCATGAGCATACTGTGGTATTTGTGTCAGGAGGTCCAAAACGCTATGCTTACAAGTATTCCTTATGGATAATGACTGGTTGATTCTAAATATAAAATTACATTGTTGACCTGCCTGTTGTGTATGTGTCTAAGAACAAATAAACTCCTGTCTGAACCTTTGAGAAGAAACTTTGTTGTGCTCAGATAACAGATATTGTTTAATTTGCATCTAAAGAATATTTTGACATTGTGTGAAATAGCATTGAATGTTTGAAAAGTGAAGGTACCTTTAAAGAAAACACAGTATCAGAGGGAAAAAAGGACTAATAGCTAATAAAAAGCTTTTGCCTTTGTTTGGTTTGATGTAGTAAAATGAATAATGTTAATAGCTTCAAAGGTTCTTCAAACTCCTTGTTCAAGAATTTTTATTTACTAAAAACCTGTTTCTTTTTAAATGTACAGGAGCCATTTGGTGAAGGGTGCAAACATCATCAAACAACATTTTTCTGTGTCAGAATCTGCTAAATAAATACAGGTATTTTCAAGGACAGCCTGTTTTAGTTGTTGTATACTTCCAATATTTTCTGGTGCATAGTAATTCTTTTTCATGACCTCCTCAATGGCGGATGTATTAAAAATACACAAGTGCTTTCAGTGTTTAAGGATTTTGTGCCTGACACATGCTTACATCATCAAAAGAAAAACACATGTTCAATGATTAATATGAGCCACTGTGCTATGCATCACAAAAAAGCACAAGAACAAATTGAAGTTTTTACTCACCAAAGATTTAACTTTAAATCATCATTCACATGTTCTTATCTATTCAACTTTGTTGCACACTATAATTACTTACTATAATTACTTTTACATCTGTATATTTACCTGCAACCGTTTGGTTTCCTCTAAGACCAGCCGCCTGCCATATGTCTAACAACTGTCAGAGATTTGAATCCAGGACAGCACTCAGATCTGCCAGCATCGTTAAGACTACTGTCAACAGAAACTTGTATGAAATACACTGTTTTCTGACATAATTTATCTTATTTTGATATTTAAATATTTCCCATAAATCTCCTGTATTTTTAACCTTTCTAAAAAAAAAAATAAAAAATGTTGACGTACAGCATAAGTGCCTCTTTGAGGTTTATCTAATTTTGCTGTGTTGGTGTTGTTCCTGCAACATTATAATTAATGTTGCTTCAGGACCATAATTGCAACTGAGTAAAAAAAGCAACCACGTCTGCTTAGGGATCAGCCTATGGTGGATGAATAGGTCAAGCTTGGGACTTTTACTTTCATTCATGTCCGATCTGGAACTTATTGTTGACTTAGTTCACTTATTATTTTTCAGCTTCTTATTTTTATTTTCAGCTTTCTGTTCCAGTTTGGTTTTGGATTAAAATAGATCCCTTCACAATGTTAACCACGTGTTGGAAAGGCTACCTTCTCCCATGAGCATGATTTTTCCGGTCTTTTTCCTCAATTTGCAAAGTTATGACATCTAAACAGCGTGATTGGTCAGCTGCAATGATGGTCCCGGAGCAGCACAATTATAATGTTGTACTAGTAACACCAACACAGCAACATCAGATTGTGCGCCTACTTGACATGTTTGCTAAATTCGCCTTTGGTACAGCAGGTGGCAGCATGTAGAATATTAGCTGAGTAGCTGTAACATCTAGTAACAAGATGACACTCACTAAAATGGTACCTGCTGATAAAACAAGAGGAAGGAGAAGAGGGATGAATGTGAGGGGGATGGATTACCTGTCAAAAAGACCAAAAGTCTGTGCAGGTGTCTCACCAAATGGAAGTAGGCTTACTGTGATTAATGAAGCGCAACGTCAGTCAAAGTCATGCTTTTTGTAAAATATAACACAGATTTTAGTGGATCACACAGAGAAAAAAGAGACAAATCTGACAACTACAAGTGAGTCCAAGAGGGTCTGAAACATGCTGAACCAATGATTTTAGCATTCACTGTCCCCCCTTGTCTAAATGCAAGGGGCATGTGGACGTTGACGTATTTTTCAAATCCACTGTTAAAAGGTATGGACAGGTATAATGGATATTAGAATGTGTGATATGTACAACTTCTTTTCATTTGGCTTTAATGTTTCAAAAGTGCGTGACAGTGGAACAAAAGTGTGTCACAGGAGAGCGATTCCCTTTATCATGATGAAAAGTCTGATCTTTTGATGAATCATCAAGTCTCTTTTAACACTTTGGCCGTGCTTAGAGTCCTTATACCATCTGAACATGGTATTGATGTAGGAGAAAACATCTTGTGTTCTCTCCCAGTCATCCCACCACACGAAAAAGCCATTGGTTAACCATGAATTCCATTCCTCATCAGGAGAACTCTTTGACGTGTCATGAATCAGTTCTGTCCAGACGTGGTCTGGAAAACGTGCAGGATTCATGTGGATGTGTATATCGGTCTCCACTCTATAGGCCTCACCAGGCACCAATCCATCCCATAGCGCTGTGTACAGACCTACAGTCACTTAGCTTTTGACAGATTATGTCTTTGAAAATAGCCCAGTCTTTGACCAAAAAAAATGGATGCGTGACATCGTGGCTGGATGAAAAATCTCTACAGCCTCTCTTGTGTAAAAGAATACTGGCTCTGGATCGAACAAGTACCCTGAGTATTCCACATCCCACTCATATGGCAGAGATCGGGATTTTGGTCCAGTATTAGTATTGTATGAGCAGACTTTTTTTAGGAGCCACAAGTAACTCATCGCATCATCAAGAAGAGATAACTCGGTGTATTTGACCGTCCCAGCGTTATCTCTCAGTCATACTTCATTATACCACAACAAACCAGTCATCACGCTCTACCTCCTGCTAAAACACAAACCTTTTGATCTGGGTACATACATCACAATCTAGATGGTGGTTTGGATGCAGGCACAAATGCCTAATTTATCAAAGAGTGACCATAAGAGAAAACTGAGTCTTTATATGTTCCTGTTTAATTGTACACTATTGTTTACTCCGAGTAAAAGTGTAAAAACAGGACATGAAAGAAGTCCATGAAGAAAAAGTTGCAATTCTTTTACAAGATCTCAGTGTGTGATGTAGCCTCATCAATAAATCTCAACAAATGAAAAGAACGAATTGATCAGAACTACCAAAACCTGAGGAAATTCAAACGTCTCAGGCCTGAAATTATTCTCTATGGAAACTAATACCCATCCAGCTCCAATAAAAACACTGGTCATGAATCAGCCCTTACATGAGAATCTGTCAAATCTAAAATAGTCTCTCTTCCAAGTTAACTAAAACGTGATGTCATGGGAGTTTTGTGAGTGGTAACATCAGCCCACAGAGGAATACCAGGAATTCTGGTAGAGTGAATCTCAGGCAGAACAAGCAAACTTGTGTTTCCTTCTATTAAAGCTGTCCTCTGGGCAATGGCACAACAGCAAATCACTTATATGGTTTATCTAGAAATAGCATTTGGGAAATTTACAGTCCCATCAAGAAGATGAGTCACCACTGCTGACTGATCCTGTGTCCGTGAATGTGATATAATGTGGTGATGAATGACTGATACAGAGCCTGAAATGCGTCATAGTTTCTTGCCATTTTCATTCCATGACTGGTGTGTGAAGCTGGAAATGTGGATTTAATGCCCCTTAATCTGAGTGTTAGCTCATACAGCTTGCTATGCAGATATCTGTAGTACCAAGAAGAGACTACAACACCAATCAGTGTTTCAAAGTACTATTCATCATGCAGTACCTGTATGTTGCACATGCATGACATGATTTAAGATGCTCCTGGATCAATATCACACATTACATTCCTGGACCAACATTGCCATCAACCAATCACAATGTGTAGATCACGCCGTGCTGTTGGGCACACTGCTGAAGCATTCCAATCCCTCACAAGATAACAGTCATGTCATCCATGAACAGCGGCTTTCATAAATAGCATCCATGTATCCCTATCTTAAACACGTCTTTTCCACCCTTATCAGCCCACGCCTCAGCTTTGAAGGGACAGCCTATTGTAGCTTTCCCTTCAAAGCAGAGGCGTAGGCTGAGGCTCTGTGTGCTGTGATAAAACAGCCCTGGCAAAATAAAACATGAGCCCCATTATGTTAAAAAAAAAAAAAAAAAAAAAAAAAAAACCCAAGCAATGTCAAGGTCATGTTCCTGCTGGGCGAGGAAACAAATTGAAGGGAAGCTTGTGGGGTCCTCCCTGCAAGGATGAGCTGGCCTCTGACTGTTAGTGAGTGTGTGTGTGCTCATCATCTCTGGATGAGTCCAGAAATTATCCCTCAGAGTGTGCACTCGAGTGTTTGATTGTGGTTTTTAACTCAGCACATACAAAGTGGAGGTGGTGTTCAAAAACTCAAGAGTACTAAAACGCTGTCCAAAATGGCCACCTCATTTTCAGAGGAAGTGGTGGGATTGTGGCTCATGATGTGTCATATGGTTCAGAATGTGATTGCATGCAGCCAAGTGGGGAAAATAATTCACATCAGCCTCATAGCTGTAACTCCAGATCAGAGATATTGTGAATCTCTGACAGCTGCATTATTTTCTACTAAGCAAAAAGGGCTCCAGAAGTGTCAACAAGCCGTTGGCAAACAGGCCACTAAGGCAGCATCGCAGGCAGTTACATCAAAGTAAGACTGAATATTAATGCTAATTTAATTCAGCTCAGTGAATTAAAAAGGAAATGTATCTGGTTTCATTTGTTAACTTGTTGTTTAGGTGGCACAAGTGGTAACACTGTCGCCTCACAGCTAGAAGGTCCCGGTTCAAATCCCGCTGTGGGTGCTGGGGGCGTGTCCTCCACCATGCTTTCGGTGCTTGCTGCTCGAGGAAAAAAAAAAAAGGGGCCTTTCTGTGTGGAGTTTGCATGTTCTCCCCGTGTTCACCTGGGGTATCCTCCATAAAAATACCCCCACTAAAAACATGCAAGAAGATCACCACCTGACCAATGGTGACAGAAGGAAACTGGGTCCGTGGGCGCCGCTGTCGGCAGGCAGCCCACCGCTCCTGGTCTGCCACGGAGGAAGGACAAGCGGAGAAAGAATTTCACTTGCATGGCGTGTGCAGTTCCCTGTAACTCTCTGTGCGCTGTGACAAATAAAGGGATTTCTTCTTCTTAACAGAATTGTACAAATGCGCCACAATAAAAACAGCTCATTTCAGATTCATAGCTGGTGTGACTACAAGGCTGGCAGTGGAATAATGAGTTAATGCTCCCAAGTTGTCACGAGAAGGTTTTCTTATTCCTTCCGTTCTGCAGACATGGTGTGAATTCAGCATTCATGTGATGGTTACAGACAGAGCCTTGATCGTAGGGCTGCTGTCAACTCTCACCTTCAACAAAGTCTAAGACGGGGGGCTTCCTGGTGGGCTGGGGATTGTTACTTGTCATTTCTCTCTACCCTCTCGTTTCCTATCATGTCTCTACAATCACCAAAAGACATAAAATGCCTGACTCTGTCTTCACAAAAGAAATTCCAGCATTGACAAAAACCTCTAGCAGTCATGTGAATTATGACTCTCGCCTATCAGGGACAAAAACAGGTGAAGCATAACTTTGTTACTGGGTAACTTGGAACCAGTTTCTCTCTAAGAGTCAACATTTGTTTCCTTTAACCATGAACACCATCATTTCCTAACCTTAACCTTAAGCTTTGGTGCCTAAACTTTCCCATAGAGGCAGCAGCTCAGACACAGGTGACAGGAGACAGAATGCCGAGTCCTCATTCTGCGTAAAAATACATCCCAAAATGTATCTGAAGTTAATGTGATGCTTCAGTAGTCTGAGTTAGACAAATCACACGGATATCTCCCTGAGTTTCAATGTTCTTGAGTTTCTCTGGACAGTGTTTGTTGAGCTGAAGTGGGGGGGCAGTATAAAAAGATAAATTCTGACTACAAAAATTAACTTTGGAAGATATCCGCCTTATTTTTAAACTCACTGCTGAAGCTTCATGTTAGCTTTAGATAAGCTCTGGAGTACATTTCTGCAAACAAGGAAACTGTGGATTTTGTCCTCCATCTCTTCCACTAAAAGCAGATTCAGAGGGGATCTTAATACGCTTCCAAGTGAAATGATTACACTGCCCTCTCTCGTTGAAAGTTTCGAGACCAGCTGCAACCACAACCAGTGGTGACGTCACAGTGTACTGAGTCACCCTGGAGTACATCACTGCAGAGAGGTGATAAACCACCGGGGCAACAAAAACAAGAGTTTCAGCAGCTGGTAAGGATTGGGTGGTCCCAAATGCACACTCACATTCCAGTGGAACTTTAACTAAATCCATATAAGTCACAATCAAATGACAGTTCTTACTTTAAGTCCGAGGCAGTGGGGAGGCCTGCAGAGCAATGGACGTTTGAGTCCCTTGACCAATGCAGAAGTACAGTGGAATTTAGCCTCAGACGGAATAAAGGCATCAAATGTTCTATATGGTAACCAGGTGTAACACACACAGCTCTGTAACGATACATTTCTAAAGCTCTGCCTGTGATGGATTTTACACAAAAGAAAAAAAAGGAAGCATTCAAAGTTTTATATATTTTACTCTTTGAAGCATGTGGACACAGAGATATAAAAACATGATTGCAAAATGAGTCCTTTGGTTTTCCATTTCGAATTGGATCTATTATCGTCATCACATGTAAAACACTTGATTTAAAGGCTTCCAACAATGCACATGGCTGCTGCCTGCAGGTGTAGAGTCTGTCTTTCTGTCTCTGGGGACTTTTTACTACTTGGGAGCCTTCAGAGCCACAGCTGGGGGTTCTTCTGAAGAGGACAGTCAGTGTGTTTGCTCACGCAGCCTCCCACTCAGCTCCTGCAGCTCTGTGATGAGCTGCTCCAGGGCAGTGACACCATCCTGCAACTCGCCTTGGACCTGACCTGTAGCCACATCTGTGTGCATTTGCTGGAACAGAGTAATGCACAGGAAAGAGATGAAATAAGGTAATGCTCTGAAGGATCATACTGCTAACATTATTGTTATTTTACTCAGTAACAGTGAATGATTTGCATGTTATTTGCTCAAAGTGAGATGAGGAAGGTTGGGCAGCCTCTGCTGGTCAGAGTGTCAAACGATATGTACCAGCTGCTTAGTGTTCTGGGAAATCTACTGTAATGCTTTATGGAACAAAAGAGAAGACCAGCTATTTACCACACACCATGAGCCAGAGTTCTAACTTTGTAATAAGAAAATTTGTAAAAGCAAAGAAAAAGCATTCGTAATCTAATATGAAATTCACTGTAAACGTAAGTGCTAAAGTCTGTTAGTCTGTTATAAGAGCAGCGCTTTCTAAATCACCTCAGACGGACAGTACAGTATCTTTGGCATCACTACTGTTTATCTCAATTTTGGCCAACAGGTATGTTGATACCAACATAACTGTGATAAGCTATGGAGATACAGAGTTTGAGCCACAGAGCGTCACTGTGACTGTGACAAACAATATTTTCTCACTGGGGCCTCCCTGCACCCACATGGGCCAGAGAGACTGACAGCTGTCGACAGGATCAGTTTAGATGATATCTGGCATCTTCAGCTTTAATTGTCAGACTTACCTGCAAAGCATTCACCACTAACAATACAGTAACTCTTTAATTGTAATGTTTACGAAAAATCTGAAATGCAAAAAAGTAATTTGAAACATCACAGTAATGTAGCTGCTGCAGTAAATTGGCCTGGTTTTCCAGTTACAGATTGTCAAGTTGACTCACCCTATTTTTGATTCTCTGTTGTCTGTATCACTCAAAAACTAAAAGTTTTATGCCTAAATATGACTAATATGAACCCTCCTATCGTCTGAATATGATTCTGTAGCACTCGCCTGGTGTGGAGTTTTGACAGTACTGTTCATTGTCTCCTTTGGATGAAGCAGTGACCCCTTAGAAAAACACTACTGCGCCCATGTGACCCCCTCCCAGACACTCTTGGCTCAAACACTGGGTTGGGCTCTTGACTTGAGTTCAAACTCTTAAAATACTTCCTGACTATGAATCACTTAGCAGGATTCCACCCTGAAGGGCCTTGGTGCCCTTTGCTTGTAAATCTTCATGTCCTCCATTTGTCGTTATGGACTGATGGATTTGGAACCTGTTCAGAACACACAACTTTACTGATGTGATCTGGCAAAACTTTTGGTCATGAAATAAACAAATAAACACACACTGCAGGGCTCCAGTGTCCCACTGTGTGGACACTGGAGCCCTGCAGTGTGCGAGCAGTTTGTTTACTTCCTGGTTTGCTCACTTTCAGCTCAGCAGCTGACCTCTTCGGTTTGGATGTGCGTCCACACTCCTACACATTGTGTGTCAACCCTGCATGTGGACATCACCAACTGGACGGTCTGCACGAGCTCCCTGCTGCCACTGTCACTGCTGTTTACCTGGAGGGAGGCTTTACAGTAGAACTATGGAGCCTGCCTGAATGTGATTCTTTAATTCTGCAATATTATCAAATAAAGAGGCAGCTGCCATCTTTTGCCTGCAGTTTATGGTCTGTTGGCACCAGCACTCTGCTAAGGGAAGCAACGTCTGTCTTCAAAGTTTTTAGTCGAAAATGCAGCCAAACTTTCCTCAAAGACACTGGAGCAGCTCTGTTCAGCAGCAGCCATGCACTCCACCACTAGTCGTGAGTCATGGAAAGCCAGCAGTGGACTGTTTTTGGAGGACTGTACCTTAGCTTTGGTGACCAGACTCCTGAGACTGAGGCGGGTGGACGACAGCATCTGAAGAGCTTCTGCCGGATTACTCTTCTTCTTACTGCAACTGATGGTCACTGAGAAACAGAGAGATTCAGAGAATGGACCAAGTCTGTTGGACAAGTTGCTTTTCTGTCCCTGTGTTTTTTGTCCTGGATTTGAACTGAGAATATTTGACTTTTTTGACCGCGTAAAAAAAGGAAAGCTGTGTTGACTGTTTAGCTGCATCAGTTGTTCTGTACTCTCCAATATGAAACTGTAAATCAATCAACTGAAAAAACAACAAGAGGGTAAAGATTCAGTGAAATAAGCAACAGTTTGAAATGCAGACAACATCTTGTAGACAGGAGAATTGATGACACTAAGAATAAAAAAATACATTTAACGGTCTAAAGATAAACCTGAAAAGCAGTAGGTCAACATACTTCTATATGTGAAAAGCTTAAGTTTTGGTTCCGCATATGAGTTGCGTTGGCTGTTTTTTGGTCATGACAGTTAGTTGGACAAAACGGGACATTTGAAGACATAACTTTGGCTTCTAGCATTTTTCACTCTGTTCTGGCATTAGACCAAATGATTAATCAATGAATGAAGAAAACAAATGGCAGATGACTCAATCGAGAAAAACTAAATCTGTTGCTGTTCCGTAAGTGATACTTTCACTTTTATTAGGTCACTACATTTTGCTGGTAAAACTTTCACACTTTTACAAGTTAAAGATTACAGACAGCAGAAATTTGACTTTCTTTCTTTTTCCATAATGGTATTGCTAATTTCACTTCAGTAAAATATCTCCCTGACAAGCTGGCAGCACCCAAGAATCCGACCTGAACACGTGGAAGACACTCAGACTACACAAATTCTCATAGGGACTGTTTCACTTGTATACCAACCAAAGCTCAAACAGGTGCCTTCACGAGCTCCCCTGCACATAGCTTTGTAGATGAGCAGCTGGTCTGAGGCCAGAGTACTGATCGGTTGTATCGGTGCAGTGTTCCCCTCCTCCATCTAACAGGTCAGCTAACTCCTTCTGTCTCCCACAGGGAAGGAAAACTAGTTGCTTCCTGTCCTGGTTTCGTGTCTGCCTCCTCCCTGGCAGTGCAGCCCCTCTCTGCCTTAGGTGTGACTGTAAAGGTCAACCTGTTGTGATTTATGAAGGCACTTCCCTCCTGCTCTGCTTCCATCTGTCCTCTGCTTTCTTTTCATTGGACTCTTGTGATCTGTGTAGATGCAGCACCCACAGCCCAGATGAGGTCAGTGGAGTTGAAACACTGAGACAGAGTAAATATTCTTTGATCTAAAAAGTGTCAATGATTGATTTTCCACACCTCTGAACACCTTCACTCAGAAATGGCATTTTGGCCGCAGGGAAAACCTGCCCTGGAGGATAATCATAAAGAACATCCATACCTATTATTCTACAATTGCAAGGGTCAGTGCTATTCTTTATTTTTTCATAAATCCTGTGAAATGACTCCAACCAACAATGAACATGTCCGCCTAACAAGTACTGTGTGTATCAAAGCCTGGTACATCTTCTTCCTCTTCCATAGAGCTCCATTGTTGTCCACAAACTGTTAAAAATACATCAGTGAGCCACACTGTTGCACTGGGTGACATGTTCCTTCATTACCATGAACAAACACACACTCTAGTTTATTTTGACTCATCACCCACACACACCCTCCAATACATGACACCATCGCTCAGCTGAGTACACCCAGGGGGTTTTGCTGCTCTGGCCTCACTTGGTCTGGTATGACCAGTCATTTATGTTGGCTAATGTTAGCAAACTTAAGGCAGATTTTACTACATTGTCGCAAAAGCTGAAAGTAAAAAGGTCCGCTGCATCGCCAGCAGTGCAAATTTCTTTTCTCCAGTTTCATCTTGAATATAGATGAAATGCCCCATGTCCCATTGGTATGAACATCATATCAGCACTGTCAGAAACCTCAAAGTGTTAATTTTATAAATCTAATCAATAACAATTATCAAGTAAAAAGAAGGGAACAACACAAAGTCAACCCTGCATTTACAACTCTATTCATATGCTGATATGTTTAGGTAATGCTGTCAGACCTAATTCATTCTGCAGAACGCCCATGGTGACCGAGGTAAAATGCCATGCAGGTTCTAGCATAATTCATTTGGAGATCAGCTTTGCATTTTGGAGGATGGCCAGGAAGACAGACAGGCGCTATGGAACACTGGCAGTGTGTGATCTTATCGTGGAGGGCATTGGGAGTGACGGCAGCCCCTCAGATCCAGAGATTAACCTTGATGAGGAACACTGTCATTTTGAATTAGAACTTGATCCAGATGAAGATGAACTGGATAAATATAATCATTTGTCACATTCGAAGGTTTGCACGTTGTCTGTCGACATATATACACTGTCATTTGAACTGTGGTGATCCTGTAAGCTTTGTGCAGTCTGATTGTTTATCACAGCCCATCATAAGATACCTATTTTATGTACAGTCTTCATGCCTAAGAGAAATCTAGTGTTATGTGGAGATAATTTAGCATGTATGAAAGCAATATGCACCGTTGACTTGCAGTTGTTCAGTCTTTGACCCCATGCTGGGACTTATTTAGCTTGCTGATCATCCATATTTTGACATTCAATTGTCCAAACCAGTGGAGTAGATTAAAGTGTTTGTGCTTGATATATACATATTAAGAGAATCACCTCAAGTGATCAAAAGAGTTTGTCACAATGGGTAAGGTCCTCTTCAAACTTGACTGGAACATCACTTGAGGCCATTTATCAGGTTTCACATGAAAAAAGCATGTAGAATTTGATATGACTACAAAACAAAAACAAAATACTAGCTGGGGAATTTGTTACGGATTGTCTTAACGAAGGATAAAATGATCATTATTTGCCCATAACTGAAAAATATGCATTTTGTACAGTTGTACAAAACAGAGATATACTTTATCCCTTTGAACTACAAATAATAGAAATGAAGTTTATTTCTTTAAACAGACCAAAAAGCTGGAACACATTTTCTTTGTACATCCTGCATTTTCCCCTTGCATTCACTGAAGATTGTCCATGCAGTATGTGCATTTCTTTTGGTATTATGTAACCCTAAACCTCTAAAATGAATCATTGCAACCTCTGTTACATGGACAGACAGCAGGCCTGAAAACTTCAAACCCTTCCCCCCCCCCGTAGTTCTGTTCACTGCCTTTGTGGCACAGTACCGTTGCTCGTTGCTCATGTTGCTCTGGGTCTGTTAGACATGTGAGTAACACAGTTGCTTGCTGACACATTAGCCATGAGAACATGATGACGCAGAGATGTTGCAGAACAGGAGTCATTGGGATGTCTATGTGTGTGCAGTGCACCAAACATGAGCTTCTCATACACACAGCATGAGAGGAAAAGGATGGAGGTAACAGAACATCTGACCCACAGATCAAACGTATTACCACCCACCTACACTACTCCTCTGCTCAGGGTAGCTGTTGACTAACTCTTCAGCACTTTGTGTGTCTTGCTGTAATGAAAACATATGGGGATTGTAGAGATTAACAGCTAAACTGGAATCACAGATACATGTTTCTTATCTTCTGCTCTTCCTTCCATCCTTTCATAGGTGAGTGGGAGGTCACATATCCTTGGGTGAAAAGGTAAGAGGCCCGTTTGCCTTAAATTCACAAGGAGGTTTGGTCACCTATCCATCATGTACACTGGAGGAAGAGCTAACAATGCAGAGGCGCCCAGAGGTGACTAAAGCCTCATGGAGTGAGTGACTCCATCAAAATGGAATTCCTCATACATTCACATACACACATATATTACTATAAAAACCAGTGACCCTGTGAGGTCAGTATGTTTCCATTCTTAGATTCTTTGCTTAAAAACCCTGAAAACATGTTTTCTCTGTCTGATTCTTTCTATAAGCAAAATTTTGGTTCTTGCACAAATTTTGTATTTCTATTGAGTTGAGTTTTAAGGTTAAAGAGGAAATTAACACCCCGTGGTAGCACACAACCCCTTTACAAATTCATAAAGTGCATTTGAACCCTGACATGTGGAGAGTGATTGAAGTTGATGTGAATGGTTGGTATGGAAGGTGTAGATTTGGCATAAACAACTGATGCACTCTGTAAAGTACCATCTTACAAGTAGTAGAGGTAGCATTACTATTACTTTAGTATTCTGCTACAGCTACTCTCAGCTGCATGCTCTCTGAAATGGTTTGCTTGAAATACATTACAAGGATCTTAGCTTTCCAGTGATGTGTGGCGTGAGTACAAACTTAACACAATCGGTGCTTTCATTACACCACTTCTGACAGCAACACAAGGTAGTAAGCAGGACTTCCTGTTGATATAGCTCCTGAGATCGTCATTTCCTCCCTCTGTATAGGAAAAAGGTTACAGCTGCTCGGTCAAAAAGGGGCAGCAACCTTAAATAGATTAGTCATGGAAAAAGGGAGACTCAGTCATAGGGTATCAAAGGATCATGCATACAGCTTCCCTGGAATAAAACAACACAGAGGTCTCTGTGTTGCTGTGTGGATGATCGATGTCTAATCAGCTGGTTGGCACTCTTACCTTCACCCATTCTGATGGCTCTTTGGATCACCTCCTTGAACAGAGCTGGGTCTTTCTCCCACCCACCAGCCTGAACTTCACAGCGATGGGCCTTGAACAAGAACTGTAGTGCCTGAAAAACCATCCATTGTTTTAGGTGGCATACACACACACACAGGTCAAATGCACTTATGACTTTTTTTCTTTTTTTTTTTTAACTTGCTTTATGTAACTTTTAGCCATTTTAATTTGTTCTAATTATTGGTTGCTTCAGCTGTTCAATCAAGTTCAATCACTGCAGGTCAAAACATCTTGTCTTGCTATTGTCTTGCTAACAGACAGTCCGAAGGAGTGACAGAGTCATAGAACCTTGGAATGAGTGCAAAGTTAAAATATTTAGTGTTGCAAATTTGCAATCTGTTCATGTCCACTTGCATCTTGGCTTTGCACAGCTGGGAGAGGGTAGCTATGTGGAACACAGAGAGAGAGTGATGGGGAGACGTTAAAAACATGCTGCAGGAGGGCGGGTTATGACACAAACCTTTTCATTATCCTCTGGGTTGGAACTGTGACCGTCACCATACAGCAAAGCGTACTGCCGCCATATCTCAGAGTCACTACTGTGGCGGGAACTGACCCGGCCCAGGAGCTCCTTCAGTTTGGATTCAACAGTTTGTGCCTGCTGACCCTTGTTGTCTGTCAGGTTTTCAACAACTGCTCTTACCAGGATCTGGAGAATCTGCCATAGGAAAAACATACACATATACACATGTCAAAGGCAACTGATGTCATGGGTTTGAATTTTTTGATGTATGCCATTCCTCAATAACTGACAATTAATTCACAAAGAAAACAAGACAAACTAAATGAAAAGTAACCACTAAAAACCAACCATAACTGTTAAATATCAGCAAACAATGTGATTGAAGGACAAATGGACAGGTGGACTAATTACATAGTTGCCTGAGCAGCACACATCTAGCCTTGCTCCTGATTAGTAGAACAGTATCCTCGGCCACCCAGAATATCTCCTGTTTTAGCTGCTTGATCTATTGCATGAAACAGACAAGAGGCAGCTAAAAACAGCTGGGCCAAACTCTGAAAACATGCAGGCAGCATGCTGGTATTTATAAAAAGCTAAACTCAAGTACCTTTATCAAGTGCTGTGGATGTAGCAACAGCTTAACTTTCAGTCAGTTATCTTTCAGTTTTGCTATTGGAAGGAATTTGTAAGTTTGAGTATAAATGTCGACGGGCAACTATCTAAATCTTCCTTTAGATGTTCATGTGAGTGAGTGAGTGAGTCCGGCTTTTGAATGAGTCGCTGCTCTGCAGTAAAAAGAACATCACTGCAAAATGTGTGATGAAAACGCCAGTAAAATTGACTCCAGCTAACAAAACCGATAAAATCTGTAAATGAAGCCACCGCCATCACCCTTACAGTAAATACCATCCCTCTTTCTGAGTCGCTCCTCTGTCACTTGTCTCTGTCCCACCACGCGCCTTTCTTCTTTTAAGAACATTATTGGCCTTCTGAGTTGAGTTCCAGCTGAGATCCGCTATCTAGAAGTTCTCCACCTCCCACCAAGTAACTAATGAACCATCTGTCAGGCTTCTTTTATGTGTGACTGTGAGGCCAACTCTGTAACGTCATGTCAGGCATCATGCAACATGCCACAGAATGCACGGTTTCGTCAGATTCCTGCTGGATCCAGTTAAAGTGTGAAAGTGGAGAAGTAGAAGGAACAAAACAAATGACAGACTGGATTTTTCTGTGAGACTCACCTTGAAGTTTACTCATTTATGTGGATCACTACAATGGAAAATGAGAAAAACTGACTATTTCTCCTCAAGGGGTTCTTGTGTGACTCAAGGGGTGTGTGTGACTGTAAGATTCCTGCCTATCCCCTTTAACCCCAAGAGGCACAAAGCTGAGCCATGTGACCCTCAACTCCTTTGAAATCTATGAGCTAGTCAAAGCACGTCTGTCACCAGCCCTCCATACATTCCATAATAGAGGGATTCATGGTGGTCCCTGCCGCCATCGCTCCTTCACTCCACGTCTCACACCCTGAGCCTGGGCTAAAAACAACCACAGGCAAGAAAAATATGACATAGAATAACACAGAAATGCTGCTTTGATGTGAAATGTCACAGTGGGAGTGGTGGAAGAAGTATTCAGATCCTTCACTTAAGTAACAGTAGCAATGCCACGCTATGAAAAGACTCCATTACATGTCCATCTGATTATGTAGTTAAGTGTGAGTGTGTAAGTGTGTGCAATCACTATCTAATCTAAAAACACAAATTAAGGTGTAAGATGGATGTTAGTAAAAATAGATGAGCAAAAATGGAATAATCATATTAAATAAAGAGACTTTTGATGGTTAGAGGACATTTTGACAGGTTTGGATCACTGAGGAGGGCAGAGGAGAGGGAACAGTGGTATATCTAATTAAAGCTGCACTACCCACAGAGTGAAGCGAAACATCAACATCGTGATATAAAAATACACTCTGCTTTTTCACCACTTAGTTTTTTCCTTTGGTACAAAATTTCAGACACTGGAATCCTTGATATAAAAGTATTCACAAGTCCAGAAAAAGAGAGTTCAAAGCAGTTACCTATCTATCATCAGTGTTCAATGTTGTCTTGATTAGCTTAAAAATATCATTAAGGTCAGCATTTCTGCATTTGGAGAACTACATCCAAAAACAAGCTGAAAATAAAAAGCTCAACCTGAATGGAAAAATGCTTTCATAGCCTGCACAGGAGAGGAGCCAATGTACGGACCTTATAGTCCTGACGTGTAGCAGAACAAACACAGAGAGGCCTGTTGGCCATTTGGTCCATCCGAGTGATTGATTGCAACTTACTGATACTGGGGAAAAAAAACTAGTAAATGGACCTTTAAGTTGAAATTATTGTTAGGCGTGGTCACATTAAAAGGTGGGACAGTGAAGTTTATCTGCACATCCTTGTGAAATAAATGTTGCCAAAAGCTTGGTAACCTAGGTTACGTGCTCGTCAACTGGGAACATGCTAGCGCTAGCCAGTCACCATCACTCCCAATAGCTCACCAAGACAGTGAGTTAACAGTTAATACACAGATGTCTGTCTCATAGTAGATCTGGTGCTGCACAGCAAGGCTACTGTAAAAGTAATAGGCGTAAAACAGCCAATGTAAGTTATTAAAGCCTCCTCTTTTGCACTCTGTGGCTCTCTGTTCCCTCACTCAGATGGTGTGATGGTTTGCTATTGGCCAACGGTGCAAATTTGCATATCAAAGTTCACGATAGTTGAATGACTTATTTACTTTGCTCCTGTGAGTGGATCCCCTGATCATTGCAAACAAACAGATTTGGCTCTGAAATTCCACTACTTTAAATACTGGTATGGCCACATTGTGGCTGCCCCACATGAATGCAGTTCTTGCAGTTCTTCTGGGAGACCGTCCCACCCATCCTCTCATAATGGCTAAAAGATACTGTGTGACTCATGGTAATTCAGATGTTACAGCACTCCTACACTATCTGGGATTCCACATCCTTTTTTGGTAACAGAAAAGAGGGTCTGTGTTGAGAGGATTTCAGACATCAGACCTTGTAACTGCTGGCCCTAATTGGAAGCTGTCTGTGTTACAATGTCAGTGATACGACATTGTGTATGTATCTGTGTTGTGAGAGGAGATTAAAAATTTGAAGAGGAGGAAAACAGAGTGAAGCCAAAATCCATTTATTAAGGGATCTACTTGGAGCATGGAGGCTGCTGCTGACCTTTTCAACTTGTGTGCTTTTACATCTTGCAGCCAAACTGATGCAACATGACTAGCATAAACAAATGTGAACATGCTGGGTGAAAGAGTTTCCAAAAACAAAGCGGACATAACAGGACTACACCAAAAGGAAAAGAAACATTGTGCAAAATCTTTTGCAATTACACTTGAAAAACTTGAATTTGAGGCAGTTTGGGCATTTGGCCCATGAACATAGGCTATCTTTCTGAGCCAGAGCTGGGATTTCTACCACTCCCACTGGGCTGAAAGATGCCATCTTTAAAGTTAATTGCTCAAAAGTACAAGACTGAAATTAATACAGGACTGAAGCAGAGAATTAATAGTCCTGAAAATGCTACCGCTGGCTGTTTTGGTTTGTTTATTCAAAGCTGACGGTTAATTTTCCACTTAGAATGCGTTGGCGGGTGTGCAATTACTGAGACATGCTTAAAAGAGGCTTTTCCTTCAGCTGTTGTAAATGAGTCTGCATATGTGACCACAATGAAAAAGATTAATTAGCACTACAGGAAAGAATAAACAGTTAGTTTGTCTTTTGACAAGATTTTACCAGCTGGGTGTATCGTGTGTCTGCAGAGCAAATAACCTACTTTGCCTCTCACAAAGCTCTAAAAACTCTAAAGAGCATTTTTAGAGTTTCCAAAGACATATGGGGGAATTAACTGTTTCTATTAAGACTCTTTTATCACTCTTTGTCACAAATGTGTGGCAAGTCTTCAGTGTTGACAGCAGCATTCTAATGCAATCCTACCATCCTTTGTTTTAAGTTGATGTAGTAAAGAACATAAAAATGTGCTTGGTTTCATCCTTTTTACATAACATTTACATTTTTATAACATTTACAGCTTTATTTAGAAAACTAATGATCAAATATAGCTGCAAGCAGCCATTCTGGGTGCAGGTCTTTTTCATTTCACAGAAGGAAGCAGCTCAATTGGACAAGATGAAAGCTGCGAGCTGCAACAAGCAGTTTTCAGGCTTCACAAAGGTGAGCAAAGTCTCTTCAGCCAGTTGAATTCAGTTTACATAACGAGCGAGACCAGTCACACATCGTCATCAGAAAGCCTGCGGTGCACTCAAAGCTTCACCAGTTGTCCCTCCTTCATTTGAATACAACTCAGTGTGTATGTTCAGGGGACAGGATCAGAATTGATCCGAGGCATCTAGAGTTCTGAGTAGGGATGCAACAATCCGATACTGGTATCGGTATTGGTCCCGATACTGAAGAAAATTCTAGATTTGGTATTGGTGACATAGGGCCCAATACATAGGGGCTGATCTATTCTGTCTAACGCTATGCTATAGGCGTTGTGAGGGGCGTCATGCGCAAGCAACACGCAGTGCTGAAGCGCACATAATGTGGACCGCATTGTTTTCAAAATGAAGCGAGCGAAAGGATCAGTTATCTGGAACTTTTTCACACTACCTCAGCCTACAAACTCAACGGCTACTTGCAATACCTGCACAGTAAATGTTCCAAGGGGCGGTAGTAAAACGTCACGTCATAACAAAACCACAAAGCTCTCAAGCCTCACGCATTGGGCGTGAGATACACGCATTTCAACCCGTTCACACGCTCACACGCCACACCTTGTATTTCTCACGCAGAGAAATTACCGGGATAACGCCCACCAAGCTGTGCCGCTATTTTTCATAACACTGGAACAGGTAGAGGAATTAGTGATGTGTCGGCCGCGGACGAAACTGCTCTTAGAGCCGCTCTTTGAAGTGAACTATCAGAGCCGGGAGTCGTTTTGTTTTTTATTTTATTTTTTATTTTTTCTCGACTTTTCTGTTCAAGCCGCACCTGACTGGTCAACTACATGATGTGTGGTGGCTTCTGTGTGTACGCACTGAGCAGGAGGGGGAGGGGCGGGGGTTACAGACACAGTGCATGCAGGTGCACACACACCTGCACTAAAATATGCTGAACTAAATGAATATTTTATTTGTACGAATTTATGTGTCATTTATGAGATCAGGCCCCCGTCCCTGTTTAAAAAATAGCAAAGAAATGTTTAAGTCAAGTCTGATGCACAAAAGAATGATCCCAGTCCTTTCCACACAATGAGAAATACCATTTGTTAGGTTTTTCTGTATCGGTATCGAATCAGTATCGGCTGATTACTAAACCTCAGATATCAGTATCGGAGGTGAAAAAAGCGGATCAGTGCATCCCTAGTTCTGATTACACATGTCACAGACCAGGCTGACTGGGCCAAGTTTCATGTTTCTAGTTCATTTCAGCTCATGGCAATTTGAGCTGTTGCAGCAAAAAAAAAAAAAAAAAAAAAAAAAAAAAATTATAAACCATCAAAACACAAGCCCCTTCAGTGCTGAAGCCTAATTATTGAATCCACAATGTAGTAATCATAAACACTTTCCACACATCTGTTTACAAACAAGTAGAGTGTATTTTCTGTATCAATCTCTGCCTTCACACTGGGAATATAACATATTCTATATCCTGTTACTCTTACAAACTCTGACAGGTGAAACCTATGGCTCCTTACCTGAAAAAAACTTTTCACAAAATTTGAGTACTACAGCCTTTATTCATGTGTTCGTAAGTTCAACTATTATACCTTCCTATTTTGTACATATTCATATACTTCTATGGCCTGCAAAGATTTGGAGCAAAATGGATTCAGTCCAGCAGAATGAACTGTGTGAACAGACTGTCAGACTACTGAACAAGCTGTAATCTGCATGCGTTCATCTGAAATATGCTTTGCACAATCAAGGGTCATGACTACAACATAAAAATTTGTAGTTTTTTATTGATTAAAGTGAAAATGTCTTTTTTTTTTTTTTTTTTTACAACAAATAAATATTTCTACACATTTCGCATTCCAACTGTAAAATAAAAATTCTAAATGAATAAATCACCTGTGTATCCTACAAAGCTGAAAAGAATTTCAACATTTGACAAAAGCGTGCCTCACTGCAACCTATGGTCAATTCAGAAGTCTGTCACGATATTTTTCAAAGCATGCAAAATCAATTAACATCTTTATCTCCACAAGCCTTCATTCAAATGCAAAACCAACACAGACATCAAGATATGAGTCACTGTAACTACACCAGGGTGGTTGTTGTGTGGTGGTCCTGGGTTCAGCACTGAGGGTAACCTCTGCTGTTCACTGGGAGTTAAATCCATGAGGGGCTGCTGTAATAACTCACCATTTTACAAAAATCAGTATGACGCACTGATATTGACTGAATATTTCAGCATTTTTCTTTGAGTCACAGCCCATCATGTAAAAAAATGTAAAATAAAATAAAAACTCAGACCAGCACCAGGATGTCGAGGAGGCTGAATCTACTAAAATGAAAGCTGCGTGTGTCTGTGTATGAATGGACTGGATTTTTATGAATTTGTGAAGGAGGTACGAGCTAGGTGTGAAGTTCATGTTTTTTGTAGCGTGATTTAATCTTAATATCCCTGTAACAAAAAAAATCCTCAGTTTCATTTCATCTGAAGCTCTGTATACAGGGTGTGGTGGGCAACATAAAACAGATCATTTGATTTTGCTTCTCCAAACGCAGAATTCATTTTGTAAATGTTAACTTTAGCCCTTGTGTCATTTCACTTTTGTAAAGACCTCCGCTCCTCCTTTTGAGAGTCACAGCTGTATGATACATTATCTTCTTGGACTGTCAGTCAGTGGGGTTTAATGTCACCTAAGATGACATTAAGTGCAGTTCTTACCTGGACATCCTTGTAGTTTTCCCTAAGGTCCATCAGACGATGGTAGGCCTTGATGGCCTCAGCAAAGTCCCCGATGTCAGTGCACACAGCAATAAAGTTCTCCCAGATCTGCCAGTGTTCATAGTTACACTTCAGGGCTTCCCGCAGGGTACGAAAGGCTTTGTCTCTGCAAATGAGGGTGACAGGAAGAGACAGACAGGAAAAGACAGACAGACAGAAAAATGTTAGCAGTGAACAAGCACACTAAAACATCAAGGTGCCAAACGCACTAACAGCGGTTACAGTAATATTCATTTCAACATTTGGTGAAATAATGGTTGATTGAGAAAACACAATGCTGCTGCTGCCACACACACACGAGCTTCTGCTGAATTGGCAGTGGTGCTAACCAGGTATTAGAAGCTTTCCTGCTTTGCTTTTCAATTTCAGGCCTGAAAGCACATGAGTCTGATGTGAACAAAGGCTGAGAGACACTCAGGTTTCACTGGATACCTCTGTACTCTCACAGCCTTCTCTGCTTGGAAAAAACACAGCACAAGCAGCCAAATCTGTGTGAACATGAACAACCAGAGCCATGAAGAAGTCAGGTTTGAAAGAAGGACGTCACTTTGTCCTTTACTACCTGTAATTTGGATCCCTCATGAGGTTTATCTGTTTGAAACTAAATCAGATCGTGTGATAGTAACCGTGTCATCTGTAAACAAACCAAAATCACAAGTGCACAAGTTTTAAATACATAAAGTACAGTTTGCAGTGTTTCTCAGTTTGCTTGCACTTCCAGCATTTCTTTCTTTCTAAAAGCTTGTATTGTCAAGTATTGAAGTTTTCGTCATTTTCTTGTGTTTTGTCCATTTGCATGTTTCCCTAAATTGCAGTGCACATAATTCTCTTGCCAAGTAAAACTGCAAAGCAAAGGATGCAAATAAACTCAGTGATCACTTTATTAGGTATAGTTGCACTCCTGCTCATTAACGCTAATTGAACCTTGAAGTGGATGGGCTGCTCCCGTGTTACTGCCACAGTAACTCTTTACATTGTAAAGATTATGTTCAAAGATGCCTTTGGAATAATCACTCTGTACTGGGTGCCTGTGCACTGGAGCAAACTGAACTGAGCTGAAGCAAATAATATGCAGCATCCTTCATATCAAAGCCAGTGGTTTGGTTGGCTACATGTCCATATCAAGATAACAACAGATACAGACAACAACAGGCTAGGCAGCTAGCAGGTATGATATCACACAGGGATCTTACCAATACCATCCTGGAGATAATACAGAAGTAAAATAATTGTATTAAATATAGCATATATAGTAAAATGTGAGATAATCAACATGCAAAGCAAAGTGCATTGCCTAGAAATAACCAGGAAAATAACCGAGTTGCACAGTAGTTATTTCTGACCTGATGCAAAGCTGATGTAACACTTGAGACTTGACTCAGACTCCTGAGACTTAAACAGTTTTATACTTTTATGTATAGTTTGTCAAAAGGTAATTTTTTACTTTTACCCCAGCATTTTTTATGGGAGTCATTGTACTTTTACTTGAGTAAAGATTTTCTGTACTCTACCCACCACTGACTGTTACAGAGAAATGCTGAAAATTTGAAAGAAGGTTTTCAGGGGCTTTCATTGTACTTGAACAGCCTCCATAGTCACCAGATGTCATTCTCTGGGATGTGCTGGAACAAGGGATTCACAGCATAAATCTGCAGTTGACAAATCTGCAGCAAGTGTGTGAGACATCATGTTACCATGGACCAGAACCTCTACAGACTGCTGTCAGCACCATTTGAAATCAATGCCACAAAAATGTAGGCTGTTCTTTGGACAAAGAGAGGTCCTACCTACAACTAAAAAAGTGTAACTAGGTCTCGAATTATCCCAACATGAAGATAACACTAATGGAGTTATTTCCATGGAGGATTTGATGGATACTTATACTTTGCTGTTCAACGTAAAAATCCTATTAAACAAAACTCCATCCATTCTATTACCTGACACACTCTTACTACCAGTGCAAACAGCTCCATGGACACTTCAAATACACACCACACTCATACTCACTTCTTTCGGAGGCGAATGTAGGCTGTAGAGAGGTTGCTCCACGCTTCTGCGTTCTGAAAAGAGGAGAAGGGAAAAGAGCAAAAAACAGAGAAAGGCAGAATGGAAGAGGAGGGGAAGAGAGTATAAAGAAGAGTTGTAGAGAATAACAGCAGTAATAGTAGAACATATAGACGAATAATGGGGAATATGCTATTGTTAAATATCTACAGTTATACAAGCCATCAAAAGGGTCAGGGGTGGTGTGACGAGTGACTGTCAAAGATCTCATCAGTGTTGTGTGTGTGTGTTCTATGTTCTAAAGTCAGGACATTTTAATCAGTGTGTATACTGTGTGTGTGTGTGTGTGTGTGTGTGTGTGTGTGTGTGTGTGTTGTAGACAAGGACTGTGAATGAACAGAAGTGTCAACGTGAAAGATTGATGAGATTGTTATTTTCTCCATGCACTGCTTGTACTTTTCTACCTTATCATGTAGCTTGAGAAATACTGTTCTGCATGTGTTTGTGTGTGTGTGTGTGTGTGTGTGTGTGTGTGTGTGTGTGTATGTGTGTGTGTGTTTGTGTGTAGGCACTTACATCTGGCTCTAGTCCCACACACCTCTGGAAAGCCTTGGCAGCTCCCTCATAGCCCTCCAGGGCAAAGTAGGCACAACCAAGTGAAAACCACACACCGAGCTGTCCAAACACACACACAAACACAGACACACACACACACACACACACACACACACACACACACACACACACACGCACGCATGCAAACAAAACAAAAACATAAAAGTGAATCCAAGAATTACATTTATGCACAGATGTGTCCAAAAGATGATTCCAGAAGATGCCAAAAAATGTTTGTTAGCAAAACAAATAGATGATTTAAATTTTTAGAAGACTAAGTGACAGCAGACATGCTAGACAATGTTAAAACTCTATGTCTTTTAAACAGATGCTTACCATGTTCACACTAACACCATGTTATTTATGGTGTTAGCATACTACTATTTGCTCATTAGCAATACACACTAAGTACAGCTGAATTGGAATGCCATTTGCTTTGCAGTTATTTCATCATAAAAGCTGCATTTCATTGTGTAATCCTGTGATGTATCATGACAATTAAACTGAACCTTGACCCTCGATAAACCAGTGTATTGGACCACCACTGTCACTACAATTCTCAGAGGGACATAATGGTCTATATCTAATTCCATGACAATCGATCCAGTAGCCGTTATATTCCTCTCAAAATCAAAAATTTCAACCTCGTTGTGGTGCTAGTTGAACAGTCAGGAGACCATGAAAGTCATTCCGATATACTGCCTGGACACCGTAAATGTCTGCACCAACTTTTGTGCCAATTCAAATCTTGGGACTGGTTTCAGTTTGGTAAATGGAAACTCAATTTTTTTCACTCAGCCATTTGAGTTAGATTCAAACCTCACCTACAGTATAGTTATGAGCTTTGGGTAAAGACCAAAAGATTGAGATCATGGATACAAGTGGCTGAATTTAGATTCCTTTGCAGAGTGGCAGGGCTCACTCTTAGAGCCAGGGTGTTTTCCTCCAGGCTGTGGATGAAGCCAGAATGGGAACCTTCACTTCATTACATTTAATAGAGTGTTAAAGTGGCACAGGAATGAGGTGGAAGCCTCTCTGTGGAGACATTTCAGCTATGTCCATCTGGGATGAGACCCTTGGGCAGACCCAGAAAACACAAGGGGGGTTGGGTACTGATTTTAGACTGGCCTGATAAAAAAAGCCACCTGGGATGGAAGGTTTTTGGGGATAGATCACAGCAAAGATTAAGCATGTGTAGGTTACTGATAAAGTCGGTAGATATTCCTAGCTAATGCAGTATTCCCCACAGTAAGCTAACATTTGTTGATGGGTTTTTTGTGTCAGAAAAACAGACAGATCAGTCTAGATGGTAGGCTGAAGGATCATCTCCACTCTTTATGTAAGCTTTAATACATTTTGATAGACTTTATGAAAAATGTGCATGTACCAAAAAAGTATGAACACACCATCATTGAATAAAACTTAAATCCAGAGACGTCTGGACTCTGCTTTTACCTGGAGAGTGTTGATTTTGAGTGACTGCTCAAAGCAGTCAACACATTGCTGGAGCTCCTTGTTGTGAAGGTGCAGCAGGGCTTTGGAGCGCATGGCTCTGGCACTGCGTCGACCTGACAGCTCCCACGCCCGGTCGTAGTACTGATGGTCCCTCAGTATGTCTCCCAGTAGGCAGTAAAGACTGGGCGTCTCTTTCTTCTCCAACTCCCTGCGAACAATCTCTTCAGCCTGAGCAAATGGATGGAGATGGAGAGGGAGGTCAGGGTGGAGGAGGAGATGGAGAAGAAAGAAGGCAGTCATTATAATAGGGAACAGCAAGAGAGAACAGCAAGGACAGACACAAGGAATGAAGGGATAGACTTGTAGGGCAGTGTGTTTGGGATGATGGGAGTAACAGGATAACCAAAGCAAAATAAGTAATAAGTACAGCGAGAATGTGAACAACACAGACAGAGTAATGAAAAGACACTGATATGTAAAAGCACAACAGATCCGGGAACAAAGTTTGACAGATAAACACAGAGAAAAATTAAGGTAGAGGTTATGTTACAAGTAAAACGAATGTCAAATCACCTGTTGACATTTGCACTCGTTGCACCTCACCATGTCACTACATGCTTTGGATTACTCTTGGACTGAGGTGAGGTTCACACTGTTGAGGTTACAATAAAGAACAGACTTTTCTCTTTCCAAATCCCTGTATCTTGATTTTGATTGTGAAGTGTCTAACCACTGAAAGGCTGAGGGCCTCCAAGGCCTGACACAGCCTTAGTCCCACTAGATTCCTTTTCTGAATCTTCCTGTCAGAGGTCTGATGCTGGGCCAAGAGTCGACCCCACCTGGAAACAAGAAACCCAGCTATTCTTTTCTGAATTACACAACTCTGCACAGGTTGTACCAGACACAGCATTCTGCAATTAAAGGTAATAAACATAGCTTCTATTACACCCTGCAAACTGATGACAACTAATCCTACTCTGTCACGTTCTTGCAGGCATGGCTGTGATAGAAACATTACAGCAACAAAGACAAGTCTGCTTCCCGTGGGCATTTTAAGCACAAAAGAGACATAGCGTGGACACTGCACAGCCAGAACATGATGCAGCAATGTCCAGTAGACATCAGGGCAAAGCGCAATCAGCAGTGCCTTGTGCTTGAGCAGGGAATCATTCTGCTCCTCTGTTGACCAGTTGCTCTTTCTATGAATGTCACACAAACATTAACATGACGCAGAGAAAACTGATGAACCATGCTGAACAGTGATAACACCACCCCATTTAAGAAGCAATGTGAGGAAGCATTTTTGGATTTTGAAATCATGACTGAAAAAAAATCAGGAATAAAAGTAAGCTTGGTCGCTTCTTTTTATTTGCAAAATGGATTACTGCCATGAAGTGGAGAAAATGGAAAACAAAGTGTTTCCGCACTGACAATTTGCTGAGAGACTTCAGCATGCTAGCTATGCCACACCAATCCACTAGAAGTTACAATGTTGGATTCATGGACCCTGGAACGTTGGAAGTACTATTTATCGAAACTTTTGAGTACTGTATTTTCTATGTCCCAGTCTGTGTGGTGAAGTGTGGAATTTTAATGCTTGTGTTTGAAACCGATCCGTCTGATGGTTTTTTGGATCATCTTACATTCTATTTTTTGTGTAATTATTATCACTGCCAAGAAGACTACGCTGTGAAACTGCCTCTTAGGCCATGTTCAGACTGACATGAGTCCTCTGTGAGCAAACACAGCCCTCTCTTTCATTTGAATGAGGCCAGACGGGTGGTGCAGTGAACCAGGCTCAACTTTTGTTGCAACACAAGACGACATAATCCAGCAAGGTGATAAGGTGCCTTATCAAATACTGTACATGCAAGTGCACATTGGTAGTGGAGGGTTTTTTTTGGTAGAAATCCCTTCTTGGTTAGCAGAATGTCTGAAAACATTTGAATACCAATTAGATTTTGTGAAAAATAAGACAGAGTCAAGAAGCAAGTGATTAGTTTATAGTGCAAGCAACATTTTTTCAACATTTTTTCTATTTTGTCATTATTTTGTCATGAACCACTGTACACAGTAGTGTAATTTAAAGATGAGGCACATGACTCATATGACTGTATATCACAGAATGCAAATTAAAGCAGATCCAGATGCAAATAATAAAAAAATGTCCATCTCCTATTATTAAAATACCAAATTTGAAAGATTGTGTATACTGGTGGTTGCTTTTATGTTTTTATGCTGATAGTTTGTCTTCTCCAGCTTGGCACAAGCATACATTTTCCCTTGTGTTTTGATGGAAATATCCCCTTTTTTAAAAAAGAAATAAAATAAAAAGGTACAAAAAAGCCTACCAAATAAGAGAACAAATCAAAATAATCAAAATAAAATTCAAAAAATACTTGATTTTAGTAGTTTGTATTGTGTTTTGTTATTATACTAGCAATCATTTATGTGGTACCTTGCATTACTTTGTAATGTAATGTCACTGTGATGGAGGAAGGCTGTAGTCTAGTCGAGACAAGAGAAGCAGCATTGGACAGAGACCAAGCCATTCCAGACAAATGGATTGCCTTGTTATTTTGGATCCTGGTGACTACATAACATGGACTATTGGCTGGGACAACCACAGCACATGATTTAAGACAAGAGCAGAGCAGGAGACTTCTGTTATTCGCCAAAGGCACCTTGTTAATCAAATTGGATCAAAAATTGTTTATCAAAGCAGGCTGTAGTTGAATAGCAGAGACCTGGCAGCCTGTAGGAGTCCCACTGAGGGTTCTGGACAGACAGGACGAGTTCAGTCAGTGATCAGCCAGTGCATGTGATGTCTGTCTGTCTGCACTTAATGAGTGTGTTTGTATGCAAACATAGGTAGCTGGTGAGCAACTATATTCCTTGAGTTTGTGTGTGGGATTTTTAATGGCCATATAATGCCTGTATTTTATACTCAATGTAAGCATACTGTGCATGTGAATGTTAACAAAAATCCAATCAATTTTCAATTTGTACAGCCCCAGTCTGCATAATGGGGATGTGGGTAATAAGATGTTAGCTGTAGTTTGTAGTATCCAGTTTCATGGACAACAGTTTCATGTTATCTTGCCAGTACCAACACACAAAAGACGGTTTGTAATGGCCATGAGGTGGATATGCATGCATATACATGTATTGTGCAGGATGGCCATGTGACAGGTTTGTACACATAAAATAAGTACAGAGTGTTTAGAGTGTTTGCATTTTTGGCATTTTAAATACAAGGAGCAAGAGCAGTGGAATCACAATGTTACCTGTATGTGGTATGGTGTGTCAGTATGTTGCTGAAGTAGCCATTAGAGGATGGGTAGATCAGGTCTATAAGGAACACACATGATCAAAAGCAAAGCTCAAGTATAATTCATAGGATAGTGCCCCTACATGTGGTCAATATGGCTCTATGGGTCATGCTAACTTGGCACTCTCCACTTCCATCATGAGACATGGGGGAACATTTGTCTGAGTCTGACCCAAAGTAAACACATAAAGTAGCCACCTGGAACGGCCATTATGGCTAACTGTTTAGGGATCTACATCTGCGTCAAACTGCACTGTGGTTTGTTTACATGTGAGAGGCTGTGGATCACTGTCCTTTTAGCATTTGTTGTGCAAGAGAAGAAGTAGCAAACACGATAAAATGGTTGGTGCCTGCAAGTTTCCAAACTGCAAGAATTGACAACCACTGGACATTAGAGACTCCATTTGTGGGTAACTGCTCTGCAAATTGACCAAAACACAACTCTGAGACCTGACAAAACTCAAGAAAACGGTAACATACAGACGTGGTACATATAAAAAAAACAAACAAACAAGGATGAAATAATAATAATTAGAATAATGACAGAGGCTTCATGCAGTTACTGCAATTCAATTTTGTGTTTCTGGGACATGTTATAGTATGCATGTTTATGTGTATGACTGCTTGTATGGGTGAGAAGAGGAAAAAAAATAAAAACAACAATAATAATGCCAACAGAGCTTGAGGGCTGTCGATTCCACAGTTGAAGCGTTTGGGGGAGGTTATCTGGGTGAGGATGTGGCCCTGTTTGTATGCACGTATATCTATTTGTGTTACTTGGGTAATGACATTGATAAATGGGATCCAGCATATGTGAAATGAATCTATTTGATTGTTTGTTTTAATGCGATCTGTATTTCTGTTGAGATGTAATAATAATAAAACTTTATTTACATAGCACCTTACAAACGAATGAAAACAAATGGTTCAGGAAGGTAAGAGAGAGGATAAACTCTAAAAGTGCGTTTTTAAAGGAGACTTAAATGAAGAGATTGATTTAGCCATCCCAATATCCTCTGGATGGTTGTCAGAGTCTCGGGACCCTGATGATAAGCACTCTGTCACCTTTGTTTTCACTCTGGATTTAGGAACCAGCAGGAGAGTAGGGCCTGTGAGGTTAAAAGACAAGAAATATACCTTGGGGAGAGACTGTTCCAGACTTTAATATTGATATGTGGGGATAGAGGAGATAGAAGTACATGCTCTGGAGTAAATGAGGTATTTCAGTCATCTTTTTTAAAATAAATTAACAGTCCAAAAACCTGGTTTTCCTTTGTCATTGTGGAGTACTGTGTGCAGACTGATGAGTCTGAAAGACAAAAAAATGTGGAAAACTTGAAAGGGTCTGAAAACTGTCCATATGCACTGCATGTGCTCAGACAGCAGAAGGTTCCACTGGGATGTTGAAAGTTTATTTCTGTCTTTCCAGTTTAAGAACTTATAAAGTTTGGATAAAATATGTGAAACTCTAGATACAGCAACAGATGAAAGTAAGGACAACTTCCTTGTGGGTGACTTGAATACTGATTGGTTTTCTAAAAATTGTTAGTTGCATGAAAAGCTGATGTCTATTGCCAATGTTTGCAATCTTACCCAGGTTGTGACTCAACCTACTAGAATATCTACTCACATTAGGTTTTAATATTTCAACCTGTATTGATCATATTTTCATTAACATAAATGAGTTGTGTTCACAGGCAGTATCAGTGACAGCAAGAGACAATCTGAGACAATCTGATTGGTTTAAGAGAATTAAAATGCCCAAGTCTGGAGCTAGAATTGTTTACCACAGGTCATATAACAGATTTAATGCAGACTCATTTTTGAATGATGTTAAAGATTGACCGTGGTCTGATGTATGCCAAGAAAAGTATGTTAATGTGGCATTGAAAAATTCATGTTTTCATGTTTCAAATGAAATTGGTGGACATGCATTATACTTCAAAGGGACAATGCCAAGACTGAAATCAGGGTGCCTTTCAGAAGGCTTTCCTACAAACTGAGAAACAAGGTCATCAAAGTCAGCAAGGTAAAGGTCAGATTGGGTCTGTTGATGTATGATATGTTTGAGCTGTGTCTTAATTTTCTTTATTTTATTTCAAGTTTGCTCATTGGGGGTGTGGAAATGTGGGGAGTATAGATTCAGTTTCACTTATTGTTTTGTGTACTAGGTTAAGTTGACTGGGCCAAGGTCTGGGATGATTACTGGATGAACATGTGAGTTATTTTTTTTGTGAGAGGGTGAGGCAGGAGTATTCTTTGTGTAATGGGTTCTGAGATCACCAACAAGTCCTAGAACTTCCTGGTATTTTTTTTCATTACATCAGATGAGTGCCATGTTCTTCAGAGTTTTGATCTGTCTAGTTTTGCATAAAGGATTGTCTTACTGTTTCCCACTATTATGACTGTTGAAATCAGAACAAATGTTGCAATGTGAAAATACTGTGGATTGCCGTCATTAGGTCAATACATTATGGCTATTGTCATTTTAATATTTGTGCAGTCATATGTGTATGTTATCAATACAGCCATGGGAACAGCTGTCCCTCAAGGTGGCCCATTCACTTTTGCTGTTTGTTGTTTCATGTGACGGTGTGTGAATTCAAGACTCGAGCTCAGGTCTTTTATCTCATGGTGTAGCATGCTAAGTACTTCCAGGGGGAATTTCTTCAAATTTGGATGAACCTGGACTCAATGATGAACTGATTAGATGTTGGATGTCAAAGGTCAAGGTCACTGTGACCTCACATCCATCCTAGTCCCATCAGCACATCTAAAGAATACCTTGATGGCATACATTTAAATGTGGCACAAACATCCACTTGGACTGAAGGATGAACTGAATGGTATTTGGTTGGCAAGGTCACTGTGACCTCACAAAACATATTTCTGGGCATAACTAATTCATATCCTAATTATAGCAAAGTTTCACATAAACGTCTAAAGGATGGCCTGACTAGATTTTGATGGTCAAAGTTCTAAGGTCACTGTGACCACGCAAGACACATTTTCTTTGCAGCAACATTCATATTTGAAGCACTGTAATTCGGGCTGGTGGTCTGGGTTGTTGTTGTCCTCCCGCGTGGTGAAGTGGTCGTAGTAGCTATCAGTTCCGTCCCACCTCCTACTGTATCCCTGTCTGAATAATTTTATACCTGTAAAGTCACAACTGTTACAATGCAGAGATCACTCTAACTCATGGTCACATGTAGATTTTCCAAGTCTGGCATCAACATGTGCCCAGTCTCTGTAGAAAGCTTTGGTCAGTCCTGATGTACACTGTCTTTCAAGAATTTCCTGTTGCCTCTCTGCCTCCATTCTTCAACTTTCCTCTTCCAATTGATTTCACTCTTTGTCTGTCAACTGAAACACTGATATTGTAAATGAGGTCTCTACCCTAAAAGGACTCTCTATTGTCCTCGTGATAATCCATGGGATAATCCACAATTGAATTTAGTGTTTTGAAGAATACGGTTTTGCATACCACTGTTTCAAGGTGCCTTCCTGTCAGCTTTACCCTGTCTGGCATTTCTGTGACCTCTGTTATTAATAAGGAGTTTTCAAGCACAGAACTGCCGTTGGGTGTCTTTGTTTTATGCAAAACTCTCTGTCAACTCTAGAGATTCTTGTGCTTAAATATTAAGGAGATCAGCAGTTTACAGCAAGATACTCAAACCACTCATCTGGCACCAACAATCATTCCACAGTCAAAGTCACTTAGGCCTTGTTCAGACTGCCAGCCTAAAGTTTGTTGGCAAATCCAAATTGCACCCATTGATTTTATAAAATCTGGACAGCAGACCACATGTAATGCGATTTTTGTAAATCGGATCGAAGGCACATTTGGAGGTGCAGTTTCAATCGAATTTCTACAGATGCATCTCAGTCTGGCCACTTAAATCAGATTTCAAAGTGCCTTTTACATCACTAACAACAACTACATCAAATCAAGGTGATGGAAGTGCAGAGAGAGAAACAGAACAACTGAGTGATTTTTTGCAGGGCGATGATGAATCAGCCTTTGTCATGAGTCAGTGTTTGAAGATACTGATGCCTATGTGATTGACGCAGCAACTCATGCAGACAGGTTGGTAGTGTCTGGACACACAAAACTGATCAGATCACTTGCAAAAAACAGTGCGAACAGTTTGTCATAAAGATCTGATTTGAGAAACAAACCTGATTTGCCTTCAGTCTGAAAAGAGCTTTGGCCACACACTGATGTTTAGTTTGAACTCAACAGTGAGTTTCTGCCACATGATCGGCTGATCAGATATTTGCATTCACAAGCAGGTGTGCCAGTGCATCTAAAAAAGCAGCCAGAGTGCATATTTTAAATAAGATTCACTGCGTCCTCCACAAATGCAATCATCTCCAGAACTAGACATGAGCTGAGTCAAAGGGGCAGAATATCACAACACAGAAAACAGCAAATTCTATGCAATCTGTTGTTTCTGTTGCAACTGTGTTGCACAAAATCTGTGCAATGTGTGATTTGACTTTGCTTATTACTGTCTGTGTGCACATTAGAATGGGGAGTAAGAGGCCATTGCTGGGGGAGACAATTGGGAGTGGTACATAAGATTCCTGAACACCTCTGACACACCACTTTTGTGCCGTTTCTGAGGTTGTGCTCTGGGCCTCTGACCAGATTAATTTTCTTCATGAATAACAAAGTTTAACTTGAAAACCTTTTTTCAAATTCCTCCTTCATGGCCCACAGCACTCAAACTGGACTCAGAGCTGATGAGTTCAGTGACAGTTAACAGCCCTTTGTGCAGAAATGCAAGTACCCTAAAATGTATGGATCTTCAAACATTCCTACAACATCGACAAAAGTCCATCACCATCACACCTGTATGACCTTGTTGGACATCCCATTCTAAAACCTTGATTCCAAAAAAAGTTAACATTTGGCGAAGTTACTGCATGAGATGAAAGGGACAGTTGCATGCTGGTGTTCTATTAAGGTACTTAAAAACCCTGAGTGTTCGACTGTCGCAATTTGTGTTGCATTGAAAATCTCTTCCTTCTGAATCATAACTCATTCAAATCTGAACAGAGTACACATATTTTTAGATTGAGTGGCTTACACCTCTAGAGAATATAATTATCCTCAATCACAAATATGCTTCAAAACTATAGAAGAAAAAGACACTCCAGAATCTGTATCATCTTATTTTTAAATTTCTTTCAGTATCAAAGCGATCAGTGACTGTTGTCTGTACATCCGTGGGTACAATGCAAACAGGAAATGCTAATAGCTAATTTGGAATACTAATAGTAATAGTGCCAACTGTAATCAAATATAGGCTAAAATACAGAGCTTTCTTTCTCAAGCTCTTTAGGGAGTTTTTTATTTTCAAGTTCAACTATGTAGTTGTCTACTTAAAATAATAATGAAGTATTTGGTAAGCCAAGTCTGATAATTAAAGCTTAAGATATCAAGATATTATCTAAACTAATCCTGATCAAAGTTATCAAAATATCGAGGAGATGTACTTAAAAGTCTAACTGAAGGATTTCAACTATTATTTAGTATCTGCTAGCTGTAGCTCTGTCAGTATTGTCAGCGCTTGACTGCTCAGTATGCCTGCCATGGTAAAATTGGAATGACACAGTTGTGCAGAAGCCCTTTGTGTGGATCAACCTTGTCCAGATTTTAACATCTGAAACTTAGTACAATGTAACATTTACTTACAAAATTACTAAAAATAACTTCAGAATAAATAGACATATAACAGACTACAAGCAGTAGTAAAGAGAGAATAAAGACTGTGATTGTGTTTATGGGTGAACAAACTAATTTTAATCCAAGTATTGGCCAGTGGCAGTGAAGTTTGTTACAGTTTAGGTTAGGGGTGGGCGGTATGAACAGAATTCATGCTGCAATTACTTTCACAGCATTATCTTGATATGTTACGACAGTTTACTCATATATTCAAGTATACCTGCATGGTGAACTTTTTAATCCATTTTCACCACTTGACATACAGAAAAAAAAAGACCAAGAGAATAACCAAAGTCTAAGCATGTTTAGTAAAGCAGATATTTCTTTTGATTAAGGCTGAACCACAAGACACATAGATGAGAAAAAACAGATGGTTTCAAATCTGAAGACATTAAAATACAAATTGAGTTAATCTACTGACAGACAAGGTGTGTTTGGCCATATGTTGGTAAAGTTACATGTCGCACGTCCTGCTGTGTTGGTTTGTCTTTCTGTGTGTGTGGTTATTTGCATACCTTGCCATGCTGGCCAAGCCTTTCATAGCAGATAACTGCATCCTCCCAGAGCTCCAGCTTGTCGTAAATGAGCAGAGCTGAACTTGTGCAGCCGAGGTCTGTCAGGAGGCTGGCAAGCTGTTTCTGTAGAGGAGGAAACAACAAGGCTAAGAGACTACAACCATGCCAGCAGCTTTGCAGGATGCTGACATGGTTCACAATGAAAATGCCAACATGATGTTCAAGTATCATTTTTACCATGTGTATCATCTTAGTTTATCACATGAGTATGCTAACATTTACTAACAAGCACTAAACACAAACTACAGCTGGGAATGATGAAAATATCAATAGTTTTGCAGGTATATGGCCAAAATCATTGTTGTAACCATTATACGTGTTCAAATATTGTATGTATACAGGAGGACATGGAGGTCTGAACCAAATTTAATTTTATCTTTTATCCCATAGTTGTTGAGGCATTTCATTCAAATGCCAACCTGTATGTGACACTAAAAGAAAAGCCAGGGGATCACCAACATCTGCAGGATTCATCCTCAAGGGACAATGAGCATCTATCAGAATGTCATGGCAATAGATACTTCAGTCTGGACAAAAGCCGTGGACCAACAGGGCCAACCAACCCTGGAGCCATATCACTTGTGTGTCTTTGCACGGCAGAGTTTCAACTTGCATTTGTGGCTGCAGCAATGAACTGTGTTCACAGACGATGGTTTTTGGAAGTGTTCCTGAGCCCATGCAGTGATGCCCACTACAGAATCGTGTCTGTTTTCAGTGCAGGGTCTGAGGGCCCATAGATCACAACCATCCAATATCGGTTTACAGCCTTGTCCCTTACGTACAGAGATTTGTTCAGATTCTCTGAATCTTTTAACGAAATTGTGTACTGTAGACAGAATCCCCAAATTCTTTGCAATTTTACAATGAGAAACATTTTTAAATTGTTGCACTATTTGCCAGCACGGTTTGTCACAGAGTGGTGAACCCCTCCCTATCTTTACTCCAGAAAGACTCAGCCTCTCTGGGATGCTCCTTTCATACTAAATCATGTTATTAACCTGCTGTCAGGAAACCTAATTCAGTGTGAGATGTTCCACCAGGTGTTTTCTTTCAGCATTTCAAAACTTTTCCAGTCTTCTGTTGCCACTGTCCTGACTTTTTTGAAGCATGTTGCTGGCATCAAATTCTAAATGAGGATTTAACTTTCAAAAAACAATGAAGTTTCACAGTTTCACCATTTACTATGTTGTCTTTGTGCTATTTCCAATTAAATATGGGGTTTCAATATTTAGTACATAATCACATTCTGTTTCTATCTGTGTGTAGGATTAAATCAGGAATGCTTTCATAACTGGGGCCAGCTGGTAAGAGTTCAAGGATGGATTGATACCCTGTTCCAGCTGTCCATGACCCAACTTCAAACTTGGAAGCTGTAATTTTTGTTATAGGTTGGTTTCGCCTAGCTTGTGGCACACTTGAGCACTTCTTACTCTTTTCGCATTTTTCAAATAATAGATAATTGAAACCCTTTGAGCCTGTATAAGACACACCTGTTTTGTCGCCTAGATTGTGAACGGCATATCTTGCACCACATTTTGGTGAGCTCAACATTCGCTTCCAGCCACGGTACACCCTGAAGCCAGATGTCTTTTCTTCTGTTTGGTTTGATGTTTCTTTGTAGGTGGCAGAACGCCAAAGTAGCCGCTTCATGTCTGTTATTCATTGGGTCAAAGGTGTTGGAAAGAAATGGGTGTAGACAAGAAATGCGTACTGATGGCTAATGACAGTTACTGCCTTCTGCTGTTGAGTTTTATGGTAACTGGAATCCATAAGTGTTGTAGTAATGCCATCTCTATATACAGTGTCTACCCAAAGTGATATGGTAATAATTGTCTGGCACATAAAAATCAGGCCTGTGGGAGCTGACCAATCAGAGCAGAATTTTTGTGGAGGGGGCCCTAAAGAGACAGGAGGATGAAAAGGGGTGATGAAGTAATGCACAGTTTGAGAAAATGAATGTGTTTCTTGAACATTAAAGCACATAAACCTATTCTAGTAGAACCCTGAAAGAAAACTATGAACCTTAAAATGAGCATAATATTGACCTCTTTAACTAAGGACCATGACCATGGTAAACACATGTTTATGAGTAAGTTAACATAGTCAATATTATCATGTTAGCATGCTGACATTAGCATTTAGCTTAAAACACCGCTTAAAGTAAAAATTCACAGGGCTGCTAGCATTGCTGTAGACTTAGTCTTGGTTGGTTCAATTGAGTTCTTCACATTGTGCTCTTTGTCAACCAGCACAAATGTTTTGCTACAGTAATAGTACATGACAACTGACACAGTGGATGTAGTGGTATTTGGTCTGCAAATCTGATGTATGCCCTGCACTCCTCTTTAAAAATCATTCCACCACATCTGGTGACTTCAGATTCAAATTCTGAATGTCTTTCAAAAAAAAAAAAACAGTGTTTGTTACCTGGACAGCCCATCTGGGTGGGGCTTGGCTGCAGTAGAAGACTTTGAGCCGCTCGGTGACAGGACAATTCTTATCTTCAAAGTAGTCAACGATCGCCTGGAAAAGGAAAACAGGAGATGAAATTTTGCAGCTGGGTTGAGCAGTTCACAGAAATGAACTATGTGCTGCAGAAAAATAATGTATTTTACCAATTCTGTGATTTTGCTCACCAGCAGATTCATGTTTATCAACTGAGACGTGATTACAGCTGCTATAATAGCTCTATCGACTGGCACTGCTAATGTCTGCTACACTGTATGCTGTGATCAGTCTCTGAGTATTGACAAGGTCACAGGACGGACACAGGACTCATTGGGTACTAAATGGTGAAATGACAGGGAATATTCACGGAGACAGACAAAAAGAGTGAGCACAACACTTTTGTGAGGCTGCTTCATCAAATCATCTATAACTGTTCAGATTTTATCAAATCCTTCTATACACAAATTATTTCATAGAAATGGGACCACAGATGAGGAAAAAACAGATACCTTTCTCTTATCATCCTCACAACAGGTTAACATCCATTCCACAGAGGTAAAACTGATCAGCTGTCAAGATCAAAAAGCTATACCTTTCTGACAAAACAGCACTAAACGTTTCTTCTGAGATTCCTTTCACTCTCCAAAAAAACTGGCAATGTCACATCGAGATATCTGCCACAGTCAGGACAGGCTGTGTAGCACACACGCCGAGTATGATTAAAAAAAGAAATATACACCATTTTTTTATGGTCCATGTGTGTTGCAATCATTAAAAAAAACCTTAAAACTGAGTGATTTATTAGTCTTTCTATATTGGGTTAAGATAAGCAATAAGATGATTCTAAAATTGGGGCTGATATTTAAAAACACTGTTTTTAGCTTTTCAATAGATTCCTTGGTTATCTTCTATCTCCCTTAAGTTAGTCTGATGTTCCAGCCCACTGTATCAAAGTCTACCCCATAGTACATACATCAGACATCTGTCTAAACTGGGTGGCTTCAAATAAAAGGTAAATTATCTGTTATAAAATGCAGAGGTGGACAAAGAAATCAGGACTGAGAATGAATGCTTCAAACGTTTGTGGAGGTGTGCAACTTCAGGTACTGCTGAGATAAGATCCAGGAAGTCCACTTTGAGGAACAGATCCATGAATTTGGAGGCTTTCAGAAAAAAAAACACTGATTTTACAACACTGGAAAGTCATTAATATCTGATCTTTTGCTGTGATGATAATGGTGTTGCAAAGTAATCTACCAAAAATGTATGCTTCTCGCATTTGATTGGCCCATGCAGTGCCTTGCCAAATGATGATGCATTGTGGTCCAGCAGAAGTGGAACTGTCTCCTTACTATCAAAGACAATCTAAAAACTAAATGGATAAAACAATAAATCTTTTCAGTCTTTTTTTTTTTTTTTTTTTTTTTTTTTTGGCATTTGTGCTTTATTTTACAGAGACAGCTGGAAAATGATGGGAATGGAAAGGGAGAGAGAGGGGATGACATGATGAAATGTCCCAGGCTGGAATCCAAACAGGATGCTGTGGTAATGGCTCAGCCTTAATACATGGTAGACACTCTACCAGGTGAGCTACTGGGGCACCCATTCAACAATACATTTTGTTTTGGACATGCTGTCAGTTTTTTCCCAGTGGAATATTGACTTTTTGTCCTTGGGGTGGTCAGAGTAACAAATGTTAATGTGAGACAACTGAGACAGTTGCCTTAAGCATAAAAGAGAAAGTCACAAATCAAGGCTTCATATTTACTTAGTGTGCCTGATGTGCTACGCAGAGGGGCTCACTTGTTATTTGTCGGGCATCTTATACTTATGCTTCATTTTTCATATGGATTTTCAATCCCCTACTCCAACAGTATTGGCAACACACATGCAAAAAATCCATGAAAACAGAAGGACTAATTAGGAATGGAATGGTGCGCTTTGTCTTTTCTGAGTGATTTGTCAAACCTTTAGGTGTTTTTGGGAAACATTGCAATACACAATAATGGGGAATTGTTGTGAACAGAGTTCAAACCCACCTCTCACTTTTCTGAACATAGAAAAGTGATTAAATGTCATGAGACTTGGGACTTCATTGGGCTAAATGGGCATTTTGATAACCTGCACAGTTTTTACAAAAATCACAACTTATGGTCGATGCATTTTTAAAGACTTTCAGATTCTACAAAGGGTGTGTATGTGGAACATTCAGAGCCAGACTGGGTGACATCATTGTAAGAGTGGAGAGGTTCTGTAAAATTTTAAATAAAATAAAATAAAAATGTCACTCTTCATATGTAATTTTCATTTCAGACTGAAGGAAACTGTGTGCTGGTCACAGACAGGTAACAATGGACTTACACATTAGGCACTGTGAGCCTCAAAGTCTCTGGAGGGCCAACCAAGTACCCCACCCACTTCATATTTTCTGTTTGTATAGTGAAACAGGATGAAAGAAGGATGGAGGGAGTTTCATTTATTCAATAAACTAACCAAATAAAGTGCATCTAAGAAAACTGCATTTAGTGCTGACAATTTCACTCTCCAGTACCCAGTCTCAAGCACCAAATGTTCCAGTAAAAAAAGAAAAACAATGCATATTTTATCCATTTCTTTCAGCATGAACACAGCAACTGTTGTCTTCCAGCCAGGGGTTTGAGTCTAATATTGTCTTCACCGGTCTTTTCATAATCCTATAATGCCATCTGTGTGTGTCTGTCTTTCAAGGATGTTATTGATCAACATCCAAAATAGCACTTGGAGCTGTGGTGGATTAATGGTTTTGTTTGTGCTCAGGGTTGTTTTGAGAGACAGAACAAGGTTATTCAATAACTCTCTGGGACTGTGAGCTGAGATGAGCTCTGCAGCTCTTTTAAAATTATTAATTGACTCACAAATATCCACGCATGCAGATAAGATTACTCATACAATGTAATTTACATCTAACAGCACACACTATGAATACAGCTGAAGCTTGCAGTGACAAACAGGATTCTGTGATTGATTAAAACTGCTTCTATTAGGAATAAAAGCTAGAAATGTGTATAAATCCAATGTAATAAAAGAACATGGCATTGGTTGTTCAAATGAATACGCTAATAAGTAAACTAAATATGTGAGTATGTACAAAAACAATCCTGCTGTGCCTGAGATCTGCGAGTGTACATACATAATGCACACGTAAAAAGCGAAATGTACCATCTTTTTATGTATTAAAAATGTCAAAATATGTAACTTTACATTGTTACATATAAAGCCCACAGCCAGCCTAATGTGCCTCTTCGTGACTGAGCCAAGCCGTCTTTGAGAATCGTGTTACTGATCTTTAGGCGGCCTCCAGCCAATAACAGCATGCAGGCTGTGAGGTCAGGACTCCATAAAAATGTAGTGACCAGGTTACATAGCTGTCTCCATCTCTCTCCTCTGCTGTCTGTGTCATGGAGGTATAAAGAGCTGCAGATCTAAAGGACTGGAGAGGAGTGCATCAGCAGTCTAACCTACATCACTGCTTTTTGCTTTAAACTCACGTATGCAAGGCGATGTCTCTTTTTAACTTCCATTTAAAACACTTCACACTCGACACTGCCCTTCCTCAGCAATACACTCAGCAGTGTGGAGTTGATCGGGTAAATGGTTGTCAAGAAAAAGGAAGGACAGATAGACTGATATACAGATTCTTTCCTTTTCAGCATAATTACAACATACCATGATATGTCATATTTCTGTGATATGTAGCCACCAATATGTAATTTTATACCTTGGTGGACCTGCTGCCTCACAGAGTTGATATCTTTAGAATCATGTCATGGTGACATGACCCTTGCATATAATCAGATCTACATTTACTGACCCATCATACTGTTTATCATTATCATCTTCATATTATATATATTTATCTTTATTATTTGCTTGTGCTATTATAGAAAAAATCTAATGCCCCCCAGTGCAATATTGGTGAAAACAGAATGAGCTGTCTTAATATAAGTTCTATTTCAATGGCGATTATTCTATAGCCATTACATTCTGCAATCAACATTTCCTTAAAAATGATATGTTAAAGCAAAGAACTTGTCAATTCCCTGTGTAACAGTGACAGTGGAGTCAGAGTCAATGACTGTCCTGAGTTAGTTAGATCATCAGAGCTCCCTGGGTAGGCAAATCCACAAAGGAGTTATGGCATAAATGCTATGATTCAGACAGATGTACAAAGAATGAACATTGAATCATACAAAACTAAAACCACTTTCCATTTGCCATCATCAAATTGTGATTTAAACTCAAGGTTTTCAAATGATTGTAGCACTAATGGAGAAACCTGACTGGTCAAATTCAGTGGACATGTGCTGTAATACACAGTTGCCTCTGGTAGATGCTGTTTTTTGCCTGATGTTATCTGCGCATACTGACATACACTCTGTCAGTTTAGGAGGAGAGGGCAATTTGTGAGTAATTTGCAACATTATGCAGGAGTTTGCCAGGTCTCCAAAATTATCAACGGTCAATAACTTTGCAATTATGTGAGTGGTGATACCTTGTAGGCTTTCTGTCAAATATTTTGAATGTTCTTTTGTATAAAGTGTGCATGGGCTTAATAATATTTTTTCCTGCTTGGGACCAAATGGTAATGTAATATGTCAGATGTGGGAAAATCATAGTGTGCATGTACAACTTAGCAGCATCAAAGTTCACAACTGTCCACATGCACATTTGCTAATAATATAGCTACAGTATGGGCCCTATACAATGATGTTAAAGCATCGAACTAATAGACCTTCAATGAAAAGTTCCACGGGGGCGTCTGTTGGTCAGGACCCATACCACATAAAGACAGTGTTAATGGTTCAATTATGGCTGGGGGGTCTTTGTTGCATTTCATGCCCCTCTATCTCCATCTTTTCACTCTTGTGTTATCATAATGAAATATAATAAATACAAAAAGAAATAAGGACATATACTCCAATCAGATAAAGACCAGTTTCAGCCAATATTTGTTGTAACTGCCTGGCCTCCCATTTCTAAGTTCACTGCTCAGTAAAAATAATCATAAAATTTGTGCCACAAATAACTAAAAGACACTCTAATAATGTTTTCATTGATTTGTGGATAGTTGCCCAAACTCTCTCTCCTGTCTTGACCCTTACACTCGAGATGACAATGTTGAGCTGGTTTATAACATATAGTTGGCATCTCAGGATGTACTGCAATTTTGTTAGAAAAACTGAATGAGATGCTGTACACCACAAAATCTAAGTTTAACATGCTGGTATACTGCCTATTCTATTATAGAAAGAAAGCACATTAATTCATCTTCATAGAAAAGATGTGTTGTGAATCTCAGTAAGGCTTGGACTGTTAATGAATACAGAAATACAATCCAATGACATATCTCCTTACCTGGGTTTGCATCATGGCTCTCTCAACACATCGGGAGCTTCCTCTTTCCAGTTTTGTCCTTAGCAAAAGTGCCGTAACTTCTACACCCCAGAACTTAGGCTGAGACAGAATACACTGCAAAACACATGGGAGAGACAAAGAGTAAGATAATAATATAGATAATACTATAGTTTGTGCAATTCTGATGATTTAACAGTTATGGCTGGTTTGTTTATATAATGTCAGAGTACAGTCAAGGCTGTCCTGTCACAAATTAGCAATGATCTGTTCTGGCCACAGAAGATGTATTTCTGCAGCATACAATTATGATTATGCCATAAATCCTCAAATAAAGGCAATAATGTCTGATTCCCAGCCAGCACAAACAAATAATGGTGAGTCACCAATAAAGGCTGGGTAAAAAGGTGGGAGGGTCAGACTACCTAAACTACAGTGATATGCAAAAGTTTTGGTACCCTTGGTCAAAGTGTGTTACTGTGAATAACTAAGAGAGTAAAAGATGACCCAAATTCCAAACACAAAGTCATGCATGACACATTTCTTTAATATGTTAAGCAAGATTACTTTCTGTCTTTTACACTTTCAATATAACAAAAAAGGCAAAGGGCCAGAAGTTTCAGCACTCTGCATGGTCAGTACTTAGTAACTCTGCCTTTGCCAAGTATCACAGCTTATAAAGGCTTTTTGTTGGCAGCTAAGAGTCTTTCAAGTCTTGTTTGAGGGACTTTCATCCATTCTTCCTTGCACAAGGCTTCTAGTTCTGTGAGATTCTTCGACCGTCTTCCATGTGCTGCTCTTTTGAGTCTATCTACAGATTTTTAACGTTTGGGTCGGGGGACTGTGAGGACCATGACAAAACCTTCAGTTTGGTCCTCTTAAAGTAGTCCACTGTGGATTCAGAGGTGTTTCGGATCATTATCCTGTTGTAGAAGCCATCCTCTTTTCATCTTCAGCTTTTTCACTGACAGTGTGATGTTTGCTTCTAAATTGTGCTGGTATTTCATTGGATCGTCATTCTTCCCTCTACCAGTGAAATGTTCTCTGTACCACTGGCTGCAACACAAGCCCAAAGCATGATCGATCCATCCCCGTGCCTGACAGTTGGGGAGGTGAAATTCTGCAACTTTTTTTGCTCATTGCAGCCAAAAGTTCCATTTTAACTTCATTAGTCCACAGTACTTTCAAAATGCATCAGGCTTGTTTAGATGTCCCTGTGCAAACTTCTAACACTGAACTTTGTGGTGAGGACTCAGGAAAGATCTTCTTCTGATGACTCTTCATTGAAGGTCATATTTGTGAGGTGTTGCTGCACAGTTGAACAGTGCACCACCACTCCAGAGTCTGCTAAACCTTCCTGAAAGCATTTTGCAGTCAACAGGAGGTTTGATTTGCCTTTCTGGCAATCCTGTGAACGGTCCTCTCTGAATATTTTCTTGGTTTTCCAAATCTCAACTTGACCTCTACTGTTCCAGATAACTGCCGTGTCTTAATTACATTACAAACTGAGGAAACAACTACCTGAAAACTCTTTGCTATCTTATCAAAGCTTTCTCCTCTTTTGTAGGAACCAAATTATTGACGTTTTCAGACTGCTAGGCAGTTGCTTAGAGGTGTCCATGACTGCTGGTTGCTGAGACAAGTTTAGAGGAGTCATAGTATTCATCAAGCTTTGAAATTTGCATCACCTGGCCTTTCCTAACAATGATTATCAACAAGCCATAGCACTATCAAGCTAATTAAGGTCAAAGTTGGTAAAAGTTATCTGAGAGGTATTCAGGTACTCCTTTCCTTTTTTCCCCTCTAAAATTGTATAAAACTTTTGACCAAACTTTTGCATACCTCTACATAATGACCACATGGTAAATTCAGTATAATGTACATTTCCACAGTATCAATTATACCACTACAACAGGCTATACTATGTAGTGCAATTATTCATTTAAATTAAACTTAACACTTCCTTCAAATGTTAAAAAGCCTACCAGGAAAGGGAAGGTCACTGCACTGAGAGTTCTCGAAAGACTTTTATTGCTGAAACATCTATGCAGGAAGTGGTGAGTTTTACTGTCAGAACCTTAACATTGATTGAAATACAGCAGAGAGCAGAAGTGACACACCTACACCTACACTTGCACTAATAACTAAAAATGCAGCCTTGGAACAGCGTGCCATGTGGCTTGCGTCAGTTAAAGCCTGGAAAGAAAACAAACTAACACAATTTCCCATAAACCCATGACATCTATGAGCTAAATGTCATGGCTCAAAAACAGAAGCGAGTTAAGTGTCTGTGGTTAGATCAGACATATCTGTAATAACAGCAGGAGATAGAGGAGCAAACGCTGGATACATTTGAGACAGTGGAAATTACAACTAAAACGTTTGGAAAATTACTTTAGAAGAAAGTGTTGGTGAGCTATATGGATATAGACGAAACCAAGAGGCAATGATGCAAGTACCCAAGCTTGCAGTTACTGTGTGCTCACAAAGTAGTTGCTGTTAAACTTTAGAATGATCAAGAAAGTCTCAGCTCCTTACAGCTAATCAGCTCCACAACAGCAGTGGAGCTGGTTACACTTTGAATATGGACAGTAAACCTTTGAAACAAGCCTCATTGAAAGACCAACAGGCCAATGAAAGACATGCTGAATGAGAGATTGCATTGAGTTACAGAAGCTAGGGGAACAGAGGCTAGCTCAGATGTGATGTATTGGCTTCAGCTTGCTATGCAGCAAAATAAAAGTATCCTGCTAGTTCACTCTATTGTATGAGGACACAATCCAGTGACACGTTTAAATTAAAATGTAAACATCCACAGCAATAAACTGTGGCTTACATCCATTTCTTATGCCTCTTTACATAAAAATAAAATCTTAAGAAATACAGAAAGAAACTATACAGGTCTTGAAAACACACGTCCTGGTGGAATACAATGACAATACATTAGACACTTTTGTTGTCCTTCCCCACATTTAGTTGCCCAGCTTTCTGTGCTCTAAAGTGAGAAGTCAACCAGCAATCTTCAGTAAGAACACATTCATTAAAACCTATTACAGCCTGAAAGTCTTTATCTGTGTGCTGTGGTGATAATCTGCTGTGTAACACCCGGGACAGCTTAGTGGTACAGGTTTAGATGAGCCGATTAAAGGGAACAGGGGACAGAGATATCCAGCAGATATGATGACAGGTGGAAGATGACACCAGTTTTTGTTTTTTTTTTTCTTTTTACTTATAATGTATTGCTGATGATGGAAATATGCAATGAAAGTGATACATGGTTCAAGGTGAGATGAACAAACACTAATGTTGTTTGTGGATGCTTAGCAAGTCTTGCTGGGGTCATTAGTGCAACAGTAAATTGTCCTAATTATGGAGTTATTCCTGCAGCAACATCAATCACTGAACAATTAAAAATCAAATGATAAGGCGTGATAAGCATTTATCATGCAACTCTTAAACAAGCAATAAGAGCTCCTCAAAAGCAGTGAGAGCAAGAGGTTTTTGATGATAGTGTGATAGTGGCATAAAATTCACATTATTATTATTATTATTATAAGGATCATTTTCTGTTGTATTTGACAGTGAGCATTGGACAATGAAAGTAATGTCATCAGTTAGTTGCACTGACCACCAGCTATATGAAATTCAGTATAATGCATGACATCTTCAGTATGTAGTGCTGAAAGCTCAAAATAATAATCAGCTTTACATGCATATGGAAGATATTATGTCCATTATGTGTCTACATGAACTGTGAAAAGGCAAACTCAAAGTTTTTGTCATTGATTCCTGATTGGAACATTCTAATCTCGAGCTGCAAGGACAAATGCACTTGGACAAAGTTAATGCTCTTCTGAGGAGTTTGGATGCCCAACAAGCAGTTTTCACAAGACCACATTCTGACAGAGTCAGTGTTATGCAGGCAAGTTTTGTGGCGAGCAAGCTAAAAGCTAAGAAGCTGAAACCTCATTCAGAAAGAGAATTTGTGAAGGAGTGCCTTGTTGCTGCTGTGGAGCTGCTAGCACAGACAAAGTTAAACTGTTCTAAAGTGTCAGTTTGTCTGGAGTAATTCATAGAGATGAAGGAAAACCTGATGTGGAAACTCAGTGATAGCAAATGTCTGTGTGATTTGACCTTTATGGTGTATATTACCAAGTAGTGATGCTATGGTAATAGACTTTTTAATTCAAAAGAGTCATTACAGTTCAAACAAAAGTTCTAATTTTAAATAAAAAGTGACAGCCCTCATCGTGACACCTACAAAAGTCATAATTTAGACCATTGTCTTCTATAGCCCTGTTTCCATCTAATTGTCAAGCAAATTTAAGGCAAAGTTTTGAAATGTCACAAAAAGAAAAAGAAAAAAAAAGTGAATTTGTCATGTTTCCATCAACTGGTTTGGAGAGAATGAACTGGACTACAGAAAGTGTAGTTTCCGTCAGGTGACAGTAGAGGTTGCATTATGCAAGGCTGTTATAGAGTAGAAGAAGAAGTTGTAAACAAACCAAACCAATTGTTTGCCCACTGTCAACAAACCTCAGAGAAGCAGAAGTGGGAGGTGAAGGAGGAGGAGGAAGAGGCGCTATCAATGCCAATAAGGAAGAAGAAGAAGAAGCAGCAACAACAAAACTAGTCACTTTGGCCATCTACAAAAAAAGCTACCTTGTCTAATGCGATACTTCAAAATGTGCATAAAAGTGGCTGCTGTCAGATTTTAAAATCAGCACTGTTCTCAGTAGACCACGCACACCTAAACTGACAAATTAATTTGTGCAATTAGTGTACCCCAAACTTGGCAACATTAATATTTCCTATGTGCAATAATGTAGATTCAACCACTGTCTGTTTTACTTATCATATTTTTCACTCATTAATCGTATTTTGCTTTATTATTATTTTTTTTTTACTGATGCGTCTTATTATTAGACCATCCCCTTTACTGCTGTAGCACTGCAAATTCCCCCACTGATTAATAAAGGATTGTCTTAACTTAAGCTAACATCAGTGAAACTCAGCTCTTCCTGTACAGATGTTTCAGTGGCTAAAAGTGCATAATTCTTCCATGCTGTGATGTAAATGTGAAAAATCTGCAGGAAAGAGAAACATGGACTGCCGAGTATGACAATACTGTGTTGTTGTACTAATGGACTGAGTGTTGGGCAACTGTACGTTATGCTGGTGTATTATTATGTACTATGTAAATTATACTTATATGTTTATGCTTCACCATGTGAGCCACTATAGGAGGTTAAAAGCCTTGAAGGAGTTCAAATGGCAGAATCTTCTTTACTTGGCTTTTAATTTGAAATATATGGTGAAAATGTTTTTCTTACTTTGAAGCAACTGCAAAAAATGGAAATGGAATCAACTGTAAATGATTAGTGAATAAAACAAACAGTATTATTGTTGATATTTTTTTTATTAGCAATTGGCCTGAATTTGTTTGCACTGACCATTGCTATTCCATAGCTATGTGCTTCTGCTGTGTGAGGGTGAAAAGCCTTCAAGGACAACTTGGTGATAACTGATACATCAACGCTACCTCCAGATGGTCCTCCTGGAAGGCGACAGATGTCGCAGATCGATGAAGACAACCAGACATGTGACAACCATCTAACCAGCCTGCAGATTCCTGGATCTACATGTAGGCTGGGAAGATGCCTGCTCACAGAGCCAGCAGCTGCCTGCAGCTTTCCCATTAGATGCAGTGACAATACAATATACACTTCCAGCTCATTGTCCAAACTGAGCTCACAGCTGGATGGATGGATGGATGGATGGATGGATGGATGGATGGATGGATGGATGGATGGATAGATGATAACTGCAATCCAACAGGCTGAATACCTGTCATACTGCTCACAAGAAAATGTTTTTGTTTTTCATTTGGACTGCACCATTAGCTAAACTATGGATGATTAGACAAGTATGTTGGACTGGCTGTCCAGAATCCATGACATAGAAATGAGAAAATGTTTTTTTTATCCAAACAGTGTGCAGCAGTTGTTCTGAGGTGAGCTGCACTGCCACATGTTCACTTACTGCAGGTTCTTATTCCACCTTTGAGCAGAGATGGGGCAAAGTTTTGTAAGCCATGAGCAAGTCTCAAACGTTGACTATAAATTCCCAAGTCATGTTAGTGTTTCGAGGCCTTAAAAGTATTAACACACATTACAAAATGTAATGCCAATCAAAATTTTGTTAACACACCATCCCACATGCTCCCACACTGCGAATGGCTACTGTCAGATTAATACATAATTTTTAGCCATGCTAGCGACATCCTTTTAGGGAAGGCAATGTTGGTCTCTTGGTCTATTGGTCCACCACTTTGGTCCAGACTGATATGTCTCAATGATTACTGGATGGATTCCCATGACACTTCATCTCATACCATCATCAGGTTAAAATAGACTATGACCAAATAACTTCAAAACTAATGACATTCCCTCCAGCCTGAGCTGCATTTGTACATGTTTTGTGCTTATAAATGTTAGCATGCTAACATGCTAAACTAAAATGGTGAACATGGAAAAGATTATTCAGTCCAACTATCAGGCTACTGTAATCTGCCACCCTGTATAAAAGTTTAATTGAAAGTGCGGAAATGTAAGAATTTTATGTATTAAAATGTGTTCATGTAAACAATGTCTCAGCAGCAGGTGGCTCAAGGTTGGTCATACTAGACAAACAGTAAGGGTGTGTTTTGTTGCTTATGTGTTCAACTTTTCATTTGTAAGAGAAAAATGTGTTATTCTTTCTTCCGAAAGTTATGGAGTCTAACTTTAATGTATCAATGTATTTAGCAAATATCTTTAAATCTGTATGTGCAATACAGGGAACGTACATTGATAGTGAAGTCTCACAAGTAGCTATTCACTGAATAGTAATAATTTGTCTGCTGGAGCAGCAACAACTCAACTGCTAAAAGGAAAAGACTTAAAAGCTTGGTTTAGAAGGCCAGGTCTGCCCTGGGATGCCTCCTCAACCCAGTGGATGTGGCGGAAGAAAGAAGGATGATGGCTAAGCTATCCATGTATGCATGCTTGCAATCCATATCAATACTGTAGGCATGAAAATCTCAGAAAACAATATGGTTCTGCCTCTGCATCTCAACTTGCCATGTTTTGTGATTCTAATGCACACACCACCCACACTATCAAATATTATTCAACCTACAGCAACTTATCAAGTTTTTATGTCCCATCAACAGATATGAGTAATTATTTCACAAGGATGAAGGCAGCAATAACAAATAAAGGAAACTGAAGTATTAATATTCATATGTTCTAAAAGCAAAGATAAATTCAGTCAGCCTGGGGTACAGATGTCACTATGCAATCAGGAAACTGACATTTGTTCATGTTTTGTAGAGAGAGACCTTTCTCTTTTTTTCAATAAGCAACAGAACAGAAGGTTTTGGCACTAGGCAACACCTGCCCCTGGGTAAGCCTTAAGAGAGTCACAGTTTGTTCTTTTAATTTCCTGTCCGGTCAAATTCCTCTTGCCAAGCATTCTCATTAGCCTGAATGGACCTTACCTTCACAGTGCTTTCAGAGACGCCTGGCTAGTTTGGCCAAAGGAGCTATCCCACTGCTGCTCTATGATGTCTCTGCAGTAGGGGAGCATTGCTAAACAATTTGTGTCAAAAATAACAATGCTTGAAGGGGTGGGGGGGGGACAAACAAAAACTTTGGGGGAACAAACAAAAACTTTGTAAGCTTGTAAGTTATACATTATGTTTTCCTGTCTGTGGCGCATCACAAATTTTGGATCTCCTGGGAAGGTCAGCCCTCACACAAATGTCTTGAGAAACGCCCTCTCGAAGCTTAGATGCTATTTCTACAAATATCTAAAAACAGTTTTACCCCATTTTCAAAATATTGAAAACTATGCAGAAAAGCTTTAGCATTTAGTTTATATTTACTCTCACAAAAAGTGAGAACTCAAATTTCACTTTGGCTTTAACAACACCTCCTCAGGACACTACTCTATCCAGGTACCCCGGAGCAGCAGGCGGTTTTGCAGGAGGAATCTCTCCACTTCTGAGTGAAAATATGTTCTGAAGCTGTTGCTTCAAGACAACATTTATTTCACAGTGAACTAAGGACTGGGACAATAGCCAAAGATAATAGGTAAGTGGTCCATGTTAGCTAATGTTTCAATGGCAATGAAGAAGTACCTGACAAACAAAGTTTTAAGCTTGTCAGCAAGTTCAAGTTGCTTTCATGAAAACAGTGAGGGGGTATTTGGGGTTGTCAACATAGATTTATGGTTCTGTTTTTGTTTGCCACTTTTGCACAGCTTTCGTGCAGTTCACTTTTAGGTGAGTCATTCCATCAGTTCTGCATAGTGCTTTGTGTTTGGGTGTAGTTCAGTTTGCTGGTGCAACACTATGAAAAGGTAGCCTTCAGCTTACTGTTGGTGTTGTTGACTAATGACTGCAGGGGGAGGAGATGATAAATAAATAATATGCTTAGTTAAAGAGTTTTAGAAATAAGATGATGTTTCTTAACAGCCACCTTGTAAACAGTACCAAAACACAGTGGAGTAGTTAAAAAAGACCCGGGTCAGTTACAGACAATTAAGACCAATTATGACCATGATTTAGTCATTCAGTCAGCCCACAAACATTTTAATTCAGTCCAGGTAAGTTGACACATTTAGAAAATCACATATGATCTCATAATATCATTATTTGTACTGAAAGTAGAAACAAAGACACATTGTGGCAACTGAATGTATGACTGCTGGGTCAAATATAGGAAACAATCCGAGCATCAACTGCAATATTAAACTAGAAATAACAAAAACAATAAACAATGACTTACAGATGTGAAGGCCAGGAGTTCCTCTTCAGTCAGTTTGTGGACAGGGTTATTCTTCTGGAAGTCAGTGCTGCAAGAAAACACAGTTAGTCAACACAACATACATATAAAACAAGACTTAGAGTCTACAGCCAAGACAACAGCTTTGTCTTACTTAGGCACAGCAATGCCTTAAGGTAACTGCTAACATGTCCAATATGCCACTGCTAAACTGTTGATGTTTAGCAGGTATGATGTTTACAATGTTTAGCATTAGTTTAGGGTGTTCTTTACATTTGCTAATTGCCAATAAACAAACTACAGCTGAGGCTTCAGGGAATGTCATCCATTTGGTGGTTATTTGTTTTAAAACCAACAAAAATTCTGACCTGATGGTGGCGTAGATCAGGGAATCAAAGTCATTGCTAGTAATTCTCAGGGGAATGTCTGTACCAGTTTCATGGCAATCCATGTAATAGTTGTTGAGTTAGAGCTCATATTCAATGGGCCTTGAAGATGTGTAGCAAATTTACCAGCCTGCCATACAATAGTTATCAAGATATTTCATCCACACATGTCCAACTCATGGTGGCTCGAGAGGAAACATGAATGGGATTCTTCTTCTGGGCAACATGTATGGCTGTATACAATTTCATGGCAATTCATCTAATAGCTGTTGAGATATTTTAGTCTGGATCAAAAATATTGCCATCCCTCAAGCCATGCCACTAGAATGGCTAAAAATCCCCCCCTACAAAAACCGGGTTGGCTCATCTCTCTAAGTCTCGAGTCTGCCAGAAAAATAACTACAGTCATTTATGGTGTTTACTTATTATTCCTAGAGAAAAAACTTGAATTCATGTAGTGATCATGATAATACATACCAAATTTATTTGCAGTCAATCAAACATTTTTTCAGAAATTGCAGAAACGACCAAGCTGCTGGAAAAACAACTGACTGAGCAATCAAGACGGCCATTTCTAAAAGGTCCATCAAAATCAAATACAATAAGCTTTAATCGAATCGCTCTTGAAGTATCTTGTAAAGTTCAAGTGCAGGTGCTGCAAGAAAGGCAGGTTTTGGCTCAGGGAGGTTGACTTCTTTCCAGCCGAGAGGATTTGGATTTCAGGGAGATTAGGTGCAATAATTACAAGTGTGCCTTTCCATTTCTTTCTTTTTTTAACACACTGTTAAAATAAAGCCAGGTTGATATAATGTTAGTAATCCTCTAATACCATTCACACTATTCACCCATTTGCACTCTTTCCTCCAGGCAGGCCTTGCTGGTTAATACATTAGCATAGGAAGGAGCCCGACAGTGGACAAAAGGCCAAAGGGGCCTACAGGTGCAGCTGTGGAAGGGAAATCTGGAGAATTCACTCTTACAGAGGGCAGTAGCCTGTATGCCTGTACTTTCTGACTTTCTTTCTCTCTGAAAGTGCGTAACTCTATGTGTGTTTGGTAAGTGTGGTAAACCCACAACTCAGGTCTGCTGAGTATCTCTTGGCCCAGGGTCAATACGGTCTGCCAAAACCTGGCCAATATGACAGATGAATCCTCCATATAAGCTGCAAATCCTGACAAACTAAACAACCATAAAGAGATGCAAAATGACTATGAAGAGACTCAAAGTAACCACAATGGATCTGAAAACAGCTGCAAAGAGATGCAAAATGGCTACAAGGAGAGACACCAAACAACCACAGTGACACAAAATGACCATGAAGCATCACAGAAAGACCCCAGAGAGACACATAATGACCACACAGAGATGCAAAACAACCATAAAGTGACGAAAAATGACTATGAAGCAACCCAAGACTACCAAAGATGCAAAAAACTCACAAAGAGATCCAAAGTAACCACGAAGTGACACAAAATAACCACAATGAAATGCATAATAACCACAAAGAGATACAACACAACCATGAGGAGACAAAAACCCACAAAGCAACACAAAAAGACCACAGAGACATGAGAGAAGCAAAATGACCAGCTGTGCATACATGAGAGTAAGCAGGGTTTTAACATCTCTTTGTAGCCCTCTTTTTTCATTCCAAACACAACTATTTGTCACTTTATATGTGACCTTTCAACAACTAAGTGCAACACTAGAAATGCCGTCCAGACAGTCTAAAATGTGCAGCTCTCTCCATACTAAACTATATCATGTCTCCTTTCTCTATGATGACCAACAGACAACAGACAACACCCCATACGAAAATAGTTCTGCTCGAGCATAACCCCTTGACAGCCTGGGGACAAAGTCACCAGCTATTGAGTCAAACTGATCACTTCACCAAAAACAATTTAAACACAAGGTCCACTTACTTTCCTCACCCACAGTTTTCTACCATACCTGATGGCCCTCACCACATGAAGTAGCCAAATTGTCCAAATGTTTTTTGAGCAATTTTAGGTCTTTCTATTTGAGTTAGTTTCACTTGACAGTTAATTTTTGATAGCTGAAACTTAAGTTCACTTAAGTTCTGAACAATCTAGTAAATAGCCCTTGAGTTGAGACTGTTTTGTCATACTGCTGTTTCCAAAGTCAAGCATGAAATTTCAAGACAACTCTGTTCTTCAATTAAGTGTGAATTTTTCATTTCATGTCAAGTATAGAATGCAATATATGTGCTTTTAATGTACCTTACTTAAAAGGTAAATCTAAGAGTTGCCAAGAGCTCAGCATATCCACAGAGGGAGAAAAGAGAATCAGACAAGGTCACATTCCCAGAGTTAAAAGGACCATGGAGAACTCAATTGGCTGATCCTCCTGACCAGTGACTCTTCAACTTTTTAATCCCTTGGCTAAAATTTAATAAAAGGTAATCACATCCTGAGACACACTGACCATGCACACTTCAGTCATATTTTTCAGTCATCCTGACTGAAGAATTATGCTGCTATTTTAACCAATGCGGCTGTTCATGCCAGTTGAGTAAGGCTCCGACTTCCTTGATACTCTGTGTGTGTTAACTGTGTCTTTTAGGTCTTTTCTACTTATATAAACAGCTACCTGATTGTGTATTTGTGTTATGTCAAACAGCGCAGGGCAGTACTGTGGCTGAGTAGATCTAGTAATAACAACTCTTCCAGCAATGCATGTACAGTGTCCACTGATAACTTCACCTTATAGAACAGAAATGCCATACTCAGGATATGAGCATGTGTCTCCAATTTACTGCACAGTTCTATCCAAGCAATCCACTACGTATTGTCACAGTGATTATACATTTCTGAGTAAGTCACCATAGGAAAGACAATATGCTTTCCCAAGGCTTTTTTTTTTTAATGGATCCTGTAATGATAAGTATTTACTTAAATTTTTCATAAGTCTGCTTTGTTCACTCTGGAAGCCTCAAAAGGTACAAGACATTCTTTTCTGATAGTGTCTTGGAGCAGTATGTAGGTGTGCAGATCTACCATTCATTTAGACAGACCAGCTGCTCATCAATCATCTCCTAGCAATCTCACTGACTGCTCCATTGACCTTCACTTGACCCTTTCATTCCGCAGCAGCAGCATGGGAATAAATCACTGACTTTCTGTGAAGCTAAATGGTTTTATATTGTGTTGAATGTCTTATATTCACCGTTTCTCTGGATGAAACCACCACCACAAATAAGTTCACAATTTACCGTAGGTGAGCCATAAACCCAGAGGGAAACCACGAGTCACAAAGTGAGAAATGAGGTCTGCAAAAAACAGCAGGAGGAGAAAAGAAGTGCTGACACCTGGCTCCAGACTTTATTTACCAACAGACTTTCTTAAGGTACAACTTCTGACTCAGAAATGCTGAATATGCAGAATTCTGTTCATGCTAACTGCTCTCACAAACACAACTGACCAATCCTAAACAATGCTCACCCACGGACATCCTACTGATGACAAATGTGACAGTGCCCATTCGGCTTGGTTATCCATTGCAGTGTATTACTGATTCTGGGAATCCTGCAACATGTCATCAGGAAGCAGACAGCAGAGACTTTAGTCCTTCACTGATAGATATAATTAAAGTCTAAGAATCAAATCACTGCAAAACTAAGTGAAACATCAAAGCAAAATGAAGAGTGATACTTTTAAAGGGAGTCCTGCTGTAGATACAAACAGTGAAGCTTTTGACTTATCGTAAAGACCTCATTGTACACTATTACACCATTTGAACACTGCGTTCCCAGAATGCAGGCTTACTTATGGTTGCTTAAGTCTCCAAAAGTAGAATGGGAGCCAGAGCCTTTAGCTATCAAGCTCCTCTCCTCTGGAACCATCTTCTCCAATCTAGAGACACTCTCTACATTTAAGAGTGATCTTAAAACTTTCCTTTTTGATAATCTTAAAGGTAGGACTGGCTCAGGCTTGCCCTGGAGCAGCCCCTAGTTATGTTGCTATAGGATTAGACTGTCAGGGGACTTCCAATGATCTTCTTCTCTCCCTCTCCATCTGTACGCTTTCATGTCCTACCACAGCATGTTACTAACTCAGCTTCTTCCCCAGAGTCTTTGTTCTTTGTTGTCTTACAGGTTCCCGTGGATAGTGGTTGAATCTGGATTGTGGATTATAGCTACGTCTCCTGCCCTGCCTGACATCCACTGCAACTGCTACTACTATTAGTCATACTTCCATTATTATTGCATTCTAATGCTGTTACTAATACATACATATATGACACACATAAATATATCCTATATGTGAATACAATGCTCTATATACTACATTAAGACTCTATTGTTAGAGCTGTCACTGTTACTCTTGTGATTTGGTGCTATATAAAAAAAAAATGAATTCAACCAAATTGAATTATATTCTAGCATCTGATTTTTCCCATTGACACTTGCAACTGTGACATTAGATAGATGTATCAGATGAGGGTGTGCTTTAGTGTTATTCCCACAGTTACATTCTTTTACTTTGTGACATGAGTGACAGTAGGAAGTGTGATGAAGAGTGGGGACTGCATTGGGCAGGTTTGCCCAGGTTTTACCTTCCATAGGGTATCTTCCTAGCCACTGCAGCCATGCTGTGCAGTTACATTTTTCAGGAGGTGCACTAAAGCGCAGCTGCAGCGGCTATGTGCACAGGCGGAGTAGCTGCAGTGATACACCTTAACACACAACTAAAAATGAAGCTTAACAGCATGATACCCTCTGAAAATACTGCAACTATTTCAGACGTGCTAAAAACACACTTAAAACACTAAGTGTTTGGAGCAAGATCAAGAATGCAGTGGGATGCAATCATGAGGAGACAAACACAATCATTGCAATTTCAAAAGTGGCCTTTTAAAATATGCATAAAATATATACACAATAAAATATTTTACGGTTGGACATGACCAGACAACACATTCTACGACCTAATTCTTTTGAAGCATACCACACAAATCAACAAGTTTGATTTATACAACTTTTATTTTCATATTGTTTTTAACACAGCTGTGTTTCAAGTTTCAATCGGCATATTTAACAGAAACACTGCTAAGGTCTGAGGCAGAAGACTTACCAGACACCCAGGATGACAGCCTGCTCCTCTGCGCTGAGGTCAGGCAGCTCATACTGATCTGGCTCCGCTAAATTGATCTTATCCAGCACAGTGTCATCATCCAGACTGTAGTCCTGCACGGAAACACACATGGAGTCAGATGTGGGCAAATATGCTGCAGCTATAAACCATGGCACACGAGAACAACTAAGAGCCGCCAAGTGAGACAGCATGTTTTTGTGGATTAAGTATTACATATTTTTGGTTACAGCCACAACCTTTAAGAGGAAAAGTACAACAAGACTGACTCCCTCACGCATGCTGCTCCTTAGTGGGGAATTTCTTGAAAATTGTGATGGTTAGTAGACCATTCATATTTTACTCAATCTTCATTAGATGAACATTTTTTAAAATTGCAGCCAACTGCAGGCAGCCACCTTGACAAAGAACCACTCAATATAGGATGACTTATAATTTACAAATAACCCTAACCCAAGAAGTTTTATGCCCAGCAGTCAGTATCACTCTAAGTGCTATTGGCATTTAGGAATAGAAGTTTTTCGCAAATAAATGCCTGCAGATGGCTATATCTGGGCTTTACTAGTTAGAAGCCACAGCATGCTGCCTTACCCAAGTCAAAGGATATTACATTTGTTTTTCTAACAGCATGTCTAAACAGTCTCCAAAAAAGACCATTTACAATATTTATCTGGATAAGTATCTATATCTGTATCTAGGCCATCTTTATTTATGTTTTGCTTATCCATACTTAGATTCAAGCTATATATCTTCATAGTGAGGCCATGTACTATATTTGGAATTTCAAATCCTGTGTAATATTCCTATTTGCACTGAATTCCTTGATTTGGTTGTAAATTACCCGCTGAAGCATTTTTGTCTTGTTGGACTATTCCATTGTTTGAGCATGTCAAGTGTGGCCAATAAAACAGCTGTTCTGTTTAGTTTTTTGTATACCCTCCATTTCTTGCACTTTCCTGAGGCAAAAAATACATTCCAAATCATGGCCCTAAAACTAAGGCATGTACTTAACCATGGATTTTGTGTACTTGGCACTGTACCTCTACTGATAACATAATCACAGTAAATTAGATTGTTCAGGAAACATAATGAAAGGACAGTACATCTTTCTTGGATGCAAATTTTTGTTTCTTGAGATAATGCTCACCTACATAGCACATTGTCTGTTGATCTAGACTCAAGTCTTAGCTGATTTGTGAAAAAGGTCAGCCTCAGACCCACCAACCAGCAGACTGAGGGTGGGTATAAAAGACTGTGTAATAAGTTAAACTGTTGTTAACTGTATTTATGTTCCATCTTTAACCTGAGAGTAGTGCCATGCGCTTTGTAATATCTGATTTGCCCATGTACACGCCCTCTCATCAGCACCAGCTGTTTGGAGTTCAGCATCTTACAAGACGCAAACCAAGCACACCAAGACATGTAGGAAGGAGAAGTCAGGGAACAAATGGTCTACCCAAGTGTGAGGAATTCAGAACTGTAGGCTTGGATGATGCATGATAGTCAATGGCAGTCAAGTGCATGTCCATTGTCTAATTTTGGCAAACATATATTGATGTGAAAAGAGCAAACTCATTTGAAACCCTAGGCTGTGACATTGTACTCTGGCACCAGTAACAAGAATTCTGAATTAAACTTGCTTTCATTAGAATAACACAACAGTGCCAAATAGAGCCAGACCCACAGCGACTGAAATGGCCCAATTTCCAAGCTGGCAATGGTGTTGATTGACCAGTGATGAAGAGTTTCTTTTTGGTCCCCCTCTGCTTTCCTTGTATCCATTCTAGATAGGAAGCCAGTGAACTCAGGTTAATGACAGCCTTTATTGAACCCATTTACTCCCCTTCCTCCAGTAATGAGGGCCTCAGTGGTCTGAGCACAGCATAAGGAAGTGGAGCTGGGTGACAGCTACAAGCCTTTGGGAGGTATCAGAAAATAGAGGCAGCTGACATCTCAATCCTGAGTACTCTAGCAACTAACCTAACAGCATCTTCAAAATTCTATGGCTTGAGTTCCTCCATTGTTATTGAGAAGGTTATGTTGTCTGTGCTTCGCGAATGTTTTTTCTGTTAGCACAAAATCCCCAAAACTATTTGACCATGTCATAATCATAAAGCACTTTATGTTTTGACTCCTAACTCCTTCTTCTTGTATTCTTTAATTCAAGATATCTTTTCAAGTCCTCAACAAGTCAACCAAACTAGCCAAGAGCGGTTATTTGTGACTGCCTTTAAAAACAGTGTTCAGGATCTGATGCCACATTGGTAAGATGACCTTGATTGTCAGTGCTGGCCAAAGTATGAAGAAAACCCAGCAGGAATGATAAGGAATTCTCTCTCAGACTGTGTGGCTTATTCCCAAACTTGACAGCGGCACCCAGCAGTCTAAGGTAAATGAACCTGCTGGATAAGCACACACTGACAAAAGAAGTCAGCAGGAGAGTGATTGACTGAGCTGGTACCCAAGACAGAACCTGCATTATAAACAAAACTCAGTTGGCGGTAGAGTTGGGCAGTATCCAAATTTTGATACCGTCAAACCTTCCCCAAATTTTCCCGGGGTATACGGTATTACCGTGACTAATTAAATATCACTTTGCAGGGCAGCATGCCATGCACGCAGTTCAGACGGTCAATGCTCACGCTAAGAAGCACCAATCCTAACTTGTAGCAAACCAGAATGACAGGGAGAAACTCAGCTAAAAGCCTCTACCAAGCATTGCCACCCAAACATAATTCATACCCCAAGAAATTATATGTGCATGTAATGAAAACACAAAAATAGCGCACGTCATGCAATTTACTATCTCTGGGGTTAGTTCCTTCTGGATTGTCATTGGTGTTTCTATGGTGAATGTGGGTGGGTCGCTGAGCTATTGACTGGCGTAACCACGCAGTTAGTTTCAGCGTTCCGTCTCATGAATGAGCAGAGTGCTCACAGAGGACTCTGCTGAGCAGCCTGAAGTGTTATTTTACTGTTTTATTTGCATTTTGTCCTTTATTTTTGAGCGCCTGGACATACCTGTGTTAAAACTGAAACATCTCAAACTGCTCAAGTTCATTTTTTTAGCATGTACTTTTGCAGTCACCTTTTTCTTGAGTAAAAATTCAACCAGATAGATTGAACAGAGTAGACTTTATTTTTGTTATGACGATGCTACAATGATGTTAGGCCCCTATAGACCTATATGCGCAGCATTTTTTTTTTATGACGGTAATGAAACTGATACCATTGCTATTTTTAGATACCGCGGGATACCTTATTACCGGATTACTGCCCAACCTTAGTTGGCACCTCACCATCACACCTATATGAGCTTTTTGGACATCCCACTCTAAAACAATAGACATTAATATGAAGTTTTGTGAGTTTTTCTGAGACGGAATGTGTGCCCATACAACCAAAAAGACCATTTGTGAGGTCAGGTACTGAAATTGGAGGAGAAGGCCCGGCTAACAATCGGCATTCCAGTTTTGTCCAGGTGTTCAGTGGGATTGAGGTCAGGGCTTTGTGCAGGCCAGTCGAGTTCCTCCACACCAAACTTGTCTAACCATGTCTTTCAGGACCACGCTTTGTGCACAGGGGCACAGTCATGCTGGAACAGCAAAGGGCTTTCCTGAAACTGTTGCCACAAAGTTGGAAGGGCCAAATTAGCTAAAATGTCTTTACATCCTGTAGTAATAAGAAGGCCCTTCACCAGAACTAAGGGCCCCTACCCTAACCCCGATAACAGCCCCAGACCATTACTCCTCCTCCATCAATCTTCACAACAGGCACAGTAGTATTCCGGTATTCTGGTAGATAGCGTGCAACCGACATCCATCAAACCCAGGTTTGTCCATCAGACTGCCAGATAGTGAAGCATGATTCATCACTCCAAAGAACATGTTTCCACTGCAGCAGGGCTGGTTGCATGAATAGGGGTTATGCCTGGCTGTTCTAAGTCTGACCTTATGGTTATGTCAGTTGTGCCATCTAGGTTTAAGCATACTTCTTGCTAAGACCAGGGGTAAATATTACGCCTAGTTAGGAACAGGCACAAAGTCAAAAACTAGGCCATTTTAACAGTAATGACTTTAAACAACATAGCTTGTAACACTGGTAAACATTGTAATAACAATGGTGCATCTCACATATTGACTTTACAACAAGAAATAGTATCACTGCTATTTGTGATTCTGTTTGTGATTGTGATCTTTTAATTTCATAGTTGCAGAATGCGTGTCGCTCACTTATTCAAGAACACAAAAAGCTTTACGTTATAATTTACTTAGGTTAGTATAAAGTTCAGCTTATTATTGATTAAAAAACAGCAGAGGATTGCTTGTTGACTGAGAAATGTACATATAATGTAATGTAATGTAATGTATAATGACATATAAATGCCCTTTATATGTGTTGAACAACAAGCTGACATTTAGCAAGATAGTGGGAGATTGTTAACAATGTATCCTTGCAACACACACAACCTGGCAACAGCCATAGTCAGGTGGGCATTCACATGGCCATGCATTGCTAAGACTGGGACGTAGTTAGGACTAGGCTTAAGTTTTGTTGGTGGAACAAACCTTAAGTCCATTCTAAATATTGGATTTATCAAAGACTAAATTAGCAGTTAGGACCAGCCTCAGTAAAGACCAGTTGGTGCAACACATCCTCAGAGTCCAGCATGCTTTGCATCACTCCAGCCGATGCTTGGCATTGCGCATTGGGATGTGAGGCTTGTGTGCAGCTGCTTGGCTATGGAAACTCACTTCATGAAGCTCAGCAGTGAAGCTCAGATTGAGCACTGATGTTCCTTCAAGAGGCAGTTTGCAACTCTGTAGTGAGTGATGTAACAAATGAATGGCAACTTTTACATACTTCAGCATTCGCTGGCCATGCTCTTTGCTTGTCTATGGAGATTTCATGGGTGTGCTAGTTTTAGACTTAGATTTCAGTAGGAGTGTCCACTGACTTTTGCTTCATTTAGTGTAAATAGAGTAAATGCACAGAGGGGATGAATAAGAGACTTATGAGGTATGACAGAGAAAATTAGGCAATCAGTGCTGTGTGAGGGAGATTGTTTCAAGCTGTGCTTTCTTTAAAGACCTCTAAAAAGCACATTTATTCCTCTGCTCTCCCTCAAGCCAGGAGAGCAAATCAAACACTAAGACAATGGCCATCTTTCTCTTTTCTGCTGGTTGGTATTTTGGGGCAAGAGTGTGTGTGCAGGGCTCTAGTGTGCAACCATTTATTCAGATTTTGCAACCATTTTTGGAGACATTGCGACTAACTTTTGTAACTACGAGCACCAGTGTGACTTGCAAGGAGAGGAAGAGGGATTGAGACTGTGCCTGGACGAGGATCAGAGAGGTGACCCATGGTTTACAAAACTGCAGCATGGTGAAGCTAAAGCCAAATTGAATTGTCAAACAATTTGTCTGGTTTTAGGAGGTGCTGCAGCCCCTTTTAAAAAGTCATGGGAAATTACTGTCTCTGAAAAACACTACTTAACTTTTCAACTTTTTCTTTTAACATAAAACAGCACATTTCTGCTAATTATTACCAAAGCATTCATAAGCAATACAGTTAAGGTGGGAAAAAAAATGAATGTGTTGTGTTGCATGTTGATTGAAGTGGTGCTCCCAAATTTTTTGCTGGTGTGGCTTAAATTTATTAATGTATTAACAGACTTCCTTTCCAAATATTTATCATGTTTTGCCTGTGAATTTGCATTTATCAATATCAACTCTGCCATTTAAAAATGCCTTGTATGTTTTGTGTAAAGTATATGATAAATCAGTTTAGTTTGTCATTCTGTTCATATACTGTATTTCTTCAGTACATGAGTATCAGTGCGTCTGAATACTGTGCAGATATAATATATGTGTGCAGATATGTATGCATGTCTATGAGTACTTACACATTTGCATGCATGAATGTGTATATGCATGTACGGTATGTATATATATTGCTGTAAACATGTTGCCTCTTTGGAATTCTAGGGTTCAATCTCTGTTCTGAGCACTTCTGAGATAATGAGCTCATTTATTGAGTTTTGTAGTTTTGTTTAAATGTATAATGTCAAAATCATATCATATTTGTAACTGGGGTTCTTTTGCAACAGGTTAAATGTAGATAGGGCCCCCTAATTAAAAGAACTGACTTACTACCTATCTCGCAAAACATGAAAAGAGGCAATTATTTTCAGGTAGTTTACCCACAGTTTGTTTATGTTAAAAACATAAAATTTGTTTTGTCTAAATTTGTATCTACATTTCTATAACATACATTTCTTGGTTTGAGACAAATCATCTTTTTACTTTTTAAAGAACTGCAAGACAGACAATTCTTCAGCTTTCATGTATCTTTCATGTAGTTTTCAGTGACTGTACAGTTACTTCAACTTGGATATCCATTAGTCTTTACTTACTGCAATGTGAAAAGACTGGATCCAAGAATAATTAATATGTTAACCTACAATGTTTTGTGAACGTACTCTCCGTTTCAACACTGTGTTACAAGATGCTCTTTACTTTCATCACCAAAAACCCTAAACAGGTTGCCAAGCCTAAAGGGCACCAGACTTAACCTGATCAATGAACCAAATCAGTACCATTAATCCACCATATTAATAATCAATAATAATCAATGAATATTCTGTCCCTAGTTTTAAACATGAGGAAGATGGAGGAGTGTAGTGCAAGGGGATTCCATTGGGTCAACAGTGGCAACAGGCTTCATGCATTAAGTGTCCAGAGGTGGACATCTCCCTCTGCTGATAATATTGGGTATTACAAATTATTTGCCCCAACTGTGCCTTCTGGGGAGAAGAAAACACCTGATCTGAAACACCTGGATCTGGGCGTTGCCATCATATGGACGGCAATGTTTAAATAGAAATAGTATACAGAGCAAGTGTTCATGAAAATTAAGTCCCTTTTAAAAGAAGAGATAACATTCTTCCTCTATTCTTCTGAATTCATGACCAATCAAACTATTGCTCAATTTAATATATTCAGGTTTGAAGCTACGCTGTTGTAAGCAAACTGAACTAGATATTACTGAGTCAGTTTACTGACTTTGTGACCCCTCTCTACTTGTGATACTGTTACACTACGTTTTAGCACTCACCATTATCTGAATCAGTCAACTGAACAGTAAAAGGTTTAAACTGATAAATGAGGCATCAAAAAACACCAAGTTGGAAAGAAAACAACAGAATTTCACCTTAGGAAGGCAGGCCAGAGGTGTGGGGGTGGGGCTGGACTCATTGTCTCTCTGGGAAGGCTGGTCCTGCTTTCTCTTGACCTCAAGGATGAGCTGAGCCAAGTACTTGTGCTGGAAACGGGTCCGTTTGCCAAGAGCACCTTGATTGACCAGATACAATTAGCTGTCAAGTTCACTACATGTATCACCAAGGCTGGATCAATACAGACTTATGAGAATCATTATCAAGTACAGCATGACAGTCTCCTGCTTGCTTATCTGTATTTTCAATAAAGCTCTCGATCATCCTTCCAAAGCAGATGCTGCTGTACTTTACATACCAGTCATGCTGATATTCAGCCCTGACAGCTCCTGCGCCCTCTTGATATGTTCCTTGGCTGGCTGGTACTCATAGTAGGTCAGGCTCATGTTGACACACTCCAGGTGGAATTGGATGTCTAGGTTTCTCTGCTCCGACCACAGAGACTTGCATTTCAGCACTGTGAAAGAGAACAGAGAAGAACTCTAATAGCTTCATCACTACCCACAGTCCAGTCTACAGAGTCATGCGTGTGATCAAAAAGCTTGTTGTCCAGGTGAACCACATCTTAGGTTTTTTTCTATTATTAGTATAAAACAGCAAGTCACACGTCTGCCTCTCAGCTTTTCAGTTCTTTTACTTGTTCTGTAGAAGCCCTTGACTGTCAAGAGACAAATTCAGTTTAAGCCCTGAACACCATCTCTGCCAGTTACTGTGTGTGACAAGATATGACGTACGAACATACTCCCAAAAATAGCTCTCAGTATGTTGCAGCATATTCTCATTGGCGTAATGGAGTCAATTCATAAATTCATAACTGCTTCATTGTTTTGCTTTTTTTTTTTTAATTCCATCTTTGCAAAAAATAAGTCTTTGAAAAACAGACATCTGTCTTTCTTTTTGTAAGTACTAAGGAAAGCTTGGCACTTAAACAGTGTGTATGAAATCACATAATCTAGTGAAGTTGAGGTCCAGTGCATGGTTTCCACACACAAAAGTGGAAGCTGTAAAACACCTATACTGAACGTATGCAGACAGGTGAAACCATAGCTGCTGGAACATTGGGCCACATGCAAGAACCACTCGTACAGATTTCTTCTAAAGTTGTAAAAACAAATGATTTAAGAGAACCACCATCATGGCTGCCAATTTACTGAGATGGTAACTTTATTATTTTATCGTCATATTTCAACACAGCAACAAATCAGTGTTGGAATTCTCTCATTCCAGCTGCCTCAGGACCTCAGCAGGTCTCCAGTGGTGGCAACAGAAAATGATAGTGGGCAGTGTGAAATCAACTCCTGCAGGCTATAATAATCTCTTGTCTAATATGTCCATGACCATCACATCGGGACCCCCCCACCCTCCAAAAAACAAACAAAATATTTTATTTATGCTATGTTGTGCATTCTTCATGTTCGGACATTTAAAGAGATCTTTATTTTAAAAGTATGGGTTTGTTTCTGCTCATCCTCTCTGATGTTTCTGCCACTGCAAACCAAAGCAGACAGATGATGCAAATTCAACTATTGCTTTAAGGTTCAGATCTGTCAACCCTCCCATTTTTCCAGGGTTTGTCAAGTACTTAACCCTCCTCTCCTGCTGTCCTCCCATTGATATATTTCTCTGTAAATTCAATATTTCTTAACTTTCTAAACAAAAATAGAAAAGAAAAAAACAGGCTGCCTGTAACGTTGACAGGAGGCCTAACTGCTGAGCCTTCTGGTAACACAGGTGGCATTACCTGTTCTATCTAGTACACAAGTCATTCACAGCACCCACCAATGAAACAAAAAGAAGACTGATGAAGGTGAGAGGGATGGAGATTTTGTGCAAATATCTCACCAAATCTGAAGAGGCTAAGTACAAATACATACTTAATGAAGAGCAACGTCAGTCAAAGTCATGCTTTTTGTAAAATATAACACAGTTTCAGTGGATCAAACAGAGAAAAAAGGGACAAATCAGCCAAGTACAAGTGAGTCCAAGAGGGTCTGAAACATGCTCCACCAATGACTGTTTTTATACTATCTCTGCCATCCATTTTCATCATCACTACTAATTGTGTCTCTTGCCAATAGCTTCTCTCAAAATCACGACTGAAGCATGATGTGTAAGTGATGTGTCCATATCCTTCAAAAACACAACTATGTAATTTCAATAATATTCATAATACACAATGAAAGCACAAAGACAATAGCACAGTTGAGTCCCCTCGTCCTTTGCCTCATAATGGTTTGACAGAGTCATTGTTAGTGGCTGATCCTCCAAGTAATTCAAACAAAGGATATGTTAGACATTGCTTAGACAGCCATCGGGGGCTGGACCTGAACCTTGGGTGAGAGGCGAGCCACACCCGAGAGAGAGAGAGAGAGAGAGAGAGAGAGAGAGAGAGAGAGAGAGAGAGAGAGAGAGAGCTATGATAACAGCTATCATATTAATAGAAATATGACTAATAATAAATATATAAATAAATATAACATGGTACATGGATGTGTTTAGATTGTGGGAGGCAGCTGGAGCACCCAGAGGAAACCCACAGACAAAGAGAGGCCCCAGAGCCTCCTTACTGTGAGGCAGCAGTACTAACCACTGCACCACGATGCTGCTCCATTTCTTCACTTCTCCCACTCAATACAATAAAATACATTTATAATAGTCACCAGTCTTCATTTTTGCTGCATTGAATTATAGGTTGCTCTTTATGTTAGCTTGCATTTAGCTGTCATTTGCTAGTGAGCCACAGTTACATCAACCGGTGTTTACAGCTGTATGAATTTGAGTCATGTTCCTTAGCTGGCAGGGTGACAGTTAGCAGAGACACAGCACTACTTTTGGTGTCCCCCTCAGGAGTTGCTCTTGAGAAAATTTCATGTAATTGTCCCTGCAAAGTAGAAAGCAGCACCTGTGAGACAAAGGGTTGGACTGACATGGAGACACAGAGTGAGTGTGGGCTGACTGGCTCTACTGAAACTTTGAGTATGTTTAGTCTTACTGTCATTATCTTATTTGCTCTTCACTTAAAAGGAGACATTACAGAGGAAAACATTGTTTTAACATCAACATTTGTTTAATGTACTAGTCAATTTTGAGGTTTTTGACTACTGTAACTTCTTTACTTTCAGACTACAGGAAAGAAAACATCCAACACAATTAGGTATTTATTTTAGTTGAGGTTTCTGCTCAGGACATTTGATTGAGGAGTCAGTTCATAATAAGAATTTAAACAGATAGCATAAGAGCCAATTAGAAACTTCCAGCTGCCATTCAACATCTTTTCATTTACAAGTTGTTGATAATTTCTAACTTTAGTGGACTATCTTCAAACACAGCTGTAGTTGGGACTGGTCAAGTCAACTTGTTTATGGAGCATGTTTAAGACAACACATGTTGACCAGAGTGCTTTATAGAGGTGTGATAATTACAATCAGGCTAAAAAACAGATATAATCAAACCTGGTATTAAAGCAGCATATGAATGCAGCATAAACATGCAGTAGAGTTCTGAGAAGAACATGGACATTCAGGAGTAGTAACATGGACGGATATCCAAGTTGTCCACTAAGCACCAGCCATGTGAAACGAGTACAGCTGCAGTCCTCACAGCTCCAGCCCAAAGAACCCAAGCCTGGAGGCGACACATTAAAAGGACAAACAGAGCATGGAGGTGATGGCGAGGGAGAACGAAAGCTTGGGCTCTCAGCTGCCTCTGTGAACTGCGTGGCTCCTCCTCTTTCTTTCAATCTGATGTGATTATTAATTCGGCCTTGATGAAAACCCTGTCACGGAGGCATACAGATTATCCTCAGCTGAGACCAGCAGGAGAAAGAAGCAGAGAGGAGGTGTATAATTCATGACAAGAAATCTTAGACTTTCATTCCTATTCAACATTAATGAAGCGACACCGAGGCTGAGGCACCCTGAGCGAGCGAGGGGAGAGAGGAGATTTACATGCAACACGTCTGCGTCACCTTTAGCACCAGCACTTTCACACTGCTGGAAAATGACTCTCCAGTGGCTGTGTGAGCTGTCGAATGGAAGGAGTGGAAGGGTAGGAAAAGCCAGAAAAAAAGCTACATTTTACAATTATTTAAAGTCTTAAAGGAGAAGTTTGTCTTTTGGATAACTGTAATATTTTACCTTACCATTAATCCAGTATTAGAGAAATGTGGAAAGGCTTTCTTTATTTTTGTGTGCAACACTTTCAGCCATGGCTGCAAGGATGGCGATGCCAGTCAGTTGGCTCACCAGTTTGGTCCAGAAGGAAATACCTCAACAACAATTAGATTGACTACCATGAGGTTCTTTATGCAGATTCATGTTCCCCTGAGGATGGATCCTAATGACTTTCATCATCCCCTGACTTTTCCTCTAGTGCCATCGTGAGCTTGACATTTGTCATTCTGCATGAAATGTCTCAACTGCTATATGATGGATTAGCATACATTCATTGGATTGTCATTAAATGTTATATATCCATGGTGCCTATAGGATGAACTGCGATAACTTTATAGCACCATCTTCGGATCAGAATCAGTCCATAACTAATGACTGTCCCATCAGCCTCAGCCCTACCCTGGGTTTGGTGGCAACATCCTAAACTTAAATGGTGAAGATGGTACACATTATATGTGCTGAAAATCAACATGTTAGCATTGTCACTGGGAGCATGTTAGCATCCTGACAGCAGCATATAACTTCAAGCACTGGTGTGTACAGCCTCACAGAGCTGTTAGCACGGCTGTAGACTCAAGGTCTTTTTTTACATGATGTTGAGAGCCATTGGTGTTCATGTGTATTGATGTTCAATAATATTGACTGTTGACTAAGTAATGCAGCTGAGAACTCAGCTGGCACCTCTACCTGCTCCTGATGATGGTTTTAGAGCAAAACCAAAAAAAAGCAAATATGCCCGTGTCATTTTTTTCTTAATTGTGTATTGATAGTCATATAGTCTAACTGCATTCCTGCAGTTTTTTTTTAAAGATTTACATCTTCATTACGAACCAGTGGACAACAGACCAGGTACTGAAGACAGAAAGTAATGAGAGACAGACTAACACATTGTTACTTTTGGTCTTTTTGGTTATTAGAAAAAGAGAATAACATCAGTATTTTCTTTCAATGTAAAATAAGCAACTTGAAATATGTAAATTATAATGTGAGCTTTGTATCATCCATCCATCTTTAAAGATATTTAAAAGGTGTGTTCTACCTCGATCCAACAAATATTGAGTATTGAGCTGTGCTCGGCCGGTCTCAACAGACAAACTGATTCTTTGAAAACCTTTGAACAGCATGCAGGCACATAACAAAGGATTCATGAGTTTGTTCAACTCTAGCTGATTAAACTATCCTTCCAATGCTGGAGAGAATTAGATTCAACCATTGTGACGACTGAAATAAAGAAGCATCATGCTGGTGCGTGCTTTCCTGACTACCCATAGCTAATTAAAACTGTCAGTTAATGAGCAGCACAAGTAAAAAGAGATCAGGAAATTAATTCTGCAACAATTTCCCCACTGACCACCATCTCACACCCAAACAAAACTAAACCAGAGCAAACACCATGGCAGCACGTACCCAGAGCCATGACGCATGGGGGAAAACAGATCTGCATGCTTTTCACAGCATCCCCCTCACCTCTCACCTCACGTCACTTGTAAAAGGATTGCATGGCAAACTGCTCCTCTGGAATATGGATTGGGCTGTTTTGTAGCCTGCGCATACCGCTGACCCTTCACACTCCGTCAACCATCACACAACAGACCGCACTCCAGCAAACACACCCTCTGCCATCGCACAATAAAATCCAGCAAACAATGCTCCACAGAGGAAAAAAGTTCATTAAACTACTTACACTAATTAAACACACATCTTAAACGTCCTCTGATAACAACCCACCTAGTTGGTTCCAGAGGTAAAAAAGGGAACTTTTGCTTTATGAAGAGGAAAGTAAATTCACAGTATCTCTAAACCAATTAATCACACACCATTATTCCAATGAAAAGAAACAAAAGCTTCAGAACTCATTTCATTTCCTCTGTGCACTGTGGCCCAAAGCCACAGTTCAGCATCACAGGGAGAGTAGAGTGCTGCTGTATGAAACCATTGTCTACATGCTTCATACAAGAGCACACGTGAGATCTGTAGAAATGTTTGTCATAAAATAGAAGCCAAATCTATCTTTCCAACCAAAATGTGTAGTCCACAGCTGAAATGAAGTCTAACAAACTCACCACTTTAGTGGGTAACCACTAAATAGTATAATTCACTTCATTTAAATGAAATCTCAATAACAGTAACAACAATAGATTTGTGTCTCACAAACACAAACGGCCAATGCAGATCCCTCATTTATTTGAATGGTGCCAGTCTGGCGGCACACCAGGAGTGTAAGCAGAGGCTCCAGCACAATCACACATGGTCACCCAGTGAAAAAGCCGAAGCAGGCTTGACTTCTTCCACAGCACAGCATGACATCATCCAGCCAGGCGCTGCCTTGACCAATTAAATATGTGCAAACATACAGTCCTTATAAATTTCTATGGAACATGAACACATTATTTTATTTTCGTGGTCATTGTCATGTAAGATGATGCACTTGGCTGCTGTCAGATTATTGAAATTGTCATTGCCAGCAATGAAATTCACAGATCTATACTCAAACTGGACTACCTGGTTTGGATTGTAATTTTGATCCCTGCAGCAACAAGCCCCTACAACGCCCACAAAGCCCCCATTCACCATGTGAACTCAAACCATAGAGCTGCAACTCGCAGCATTCACTGTAAATGGAACCTACAAATATCATGGAGCCTCCCCTGCGATTCAACACTCACAGCTCCCTGCAGCACCAAACTGAGAAGTTCAGTCCAGTTTAACTTAAAGTTTCTCTGAGGGGTGAGACCAACAACCCAGAGATACCTATTCAAGTTTTTTTGCTTTCCTGGGAAACAGAAGAGCAGCCACTGGCAGGTGAGCTGCGAGCTCCAAGTCAACTCTGTAAAAACACATCAAACAGATGTGGGCAAAGCAGATCTCAGCAGCTTCCCAATTCAATATCAGATGACTTTAATGGGCTACCAGAACTATGCGGGGCAACGCATCGCTCAGGCACTGTAAGCACTGCACTGCACAACAACACAGAGGTAACAGGAGAAATGAGTGTCCAATCAGAGCCAGGCACATGTTTGCTGACCATAACAGTGATTTCATTCAGCCAAAAGCAGCCAACTGTTTATTGTGCATGGACAACAATCAGTTAAATCTCCAGTCCTGTTGAGCAACACAGAAAAAAACATTTGTTGATCATTTCTGCCCAGGTGAGCGTCAATGTAAGCTATACAATCCTGAGGCTGTTGGACCTGGCACACACCATGAAAAACAAGCCCACACCAAAAACACATAAATGTGTGTGTACAGGGATGTCAACATTTTGCTGCTCGCAGACCTTCGTCCATGCTGCTGTGGGCCAAGTTGAGGAGCTGCAGAGAACAGGCCTCCAGGATTTGCTGGTGCAGATTGATGTAGCGCAGGGTCCACCAGGGCAGCAGCTGAAAAACACATAGAACAAATAAGATATGGGAATACATGACAAACCCGTTCAGTTCATAAGTGAAATGAGAATCAATAAAGAAGGTGACAAAAAGTCACCATACTGCTGCTGTGACTCTGCTGTAAAATTCTGACATTTTCATCTGTCAGTCTGATGCCTCTGTATAAATCTGCTAATGTTTTGAATTTCTCATTTTCATTTCGTGAACACTATGTTACAAATGTTTGGAAATGCATGACGGCAAGTGATTTAAACGAGAACTCTGGTCTACTACGACTTAGGTTGTATTTGTGTAGATCTGGCTATGATCAGTTCTGATAACACTGTGCTCACCGAAGGAACTGCTAAGGTCTGCGAATGTGGCGAAATTGCTGCAACAAAATGTGACAAGTGAGCAAAACAAGCTGTCAGACAATCAAGCAGCTTTGAAGCAATGAGCCTAAAGTTCTGCCACACCATTGAAACCATTTTGTTTGAAGGTAAAACTGAAAGTGAGCACACCTGAAATATCAGCAGTGATTGAAAAGAATAACTGTGTCACAAATTAAGTAAGTATGGAAGGTCTAAAAACTGCATTTGAGAAATAATTTAGATAATAATTTAACATAGCTAACGTGGAGGATTAGTTCTTTTTTTTTGGTCACCGTGTTCCCAGATGTCAGGAATTAACTTGGTTAGTACAATGTCAGTATTACTGAAAGGAAATACAAGATCCACATTTCAAACAGCTGAATTATCATTAAAGGTCCAGTGTGTAGGATTTAGCAGCATCTAGTGGTGAGGTTGCAGACTGCAACCAACGGAATACCCTTCACCTCACCCTTCTCTTCCAAGCGTGTATGAGAACCTACAGTGGCTGTGAAACCAAAACCATGAAAGGCGCTCTCCAGAGCCAGTGTTTGGTTTGTCCATTCTGGGTTACTGTAGAAACACGGCGGTGCACAGCAGACTCGGTGGAAGAGGACCCCCACGACCATTCTTAGTTTCAGTTGACTATACATGAATGGAAATGTATTTCTGAATATTATAGTCCATTTCAGCCATATTCTGCCAATAAATCCTTCTAAATCATACACATGGACCATTACAGAAAGATCATTGAAAATTGTACATTAGTTGAATGAAAAGAAAGGCTGTAAATGATGGGAATGAAGGCAGAACAACAGTAGGCAACAATACACCTTCAGATAATTAGTGAAGATGGGGCTGAAAGATTTACCATTTTAATATGAAAATGACTATTTTCAAATCACAAGAGTCATGATCTTAATCATAACTGAGAGGATCTTAAAGTGGAGGACTGTTGCTGGCTGATTTAGTCAGCTGTAGCTAATTAACAAAAACAAAACAACAGACATTTTATGACCGTTGTTTGGTGAATGTGCTCAGTGTGTGTTCTGTTTACATTCAGCCAAAGATGGTCTAATTGAAGAAGATCCCCCACTTCTCAATCAACATCTGAAAGGTAGTTAGCGGGTGGCTCGGAAGCTGTCAACTGTAAATTACCCAGCTGGCAGAGCGACTTTCAGAATCGCTCAGTTAAACTTTCACGCACATGATTATCGTTGTTAAAGCGCTGAATCTGGACCTCGAGGATTCAGAGCTGTGAAGCAGTCTGTGCTGTCAGTCTGTGAATTTAACATTATGCTGCCTTAAACAGCTAAACACAGAGCTGTCAGCACTGTTATTAGAGCTGACACATATCAAATACTGTCAAAAACACAAAAAAACAATATTCCCATAAGGAACTTGTCTAAATCAGCAGGTAGTTAAACAAATGATGTTACATCAATCAATAAAGGGCACTTTTAGATGTCCTGATCAGAGTATTTTGTGAATATTACTGAATAACATTCTTTCTCAATAACACATCTGCATTTACTGATCATATTCTTTTCATGTACAAACAGGAAACATTTAGGATTATTTCTGGTACAAGAATATCGAGTTTAGAACAATGCAGACCACAAATACAGGCCTGGAGTTTCAATTTAACTAAAAGAATGAAAAATTAAATAACTGCAATTTAAATCACAATTCCAATATTGTCCTGAAACATTACAATCAGATGTTTTCGTCAAATTGTTCAGGCAAACCAAGATACAAGCAAATGTAATACAATTTTGTGATAAAATTGATTCAAACACTTTTTATTGGGATTTATATTAAATAGATGCACATCAAAAAATGGGAACTTGTCATTTTTCATTTCACTGTAAATTTTAAAAATGCATCAGACCTTTAGCTCAGACAGGAATGCTTCGGTTAATCAACACATAAAATGCTGCTCTTGAGGCCCCTTTAGCACAAATGAAACACCAGCATCCTGAGTGCTTCATGCTGGAGCTTAGCGCTGACCACGCAATAAAAACTCCAACTCTTTTACTTTTCTGCGTCTGACCACAACACAAAGTGGCAGGCAGAGAAAAAAACGAACGTCTTGCAGCCATGTAAGTGTTACATTCCCTCTCGCACCAAAGCCCCCTCACCCCCTGTGCCCTCCTGTTCTCGTTTCCAAGTGGGAGAGTGGAAGTGAACCATGCAGAGAGCTTATCTGTGTGTCAGAGAGGATATCTCCAGCCTCATTTCCAATGCAGGATGACCCCCTCCTCTGTTGCATGGTTACATGGAGGTTTAATTGTCTGTCTCACTGAATCAATGCCCTCCAGCACACACACACACACACACGTTCTCACTAAGCATGTTCACACATAAATTCATCATGTCAACATACACGTGAACACCTGTCTCCTGACCGGCACAGCTTCTCCTCCTCCTCCCATATTTACTGTTGTGCAATGGGCTGTGAGCAGCTGCCAGAGGGGAGTGAGAGGTGGATGAACAGAGTTGGGTGCTGGGGGGAACATAATTTGGAGGGAGCAGTGAAGGGGTTATGCACTTAGAGCTAGACAGCCCCAACTTCCCACGGCTTGGTGGGTAGTGCTGCTGGTAATCAATTCCCCTATACCTCATTAGCATTTAAAGAGCAAATGAACACTAAATCACCTATAGCAGAAAAGCATTGTTGCACTTGTGTCCACATCCTAACTGATGATGTCAGAGCAGATATTTGAAAGCTGAAACAAAGTGTGAATGATTTTCACTCCTGTGTGACTCCAGGTTAATTTGCTCTTTAGGAGGCTACGGTTTGTGGACAGCTGAGGCCAGAGAATGACTGCCAGTGCTCACAATTTCTTTTGCTTATTTAGCTTTTGCTTGTTTACACGCAGACAACAAATGGAGAGGAAGAGCCGAGAAACAGAGTCTGCTCTTCTTTGATACGCAACATGCCTTCCAGCAGCCACTCCGCGGAAAAGTCATTACAGACAATGAGTCTCTACGGCTGCATTAGCTGTTAGCCTGTAAGATGCTGCAGAGGGCCAGTTTCACCTCAGTCTAAACCCACTGTGACGTCACCCACTGGGCTGTGAACTACCGTTCTGAAGCCTCCATTTTGGCATTCTGGCTGTCACCATTTGGCTTTTTGGAGCCAGAAGTGACATATTTGGACAAGAGGGTGGATTAGATCTGACTGAGAGCCTGAACCAGAATTTACTAAATGAAAATCAAGCTACTTAGAAGTTAAGTCACTGACTTGTCAACTGCAAAAACACTTATCATTTAAACGCCATCAGTCAGACTCAAGTGCTGTCCCAATTCAATGTCCATATATTTTTATTTTAAGATTTTAAATATGAGCTTAGTTAATCAAAACTTGAAGATTTACTGGCTCTAATGTCTCCATAGTGTTTTAAAAATAAGTTCCAATTTCCTTGTAGACACAAACTTTGGTTTGGGAGCTGAAATTTAATATTTCTTACTGCCAAGTTGGTCTGACCGAAGGTAAAATTAAAATTATTATAAGATTTCTGTTTTTATTGGCCAGCTGACACGCAATATAATTGCCTCTGTGTATTTCTGGCCCTTTATATGGGCAGATCTTTATTAAAGAATGAAAAACACAGAAATGGAATGGGGTGGTGTATCATGTTAGATTTGACTGTAAATACACAACACAGTGAGGATAACAGGTCTATCGACTGCACGTCAGTCGATGGGCTTGAAAGCTCTGAAAGCTTAGAGTGGATCTTTGAATTGAGATTATTTTTCACACAGCAGGTGTACAAGTGTGTTAAAGTAGAAGCACCAGAGCCAAGCTGAGCTGCTGATGTCAGTGGGCATGCTGTGGTCCCTTCTGCAAACTGCTCATAGTGTGTATCGCCATTCTGTAGAGTTCTGAGTCCTGAGTTCAACCTGTCAAGTTCAAAGTCCTTAGAATGCTCTTCGAAATGCTTTATGTACAGTACAAACTGCACAGCTACAGCAGGCCCATCAACATTGCTAACACTCATAAAAACAGTCCTCTAGACTGGGCAAATACAACAGCAGTAAAAAATCCATGCGCAATGCACTATGAGGCCTACTCTCTGTGGCTCAGAGCAAAAAGGACTGAAATGACCACCAACACTTCACAGATACTATAAGAATTGGAAATGCTGAAATGTTTTTTCAGGAGCTGAGTTACCATTAAACAAAGCCTCAGAGAAAAACTTAGTCTTACAGTCTTACCTGGAGGCTGCTCATCTTGGAGGAGCACTTGGTGAGAATAACCCTGGCCAGCAGGAGGAGGACGGGGTTGGAAACCAGGCTGTACACAGACTCCCCATCCAGGAGCAGGCTGGAGTGGATCGCCTCCACCAGGGTCTGTGTCTGCCAGTCACACACGTGCAAATCTCAGTTCATTTCAGTCACACAGTTCAGTGAGCAACACTGAAAATACTGATTACAATACTGTATATTGTCCAATATTTCTTTCACCAAAATGACTTACAGCCATAATAATAACAACATAATATAAACTTAGATCCAGTATAATAATACAAATATATGCATGATATATACATGGGTAGTAAATATTTAAATGAATAAATAATATTAAAACAAATAAAAATAACTCATATTACATTAATGGTGAAATAACACGTCAATTAAAGCTGCTAACACTGTTGAACAGGCATGCTAGCTGAAAACTGTCATGTAAATGTCTTCAGATGTGGACTCTAATCAGACTTTTCTCAAACATGAGGTTTGGGACAGACTGGACAATGTACATTTAACTTTTTCAAAAAAAAAAATGTAAATGTCCAACATTGTGTCGTGAGCTTCCCCTCGGCACAGTCCCTTCCCCCCAGTGAAGTTTATGTCTTGGAAAGTGCTGCTGGTTAATTCCCACCTTTGTGCACTCAAACAGTTCAGCCCAGAAGAAACTAACATTATTCAATACAGTGATTCATGCGCAGCAGTTATCCATCCATTCATCCATTATCAGCTGTCAGCTATCCACATCTGAGTCATTAAGCAGCGCAGCCATGATTTCTAGTAGCCCAGAGCAGGGTCTGTTCCCACAGAGGATCACAGGGTGTTCCCAGGCCTGATGGGATATTCACACCCTCCAGCGTGTTCTGGGCCTGACCCAGGTTCTCCTCTCAGGTGATCGTGCATTCAGACCAGGAGCCATTATCTCTGATTGTGAGGGCGGACACGTAGTGAGTGAAACCCATTTCAGCTGCTTGCATTCGTAATCTGATCTTTTCTGTCACGACCAAAATCCAACACCCATAAATGACGGATGAAAGGCAGATCAAAAACTTTGCCTCCAGGTTCAGCTTCGTCTTTACCGCAACAATCCAGTACAAAGGGATTTTTCAAAGCAGACATTTTGACATGTCATCGTAGGAAAAGCACAGATGTTATGAATAATATTAACCAGGCTCAGTTCTCTCAAGTGTCCCCTGAAGTCACGTGTGTGGCAGTGAGCCAGCATGCACACATCCTGCTGGGACACACCAAAGCGTCCATGAAGAAGGCCTACCGTGACAGCAGATGCCACGCTGATGTCGATCTTTACAATCTATTTTACTTCATTCATGGAGAAGATGCTAGCTTATCATAGCATCTCATTCATATGCTTACAAATATTGCATGTGTCACTTATTGGAATGCCAATATTACCACATTTATTTATTAATTATATTAATACAATCTTTCTAATTCATATGTAAAGAAATTGTTTTGCAGCCAACAAATAGTAACTACAAATACTCCAGAGTCACAGATGGAGGAGGCTTAAAACAACAGAAAAAATGAAGAGAACAAACACAGATCAACCTGCTTCAGTATGATGGCACAGTGTCAAAGCTGCTGATTTTTCTTCTGGACCATTTGAAGGCAGAAGAGCTCCACAACGAGCTGAATAACAGAACATCTGACAAATATACTTCCCTAGTTACTTGCTAATTTATTAACACTAATTGTACATACAAGACACACACGCACACAGCAACATTAGTATTCATTTGGAGTTGTGTTTTCATCCACTGTTGCTGTAAACAAAGTTAATGAGATTAGTGAGACTGACGTAAAACAGTAAAGTTGCAGGCCACAAAACTAAAAAAATGAGATGAAAGATGTGTTCTTCACTTGTCACACTGCACAAAGTAATGCGATCCATTTTTAATTCACAGTTTAAAATATGAATTAGTGCAACTTTAAAATACCTGATGATGATGAGAGGGGAGCTTGTGGGCTGGAAGACATTTTAGAAGCTGCTCATTGTGTCTGTCTGGTGTTGAGCAGGTGGGTTTATCAGCACGTTCTGTTCACATTCTCTCATAATGATCCAAGAACTTTTCTGACACATAACAGAATGTGAAAACCTTTTCTAATAATTCTTTTTGACATATACTCAACTGAAAACAGTACAAAGACAATATGGTTAATTTTTGATCTCATCAACTTCACTGATTTTGGTAAATATCTGCTTATTGTGAACATGATGCAGCACGTTTCAAATAAGTTGGGACCAGAGAAACTAAAGACTGGGAAAGATGTGGAACGCTCCAGAAACACCTGTTTGGAACATTCCACAGGTAAACAGGTTCATTGGTACCAGGCGACAGTGTCAAGATTGGTATGAAAGGGGCATCCTGGAAGGGCTCAACTATTTTTATATTATCTGCTTCTTTATCGTCTCGAACACGAGCTGCAAATGTTCACATGTGTGGCTTGCTACCTCCAGTAGTAACCAAGCGTTACATCCAAAGGCAATGGGCATGCTATTAGCTTTCTACATTATTTTGTGGGGCTTTAAGTTATATAAAACACTGTTCAGGACCAGCACATCTGCTGTTTACACATATTTCACACTCTAGCAGCTCCAGTCAAACTTGAGTTAGATACCATTACATTTGTTATATTCAACAATGTGCACTTACTTTACAGGTCCAGGTGGTGTGTGTATGAGCACATTTATTCACACTGCATGCTTTATGCTTTTCAAATATTTGCATTTCTGATTTGCATTTTATTGTTACTGCATATACAGTCCAAACAGTATATCACCATTAGCCAGTTTCCTCATGGTGGTCATTAAACTTTGGTGTTATCAGCATGGTCAGCTCTCACTGAATTTAGAAAAACACCCATATGAATTAGATTCAGGTATAATTAACTTTTTCTCTTGGCCCTTGGCGAATTAAAACCACATGACAACAGCTTAGCCATGTTTGCCCTCCCTTTCACCTGTGCTGCCACGCATGTATGGACGAGGTGCTTTATAACCCAAGCTCCTTGGTGTTACAGCACAGTTAAATTATTGATGCCAAAGGGATTACTTTGATAAAAGAAATGGCCCTCTCGTCTGGTGTAATGGCAGTGTGAAATGCACTATTCTGCTCTGAGCACAGCAGTGCCTGGAGGAAGCAATCTCCTCAGCTCGGCAGTGTAATTAGGACCCCAGAGATGCTTGATTACTGGGCACTTCTCCTGCACCGTGCCAGCCTACTGCTTTCTCCGGTTCTTCTCTGGCTCAGCTCACATTATATATCAATGTAAAATTAAGCTTTATCACACTCAGCCAAGACCATGATTCCATATTTGGCCATGGTTCAAACACGCTGAAATACACAATCGACACAATCAACACACATAGGAAACTCATTTCCATCCTTATCTAAAAAATATAATCAAGTGAAATAAGTATATCAGTCAGGAGGTTTAGAGGATGGCACTATTTCATCTAGTTTGAGTTTCTTGTTACATCAGCAAGCACAACTCAGGCAGCCAAAAAACACTTTGCTTTTCCTCAACAATGGAAATCCATTTGATTGATACAATCACATTGTAGTTAATTGAGCAAGCACAGATGAGTTAGTGTTCTGTCCCACAACCAGTGCATCAGAGGCTCATCTGGTACATGTTTGAAGGTTCCAGCTCTTTGTTTGCATACGGTGATGCTAAATTATGGATTAGGAGCTGACCAAATATAAATTATTCTGTTTTAAGGCTGGGTCACACCAGAAAGTTCAGCAACTTGGTGACTTAAGCTACATCCACACTAACATATTTTTGTTTTAAAATGCATAACTTTTGCTTCATTTATGGCCAGCATCCACACTACACCAGCATTTTGGAACCCCCAAAACGGACACCACTTTTGGTTTAAAAACTCCAGGACTGCCTTGCATCTGGATGTGTGGAAACATGATGTGTCATGCCTCTATCACATGATCTTTTTCCAGAAGAAATGAAACAACATCAGCCTGTATATATATCCACGAGCCTTTACTACCAGTGCTATATTCAACCTGGATAAGGAATCACAGGTGTCCTTGCTGTCTGAGCAAACAGCTGTTGTGCATTTTATTATGCCACTACTGTTTACGTGTGCAGGAGCACAGACACACCCATGCCCAGTGTACGTGAATGGTCATGTGATCTGTGTTTTCAGATGTGTTAGTTTGCACGGAGCTAAAATGTGTGTCTGGATGTTGATCGTTTGGTTTTAAGACGCCATGTTGCTAAAACGTATTCATGTGGACAGAGACTTAGTGACTTCTTACTGTACTAGTTGACCAACTACTGTAGCTGAAGGCAAAAGTCAGATGGAAGACTGCCACTCTGTACCGATAGCTCTCACAAATTGCAGGAATGCAAGCTAAACAAAATGAACAGCATGCTACTAGCAACTTGCCAACAACCGTGGCAGACCTGGAGAAACTTTTCAAGTCAATGGACGGCCAACTGGAACGTCCAACTTTTTGCTGATTGAGCAACTATCAACCAGCACGACTGGACAATTCAACTCTTGGAAATGTCACTCAAAGACATGGAGACCAGACTGGCAAAAATCACAATAAACTGTAGTATCGGATTGCAAAACTTGAACATCGGAATAGTTAAAAATCACAACAAACATCGAATCGCCACCCAAGTGTTGTGAGAAGCCTAGATGCCAGCATATGATGCCAGCCCATTTACACGTGCACAAGACTGTTAGAACACTATGAATGCACTATGAATTGATAACTAACTCTAGGAGTAATGCCCACAATAAAAAGTGTCCTCCATTCATTCATTGTATTCATTATGTGACAACCCGCAGTGTAAATATGAAGCCTTACAGTTTGCATCTTGCAGGTTCTCCAAAACCACAAAAAATGGTTTAAACATTTTAGTTTAACGTCATGATTTCTGTTAATGACAACAGTAATCTGACCTTGAGAAAACGTTTTAATGAACTAGCTAATATAAAGAATGATACATGACAGAAAAACACAGATGAGATGGTCTCATACCTGAGAGGAGAGCAGAGCAGGGGGCAGCAGCTCAGAGATATGGATGGAGAGTGGAGGACCAGTCCAGTTACTCTGGGCAAACATGTGGAGGCAAGAGACAGCCAGGGCCATCACAGCCAGCTCCCTACAGCAAGCCAGACAGGACACACAGTGGACTTAGTGGACAGAGAGACTGGAGAGAAGAGCTGATAAATTAAGATACTTTAAGGAAAATATTCGATGGTACTGACAGGTGCTCACACAAGTTTCTAGAGAGGCAGTCTTTTCGAGCTGCCACCTCACTCTGCGAGCAATTAGAGGGTTTTAAATACAGGCACGGACCAGCGGCATGCTTTGCTGCCTTTCTATTAGGCTGAGATAGTGATGGAAAGTGATAGAAGAGAGGAAACGGATCCAATCACAAGAAGGGGAGAGGAGGGGTAATATGTGCTGCATTCAACACTTACTCACGGACAGTTCTCCCCTGAGAGCGAGAAGGGAGGTGTTAAGCTGTCCTTATTAAAAATTAATAATTCATGACAAAAGAAATAGAGGCGGAGAGAGGAGACTGAACAAACACTCCTGAGAACAGCCGAGTGTTTCGCTCAACTACTCCCACCCTGAAACCCACCTCATCAGGTCAATGCAGGGACTTTAATTAGTGGGCTCACAAGTACACACTCTTATTTATCATTTTACTCTTATCATTATGAACAGGATATCACTAAAATCACAATTAGTTACCCCTTGTTGAAGTCAAAATTGTGTCAGTGATTTCTAAATGTAAAGTTAAGACTTGTTTTATGTTTGCAGAAAAAAAAGAAATGCTCCTTTACTCTCCAAGCCTCTAAGAGGGCGTGCATGTGTATGACTACATGACTGACAGCTGATGTGACTGGAGGATGGAGGGACAATGTAAACACACTTGCACAACTAACTCTAGTTTATAAGCCAACTGTTTTAAGAAGACTTAGGCACACAGCTTAGCGATGGTGAATGGAAGTGCAGGCTTGACCCGGCACAGTGAACCTCTACCTGTGCACCACACGGGCAATTCTCATGCAAACTTCTGTTGAGTCCATTATATCAAGGCCAAATTAGCTAAATGTTCTGTGACCTCTAGTGCAGGGCTTCACATGGAATCAGTTTCCAACAACCCTCCATTTATCACAGCTCTGCCTGAACTCCACCCATGGACTTGTGATCATGATACTTTCACAGTAATCATAGGTGAGTGTAATCAATGACCCATGACATCATCTTATCAATAAAAGTTATAGTCACACTCCACATGATCTCTCTCTGTGCTCTCCACCAGTGTGAAAAGAGATATGTTTCCACCTACAACACTGATAAAGCTTTGTTCCAGGACTAAGAATTACTATATACTAAAACTGGGGGGGTAGCCCCCCAAATTGGCCACTGCTTTGGGGTCTGGCTGACCGGGGAAAAACACATAGTAAATATGTCAGTGTGTATTATTTGCTGATGTCATCATGCTGATCTTTATTGCCCTCACCTTTTCACTGTTTGCTTCCTCTGTCAATGTTAACGATGGCTAAAAAAATGAGTGTGAGCTTTTTTCAGCTTCACCCCTGCCTCTGCATTTTGACCTCAGCATTAGAAGAAAGTAGTGTAAAAGTTTCATCTTAGATCCTCATGCAGAATTCAGAGTCCCCCACCTGCTGCTGAGAAACCTGTCTACTCACTTTTACACCTACACTGTCTCACCTCCATCCTTGTGAACCGGCACCACTGCTTTCCATTGTCTCCCTTTACCCCCCACATTTGCACACATGCAAACATCTGTATGGTCTCATCACTAGTTAAGTCTTGTAATTGGTGCCTTGTGTTTGCTATACTGAATATTACTGGTTGTATAATTACCAAGTTTTGAGTGTAAGACGTCATCCTCCACAAACAAACTATTCTTCTTCTCAACTGCCTTCATTATATCGTTCTTTGGTATTATAAATGTTGTAACATTAATATAACAAAATTTAAGAGCTAATAATTTAACTAGATTTTCCAATTATTGTGATCATTTGAATTATTAAAAATCCCAAAATCGATGGTTAAGCACAGTAAGTCTGATAACTCAAAATTACAATCTGAGTTATCTGAATACAAGGGCAATGCAAGGCTTATCTTCTAAACCTGCACTGGTCCCCAGTTATCTCAGCACTGGACGAAGACATTTGATTACCAATCTGTGTACAGTGATTTTTGGCATTCTTTATGCTGTTAAGGTGTCAGGCTAGTCACAAAATGTCTTGGCTTTCACCACCTGTCATTACCTGTTGGCTGGGAGCCATTACATTATGAAAGTGAAGCATGTTACCCTACCCTAAGTTCAAAGACTGGATCAAGGCACTGAACTGTCTAACTAGACTTTAGATATTTAAACTATAGAAGAAAATGAACACAACTTCACTTTAGTTGGACTTAAACAGGAGCTCTGTTCCCTAGAAAACAGATATCATGTTATGGCTTGGTTGACATGTTTGGTTTGGAAAGAGTGACGTGTAAAATGCATATTTAACCAGCTAAACTGAGGGGAGTGCTATGTTTCTTTACAATCCCACGCAGGGAAAACCACCACTACAATGACTTAATTCACAGATGCGAACTGCACCAGGAGCTTTCCATGTTTTAACATATGTAGATGTGACCAAAACAAAACAAACAAGAACATCACAATGAGAACCCAAAAGATAAGAATTCAGTTTCAGCTCCATTTCACGGACAGATCAACATGATCAGTGACTTTTAGCAACTTTGCCCCGAAAGGGCTCGATGTGGGGTGAAAGATGAAAACCTTAAAACCTTTGAAGTTTAATTAAAACACATTTGGGAAGTCATCTAGTTGATTTGGTATCTGGTGTCCTTTCCTGCTATATTACCTGTTGGTCTGGCCATCGTTGGTGTCGCCTGTCAGGTACAGCAGGACCCGTCTCTCCAGGTAGGCCTCGATGTTCTCGCCCTCGTCGCAGCTGCCATCTCCAGAGAGCAGATGGAGCACCTGGGGGCTCAGCAGGACTGCCTCAAAGTCCCCCTCCATCAGGGACTCCAGCAGAGGGCTTGCCTCTGGAGAAACATAGGTTAAAGCTCATAAAACTTTAAACATTATTATTGCTCTTAAATCACCATTTCTACAAAAAGTGCACTCATACATGGAAGACTTCATCAAACCTTTATACACTAAAGAGGATCAAGATAAGAAACTGCAGAAGTGGAGAGACTGAAAAACCATGACTTTCACACACTGTGTTTCTTCTACATTTGAACATACAGAGCAACATTTTTTGGCAACTGTGCAACTGGTTACCATGCCATGATATGCCAGCAAGGAAAGAGTAAAATATCGACCAGGATTCAGTGGATGGACAGAGAAAGATCAAGTCCGACATCTGAAACTGTCTTTGAACAGAGACTGTGGGTCTCTCCAGACATCCGATTTCTTGTTCTCACCTTACCACAGTTCCAAACTTGGATAACATGATGACAACTGAATCATGTCTATGACAACTGAGCAAACTCCATTCTTCGATAAAGGCCAAGACAAGTGATGGAAAGCTGTTTGTGAAACTACAATTTCTAACATTGAATCTTAAAGATGCTGACTAATCACCTGACATTTAACCTGCAAACTCTTGGCAACTCATGACTGATGCTCACCTGACCTGAGTTGAATGTGTGCTCAACAGATATGAACACCAAAGAACAAGACCAACAAGATCATTATGTTAAATGAATGTAATGACTGCGGCAGCACCAGTGAGTTATAGCTTTGCAATGCGTGTGTGTGTGTGTGTCAGACAGCCTGAAACAGTGATCGTTTTTGAAACACCGTTTTAAAATGGAAACGTATTGTGGTCGTAGCCTGAGCCACTTTTTTGAGTGAGGTGAATTGATGGTGTATCGTTATTCTACTTAGTAGTATCATGTGCATCATGTTCCCAACTGTGAATCCATACATCCAACACTAATTGCCACAATTTCAGGGAATGGCCACCATATCAGTACAGGGAAGCTGTGCCTCCTAATCCATGTAAGTCTATTGAGGAGGCAGAACCTGCTGCAATATGGTGCCTGCAGAGATGCACCTCACAAGCTGGATGCATCGTCTACTGTATAAATAAGAGCGAGTTGAGCTAGATGAAATGAGAAAATGAAGCAGTATTTTCAGGGTATCAACCAAAATCAAGACCCTGAACGAGCCTGCAAGGTAGAATTTTCATTTATTGTCTGTTTACTGAGATTTGTGCTGCTCATTTGAAGTGTAATATATGGATGTTTTGTACAACAAGAGGTGTTATGTTCCTGCAATTTACCACATTAATGCCCTTTGCCTGTAAAGTGATGAACTGCACTACTTGTGGTTGTTTTTGGAGATGGTAAAAGACGCTTTATACTTGTTTTAAATTGTGTACTCTTTTACAATTTTGTGGCTGGTGCTACAAAACTTTCAACCTCTGTAACACCAGTGCCACGTGCAGCAACAGGTCCTTCTGAACGCCCTGGATCTCATATCAAATGATTTACTATAAAATACAGCTCAGTGTTGATTTGGATGGGGAAGAGGTTGTGTCATAAAAACAATCACGTATGAGTGCACAACAGTGGTGTTTTTAACCGAGAGCACTGAGCAAACTGCTGTGTGAATGTATTTTGTCTAATTTCCCCCACAGCCTCCCTACACAAACTGGCAGGCACGGTTGAGGAAAATGAAGACTCCGCCCCAGAGCTCTGACCAACTTGACAATTCATCTCCCCCCATTTGTCTGACACGGTTTTGCAGTGCTTTTTAATCTCCATTCTCCCAAACTCCATATTCTCATTAAGTCAATGAGCATATTGAACCATTCCCCACAGATAAGGTGTACAGTGTGTGAGTGTTTGGCGAGCTAACGCTCCCACACTGCCATACACTCTGATGAGGAGGGCCAGCTGAGGAGGCTGATGGTGAGATAGTGAATGCTGATTTATGAAAGGACAGAGGAAGGCTGCTGGGCCACTGCTTCCCCTCCAGAAATAATTGTGTTGCTCACGTGCTCGGTTCAACGTCTCCCTGCCTTTCATTAGCTTTTTATTTGAGGAGGGAGACGGGCTAGGCTCATTAGCATTGATTGCTTTGCATTCCCCCGGTGGAGAGAACAGAGACAGAGGAGCTGATATTCTGAGCTGTATAATGAAGCCTGGCTGACTTAAGAAACAGTCCAAACTGTCTCCATCACACATACACACAACATGAGGCCAGTACTGCCAAACATGTGTCATGCCACAGAAACAATGCCGGCTCCAACCGTCCCCCATGACTGTCTGTTCACCACTCAAAAATCATCTCTTTAAATCAAAGAGAACATTCAGTCAATCTCCAGATGAACTCTGTATGCCTCAAATGCTCAAAATAATCTGCAATCTCTTTCACTGCTAATGGAATTCAAACCATTTCCAGCTGACTGGCACAGGTTCACACACAGCATTTCTAATTATTACAGACGCTATCTCTGACCCTAGGATCTGCTCTGTTATCATTCCTATAGTGTGGACATCACGTTTTTAAACAAGGAAGGAAAACTTTGCACCACTTCATCACGACTCGCAAAACCTCTCAGTGCCATGCCGGCACCAACGCCATTAAACACCAACGGTGACTGTGTCAATGTGCAATACAGTTGACGAGACTAAAATGTCGTTTAAACCAGAAAAACTTCACCTAAATCTCTATTTTCACTGACAAAAACGAGGAGACAAACTATGAATGATATATTTGACTGTTTCCTTTGTGCTGCACATGGCAGTTTTGTGTCCTGTGCTTCTGACAGTGTGCTTGGTGTTTGCAAGGCAAGTATGTGGAGGTGGGGTGATAAACACAAGTGAGTGAGTGTGTGCGTGTGTTGGTGTGTACATCAGTTGGGGTCAGTTACATGTGGGATGATGCTGGCATGAAAGTGTGGTGGGTTAAGTGTGTCCTGTATGGGAAAACTGATGTTTCCAAATAACTGCAAGTTTTCGTAAAGCAGCAGCAGGAGCTTCAGTCTGAAGCTGTCGAGCTAACGAGCTAAAAGACATACAGTCATAAACAATATGCTGCTAACACCTGAGCAGCTAAATTACTTACAGATTTTAGCATGTATTTGGTGAAATAAAAATGCTGTCTTTATTTGTCCTTAACATTACCATCAATGAGCACAACACAAAGTATGAAAGCATAGCTGAGGCTGATGGGAAAGCCATTAGTTGTGCAGTATTTAGAAATATTGGACAAAACGACCAAAGTTAACACAGTTCATCCTCTTGGGCCATGAATATGTGGACCAAACTTTAGAGCAATCCATTAAAGAGTAGAGATATTTCATTAAAAACCAAAAATGTTGACCTCATGGTAGCACTAGAGGAAAGGTCAGGGGGATCAGTGAAGTCATTAAGTCATGATCCCTTAAACTGTACCCTTGGCTTTAATAAGCAATTGCAGTGTGACTGGTGCTGTAAAGGAGGTGTGGAGATTTTCATCTCACTGCTGATCTAATGAAACCCAGGGGCTGCCATAATAGCACGGTGAGAAGGGAGGGAGAAGACGAGGGGAAGGGAGGGCTCTGGCTTTATGAGGGGGAAAATGAAAGCCTGAGGTATGGCCACATGTTTAATGACATTTCAGCTAGTCTTCAGGTCTGCCGATGAAATGGCTGCAATTATGGAAAACAAGGCAGAGGCCCTCAAATTAGTCCATAATTCATAAAGGTTCAGGCAACGAGCTGCAGTTAATAAGACAATGGTGAATAGAATTGGCAAAAGCATACAGGGCTGAGCAGCAATATACAACCAGGGTGAATGACAAGGAATATCTCAGACAAGTATGGCCATTTCTGTACCGTGCACAAGCTGGTTTTCCACTGAATACTGCACACAGTCACAGTCTGCTGGTTTCTCCTTCCACTGAACGGGTGGGGTGGTTCACACAACCTTGATGAGTTGTATTACGCTTGAATCAATTTCATTAGTCTGGGTTTAATGCAGGATCTTGTTGTCCTGTAATCATCAGTGTGGCATTTCAAAGGCTCGCACATCTCCATTTTGCCATCAGGCAGACGTGGACGATAATGATTCATGACGCACTTTCTGATACAAAGTGTATTGAATTTAAAATAACTTGCCACACCATCACACACAGCTGATCTGCATTAAATTCTCTATTAACAGCAGGTACTGCTTCCATCAGTACAACCATGACGTCGTGTTACACTCACCACTCGGCTGCTCTGGTTGTCTTTTTGACAGAATTACTGTTCATTCGCTGATCATTTCCAATCTGTTCCCCTTGACCCCAGCTTCAATTAGTCAGTTAAGCTGCCATCAATGAAACTTGACGCTTGCTGAAATGTACATATCTAGATTTATCAACAGATAAACATGGAGGAAGCACTGAGTTTGCATTAATGAAGAAACAGGCTCCATTAGGACAAAAGGCTTGTCTTCAATATAAACGTGTTTCAAATAAAAGTCTGGTTCTCGCTGCATTTGAGGAAAATTTAACAGCCACTAACTGACAATTTACAGTCTGAAATTTACAATGTGCAACTTTTCAGAACAGCTGGATGTACAAGCGATTTGTATGCGTTAGTAATTTATGTTTGGAATTCATTTTGATCAATATTCTCTCTGATGGGCAGTGTGCAAAGAATTAGAATTACCATACATCCACCATGATTGAATGGCAATGTTGCAAATCAATGTCTTATGGTACAATCTCCAATACTGCTATATGTTCAATCCTAACACTGGATTTAGAGGACTCTGGTATCAATGTGATGAGGTGTCTTGAACTGTCAGGTAAAAAAATGACCAGAGCCAAGCCTCAACCTCAAACCATCCTCCTCTGAAGCCACAGAGCTCACCAGCCTGCTACTCTGCTGCCCTTCACTGAGGGGACCAGAGAGTGGACTGTAGTATTCAACCAGTAGTGGAGCAGCTGGGCCCAGTGCACTCCAGGATAGAGGAGTCCCAGCCTCCAGCATGGCTCCCTCTCTTCCCTGAAAGCATCCACACATCCACATGAATGCTACTGGTGTTACTAACACACCTCACACCTGAAGTTATCTTTCACTTTCTATTAGCTGTTGCAATAAATCATTTCTATTCATTATATTTATATATTTACAAATGTCTTTTAAAAGATTTAAATATCTACATGTTACAAAATGTACATCACATCAGCTAACCTTCATTTCATTTTCAGTGAAAGCAAGAGAGAGAGAGGGCAGACATCAGAGAGACAGCGAGGAAAACAGCATGTAGAGCCCGACATTATGACCACACAGATTTAAATATGTCACACTTCAACAGACAGCATTGACATAATGCACTCCCTCGCCCCTTAACTTCACCTTAAACAAGATAACTGAATACCTGACCCTAACCTCATCGTTAAAAACAAATCTGCACCTTCAGACAGTCTTTTGAAAGTTGTGAAGACCAGACAAAATGTCCTCCCTTTGAGGTAGACACACACACACACACACACACACACACACACACACACACACACACACACACACGGTGAACAGGTGAAGTGAGTTGACAACAAAAAGAACAAACAGTAGAGAGGTGTTATTTAGTTTTATAGAACTATGGCAAGCTTGTTAAACCAATAGTGAATTGTTACCTACAAGCTAAAATGAAAGCTGTCTGTGTGAAGCCTAATATCTGCTCATTTTAGTTAGCCATTAATCATAAACTTCGGCAGATTCTTGTAACTTGGCTGCTGGCTGAGATGGCAGCGCCCCCTCCCTCTATCACTGGTAACTGCAGGCAGTGAGTCACAGCAGCAGCAGAGGGAGGACAGAGGACAGGAGGACGGACTGATGCTGACTGTCTGTGTTCTCTATTCTTCCTAAACTTCACTATTTTAATGTAAGGAATTATTGGCCAACCAGTGTGTGTTTTCAGTGGCTGATGCCGATATTTACAGAGCAGGACGGCTGACAGGCCATATATAATACCGATATCAGGTTGTTGCTTTTCTTTGCATCTGATAAAATACAACAATTTATTAATAACTAATGAAACACAGAATTGATGAACTTCTATGAATATTTATTTAACACTAGTGTTACTGTCTGCACTGTCACTGCTTAAGAGACAGATCTGCACTCTGCAGTGCACCAATTTAAATTAAAAAAAAATGCAATCAAAAATAAATAGTCCTAAAGTTTTAGTGCATTTATCAACAGCATGTATGAGACAGACAGACAGACAGACAGACAGACAGACAGACAGACAGACAGACAGACAGACAGACAGACAGAAGCACCTCCACGTTTCTGAGAAAATTTGCTACAAGCCAAAAAGCAAATCTAAGCGATGTCTGTCTGTCAGTGACTAACTGTGTGAAATATTCCAAAACCGCCATAATGCTACATTTTGCTCCAGCGTCTCTGACAGAGACAAAGGAGACAGCGTCATTTCCTCTAATTCATCACATGAGCCACACAAGGCGCAGCATTGGCCGGCTTACTGCCACCATAGGAGACGTTACAGTGCATGCAGTGTATCATTACATAGACCCAACTAATCAAAGATCATATTTGCTATTTTTCAGATTGATTTGAAGTGTTTTAATCAATTAGGTGTTGCAGCTCTAATTCCCAACTAACGTTATATGCATTTCTCACTAAAAGACTGGAATCAATCTAATTACACCATCAGTAATCGAGGTATATTATTAAGAGTGGCCAGTTAAATACACTGAGCCTTGAAAGCCCATAATTTAAGTCTTAATGTTTTCTCACGTGTAATGTTACATCAAGCATTGGCACATTTGAGAAACTGACATGAGGGGAGCACTAACATTGATCCACAGCCGTCACAGTGACGGGGCTGCCTGCAGATGTATGCGGACATTTCTTATTTTAATTAGCCTCACGAGCGCAGGCATTAGCCTATGCCGATTATCTCAAAATGCCAGATAATCAGCTAAATGAATGGGCCGACCCATTTATCGGTCCATCACTAGCTGCAATATCATTTATTTGACTGACATCTGAGAATTATTGAATGTAAGCCTATACAGTGACTTTGCTGTTGCTGCTCTAGAAAAAATATTGAATCATATTTAAAATAGAATTTATTATTATTAATAATATTTTTTATCATTAGAGATGATCATTTCAAAATCCCAGCGACAGTCACTCCTGCAGCTGGTTAGTGGCTTCACACCACGTCTGGGTGGAGGAGCAAACCACAGTTCACTGTAAGCTTCGTTTAACCAGTGTTATTCTGTGATTATTATTTTTAAGGCACACACTGTGACCGCTCACAAAGTGTGGCTGACTCCTTCAGGTCAGGTGCTTACTTCTGAGCATATTTGTTGCACTTTTTTTCTTGCAATGTCTGAGTGTAATGTGAAAAACTACAACCTGTGAGTTTTTATAAATACTGTCATGATAATTTTAGTCAAACAACATTGAAGTTTCTTAGGGCAGGACCTCAAAACTCACACAGGGAAGGAGGTGGTCTTCTAACAAACAAAAGAGCTACCTGGGATATTCTCGAGGGATCGCTATGTAAAGGATCACATGACAGACGGAGACAGATCGAATGCATCCACTTTCTACTTTTCAGCATCCTTGCTAATTAAGCTAATGCTACACCTACTGCAAAAAGGAAATCAGTTCCAGGAGAGAAGCTAGCTCCTCAACTGTGGTCAGTCATGCGACCCACCTCCAGGGTTGGTCTGGCTGATCTCAGACTGCAGTGCATCATGGGCATACACTTCCACTTTAGAATCAGTACATGTTACATTATACAGATATATCTTCCAACAACTCTGTCAGTGTGCCAAGTTAATCCAATTAGCTGGAAACAAGTAGCATATGTCTCTGTTACAGATATGAGGGGAAAACATAAGGACGTGCATGTTATTTTAGGATGTCAGCAAATCATTTTGACCTCCAACGCCGCCCTGCACCGTACACATCCACCAACAGAGCTCTCATATGAAGCGTGTCAGCGAGTCAGAGAGATGGAGTGTGGCTGTAAAGATCCTGGCATGTGGGTCACCTCAGCAGACTGCAGTGGACCATTTCCAGCACTGTCACTCAGTCTGAGCTGTGCAGGACTGTGCTGACTAATCTAAAGACAAGTTTCATTCAAACGCAGCCAATGTAAAACAAAATGAGGTAAAACCCAGAGAGTAACTGAGTTAATCAGCTCTGACTGGACACCCATAAGAAAACCTTATTCCCTCATCTCCCTCCATGTATCCTGCAACTTCAGCCTTGCTGCACAATTAAGTGTCTGAAAACTCGGGTACTGTGTTTGAGTACTTTTTCCATCGATGTGTTGTTCAATCTTAATGCCATATTTCATAGATTTAATAGCTTTCAGCACATAAAGTTCCACTTGAATACTAATCATTTAAGAGTGCAAACCTTGTGAAAAACATCAAGACTGGAGGAAGTGTACCGCGAAGTGTAGACATGGCAGTGAGCTGCGGCTCAGTGTGGCACCAGCAGCTGCGGACAGATGTGAGCGCGACGCGGCTCCGCTCTATGCAGGTGTATGAAATGAGGACGTCATGCCAGACTCCGCTTCTTAAGTCTGTCTGACAGCACACAGCTATGCACAACAGAACAAGATCTTCCACGCAGCTTGCTCTGTCTAAACCTCAAGTCGCTAATCTCAGTCTGAATTTCCCTCTAAATTCCACTATGCTGAGAGAACACTGGAAAAAAAAATGGGCGAACTAAAGCTAACATTAGCTAATGTCAATTACAAAAGTTGTTTTTTTTATTTGAATTAACATAAACCCATGCATGGTGGGTATGCCGAATAACAAGGCATCTCATAACGTTTACATCTGCTATCAAGTATTACTTCATGAGGTATATGCTGTTTCCCACGAGAGAGGCCACTTAACATTAACGAAAAAATGTATGGAGTCTGGTATGACGTTCACGCGCGAGAGAGACCGGTACGTATCGTCTAACAGCTCACTTCAACTAACGGGACTGCACCCATAGCTTTGATTGGCATGACATGAAAACACTGACAGCGAGGAAAGGCGAAGCTGGTGTCGTTACCGTGAGTTTCATCAGCAGGAAAAAAGCCTCCACACCGCTGCGTTTAAATGTCCCTTTGCTAAAGCGACCACAACATGTCACGGTAGTCTTTTTTACGACACCCATCAGATAACACAGCCTGCTCGTCATGGTGGTCAGAGCTAACTGGTGAAATCGTGAAAAGACAATGTGTGTCTCACCTGCAGTACTGCAAATAGTCTGCTTCCATTCCGTAGCCTCGCTGGGTGTTAAAAAGCCCCGGAGGACGGGGATCTCTACGTTCAGCGGCATTAACGTTCCTGACGCCGCTGGTTCGTGTTCGAATGAAGCCGGAGCTGCTGCCTTCAGTCAGGACGCCCCTAAATCAAAGTCGGCGATTAATCGCTTAATTAACGAGCCAAGTCGGTGTTTCTTAATCAGAGATGAAACGTTTACTTCTACCCATGTGGTGTCAGTGGCATCAGTGAGCAGCCATGACAGATGCGCATTGCATTGTGGGAAAACTAATCAAGACTAGCACAGGGATGCTGGGCATGCTCCACGTGGGGTGCTGGCCCGTCGACGCTGCGGCTTTGGATTCACCTGTAAAAACCTGTGAGCTGCAGCTAATGTTGCCTCTGTTTCATAGCATGTAGTTATACTGAGCTCTTCATGGCCATTATTTATGACAATGCAATTCTAAGAGTAAGCATCAGTGCAGCCATAGCTGCTGTCCCAACCGACTGAAATGGCATAATTAATTTCAGACCTTATTTTTTATACGAACTTATATGGAGGGACTTTTTATTGATAATAATAGAATAATAAACAATGTAATTTGTGTAACATATGTGCATAGATGCAGTGCAGTGCTTTACAGAAGAAATCTAAAAGAAACAGAAATAAAATGATAACAACAACAAAAAAAATAAATGTTCAAACAGTGAGAATAATCAATAAGGATTTTTTTTCCAATCCAGTTCAAGGCCTGAGAAAGGAGGCGAGACCACATAAACTAAAAACAGGTTCACTGAACAGAACTGAAAGAGAAATATCACTGAAGATAATCGAAACACAACTAACCACAGGTTGGATGGCAGGTGAGAGACGAGACATCTCCTGAATCTCTTAAATTATTTCAATCCAATTATCAATTGCAGGCAGGTCAGGGTGCTAAAGTCAGTATTTTCAGGAGTTATCTGTTGCTTCCTGTTATTCCTTGTAGCAGATCATCCAAATAAAGTGACACATGACATATCAATGGGATATGCAGCTCAAGAATATGCTGCTTGATTTTTCCAAAAATAGTTGTATCTGTGGGCAGCTGCAGAAATGTGGCGATGGAATGCCTCCCCATCCCCACAGTTTCTCCATCATTTCTGGTCCATTGATCTTAGATATGTTTTCATATTAGGACTCATGAAAAAACAAGTTTCTTCCAACAGAATTCACACCAATACATAGACAAAACACATTTTCCCACTGTTGAGTGGTTATTTTATCCTTTCATTCTTTCGCCCATCTCTTCTGATACAGCGTGGTGAGATCAAACGTTTTTAACCTCCTCTCAGTACAGACTAATTCAACTATTTCAACTTGCACAGAACATAATACACCTGTTAAGATGCACAAATTGAACAATAATAGCTTACCTGTGTGTACAAATGCAGATCTTTTACATATGATCTGGTATTACCTAGTGATTGAGTTTTGGAAATGTATTACCAACACTACCTCAGAATCCAAGGGGGAAAAAGAATTTCAGTAAACTGGAAATCCAACATCCCTCCCTCACAAAGTCACTGGATCAATGAATTAACATCATACTGTACTCCAGAGAAGATGCTCCACAGTATTGACTCAAATGTGGCAGCTGACACTCAGCTGCAGCTTTACTTTCATTTGGTCTTCATTTTATATCCTAATATACTTACAGTACAAAGCACAAAGAACCTGTTACGACTACTGTCGTAATTTCTGTTAGCTCTTGTGTTTCTGGCCTGTATTATGTAGTTTTCTTTATGCAGATTAGAGTGTGTCATGGTGGAGAGAGGATTGGTGAAATGTTTTCGGCCCTGGCTGTCGGATTGGCTGTTTCCAGAGGAAACCTGGTATAAAAAGGTCCAAGATGGCGTCCGGCGCTGGTGCGGAACAGCAGCAGGCGTTCTTCATCTCCCTCTTCTCCCAACCGGCCACACGTTGCATTAGCTTTGAGTCGTATGATGTACTTGTAGTAAGGGTGGATTGCCAGTTTTGTTAAACTCATTCTTTTCTCCTGTTTTCGCTTAGTTAGGGAGGTAAGTCTTATGTTTTTTGGTTCCTTTGTTTCTAGGTAAGATATATCCTCCCCAGGTAGAATTGGTTTGTTTGTTGTTTTGGCCTTGGTCCACCCTGAAGCCCTTATGGTCTTGACATTTTTTTGTTCATTCACTTACTTTTGTGAATAAATTTAATAATCAATGATGAAACCTTTGTTCTGGACCTGTGGCTACTTGGGACTTGGGGAAGATGGGGGCTCTTTTTCCTGTTGTGCCTGTGCACCCCTAGGCTGGGCATAACAAACCAAACCAAATGCAGGGGTGTGGTGGGGGTGGGAGTTGACTGACTTTTTGTGCTCTCGTTATTTTAAAGGGGAGTGTATTGTGTAACGTTTTTGAGCAAATCTGAGGAAAAACAGGCATTCTAAATATTCCCTCAAAGGTCTTCATTGCCATACTGATTTCCAGAAAAGTATAAGGTGAAATCCTACAACTCCTCTGCTGTATGGAATATGAAGGAAGAGGCTTTATCACAAAGTGGGTTTTCGGGCCCAAGTGCAGAACCACCACAACACGGGTAAAGCTTTTACCCACTTTTTAATCTTGAATAGGCAGAACCAGATTAGCAGCAACAAGTACAGTCTCTGGTATTGTGCAGGGAATAAAACATCCAGCAGTCACAGGCAGGCAAAGACTTGAAATATGCAGAATACAAAGTCTTCTAGTCTCTGTAAGTGTTTGGTGTGGCAAACACCAAACACTCAGGCAAACAATGTCCAGGAAACAAAAAGCAAGACTTGTGGTCAGGGACAAAAGGCTAAGGCAGTTACCAGAGAACAGGAGAACAGGCAGGGTCAGCAACGAGAGATCAGTCCAAGATTTAGCTGGAGAGTCTTGCACGAGCACAATGACAATCTGGCAATCAGTGAGTGTGGCAGAGCAGCTTATATACTGCACTGATTGCAATGAGTCTCAGGTATGTGATCAGGTGAGCAGGCAGGTAGGTGTGGCTGAGAGTGGAAAAGTACTGAGGCACTGGTGAGCAGATGAGGAAACAATGGCAGCAGGTAAGACTGTGACAGGCTTTTATTATTTTCAGTGGAAACGATTGGCCTTTCCTTGATGGAAGATGAGACATGTAAGGATCTGTAGGATGTCAATGTTTCTCTGTGGAGTCATATTATCTATACTTGGAAAGCTAATAAAGAGGCTTTCATCTACCTTGTTTCATGGCACTTAAGTGGTGGGATTGGGCATCAATGTTGTACATGCTGGTGTGATCGTTAAGTGAAGCTATTATGAATATTCTCTCCACAGTGTTCAGCTTTGTGCAGAAAAACAGAAAAGACTCATTCCGAATACTTCAGAAACACTTCTTATGCCAGCAACAACTTATGTAATTGTTTTTTGAAGCAATACGATAGCTTGGGAATAAGTGGGACATGAGGATATAAATAGATTCTGTTCTGACTGATATTTTGCTCTGGCAGCCTAATTATGTCAAATCAGTGAAGGAAGATGTGTCCTTCCTGATGTGGGTGTGTTATGAACATCACAGTGTTCATCTTTGAGTACCACCACCTCTCACAGACAACAGGCAGAAAGAACACACAGACTGAGAGCACCAATGATATCGTACTGACATCATATGAGATAATCATCAATATTCTCACTGTTAAGAAACTGAAATAGAACATAAATGCTGCACATGATATATGACATATGATAGATCTAAAAAGCATAGAAACAATTAGTACAACATACTAAAGTAGAAAGTGTAGTCTCTTACAAGGAAGAACTCAACTTTTCAGCCCAGATGGATGATGCAATGAAAGTTATGTATTGGCAGCTACAGATATAGACATGTATCACATTTTTTATGTAGTCCTGCTATAATATATAAAACAAAGTCTTAGTGCGTTCATGCACTCTGAGACTGTGTTTGGTATGTTATTTTTCTGACCTTGAAATTTAATATTTAATGTGTGTGTTTAAAGCTGGAACATCAGTCAGCCAACCTAAATTTGTTTATAAATTAATTCACAGTTGCTTTATACTGGATGTAAAGTGTCCCCTTCTGTCCATTAAATCCCTGCAGCCATCTGAACGCAGAAGGACACATATGTCAATAAATGATTTAAGGAGCGTTTGAAAGCAGTGCCATTACACACTGCCATTAATGTTTGCCTTGATTAAAACACCTAAAATGACAGTGAGCCATGCTTGGTGATTCCTTCTGGCACACCTGATCACCAGGTCATTTAGATCATGCTTTCAGATATTTCTCTTTGATCTGTTCTTGTGCAAAGCAAGTAAAGAACTGGAGTTATTACATCCAACTGTTCATGAAACACCACAGGCAAATGGAAAGAGAAAGCTCACTCTTGCATTGAAAGAATCTCTTCTCTGGTCACCGAGTCATCTTTTTACAGGTGAAACCTTCCTGCAAGTTTTCCCATTCACTGTGTCATTTCCGAGGGTCTGCTGGCTGCTGCAGTCAAACTGCTGGATGATTCAGGTTAAACGTATTTCAACAATACATGGAAACTTGTTGATGTCATACTGTATGTAAAAAATACCTGTGTGATTTTCTGAATGCTTTCACCTGTTAGTCTTCCATCCCAGTGCATTTAAGTCCATGTGTTTCCCTCAGGGGCGGCACGGAGCAAGAAGCAAGAAGGTTGCCGGTTCGATCCCCGGGTCAGGCGGGGCCTTTCTGTGTGAAGTTTGCATGTTCTTCCCGTGCATGTGTGGGTTCTCTCCGGGCACTCCGGCTTCCTCCCACAGACCAAAAACATGCTCACTAGGTTAATTGGTGACTCTAAATTGTCCCTAGGTGTGAATGTGAGAGTGAATGGTTGTGTGTGTGTTGCCCTGCAGTCGGCTGGCGACCGGCTCAGGGTGTACCCCGCCTCTCTGGGATAGGCTCCAGCCCCCCCCAACTCCGAAAGGGATAATCAGGGGTATAGAAGATGAATGAATGAATGTTTCCCTCAGTTCATCCTTTGTGCATGTTGTGTCAAGTGTTCATTCTTCATATAAGTTTACCAGCCTTTCTCTGTTTTGTTTGCTTTTTTTCTACCGCGCTGTTTTTTTGCATTCTTAGACTCTGTGCCCTGTCTTAGTTAATAAAGTTAGCGAACTGCATCAGCTCCATCATATTTGGACTGCATTTGGGTTCAGCTTCTTGTTCTTCCATGACACAATTACAGCTGCTGTCTTTAGTGCTAATTAGCAAATATTGGTGTGGTAATATGCTATACTAAGGAGGGAACATGATAAACATTTTCTTGGAATATAATTGTTATTGTGAGCATGTAGGCATGCTGACATTAGCACTCTTGTAGGACAGGGCAGCCGCCATTAGTGTGGCTATAGACTCTAGTCTTGACCTCCCGTCTACTCAAAAATATGTATTGCTTATTGTTATCTCACAGGAATGTTTTCACTGCGCAGAATGTTTGTTTTCACAGTCTGCTCAGCATAATTCTTATTATAATACATGTATGCACAAGCAGAATTTTGTGATGTCACAAAGCCAATAACAGTCCAGTGTGCAACTTACACAAGATGGCATTTTAAGAGATAATTGAACTTATCTTTCCAGAACACTGCAGCGCATGTTCTGACAAAGATGAGGAAGAGAGATCATATTTCTCTGATATTAGCCACTCTGCACTGGCTCCCTGTAAAGAGTAGAATTTAAAATCCTCTTCCTTACGTACAAAGCCATAAACGGTCAGGCATCATCTCATCTTAAAGAGCTCATAGTACCTTATTACCCCACTAGAACACTGTGTTCCCAGAAAGCAGGTCTACTTATGGTTCCTAAAGTCTCCAAAAGCAGAACAGGAGCCAGAGCCTTTAGCTATCAAGCTCCTCTCCAGTGGTTCTGCCTGAGGTTTCTTCCTGTTAAGAGAAAATTTTTCCTTGCCACTGTCACCAAGTGCTTGCTCATTAGGGAATTGTTGGGTCTCTGTAGATAGAGTTTGATCTGTACCAGCTCTATATGTCTATATGAAAAGTGTCCTGAGACTTCTATTGTGATTTGGCACTATATAAATAAAATAAAATTGAATTGAATTGTTTTGTGGAAAAACATATCACATAAAATTAGAGTATTTTTGTCTTACAACATTGGGGGGTGGGGGACTACCACATTCCACTGTATTTTTTTATTTTTTTTTAATTTTGTGTTAACAATAATGTGTTCTGTTAAAGTAAACTGGTTCTTTTTTCCTTCTGTGTGTGTCTCCCTCTGTCATATCCCTAGAGCCAGGTGATGGCACCTACAACACTAAAGTATATTTATGTTAGTCTAAGGGGTGAAAACATAACATAGGGTGATCAAATAACCACTTCAATTTAGAAGTTACAAAGAACATTTCAAATATTTCTATAAAGGTGGGTTAATATGGGTTGCATGCTGTTTCATTTGGCAAGAGTACTGCATTACAATGATGAAGTACTCAGATCCAGTACAATTACCAATAGAACAATGTAAAAATACTGCATTACAAGTAAAAGTCCAGAATTCCTCCTGAAGGTTCCCTGTGGAGTTTTCACCTGTATTTGTGCAATGCAGTTCTTTTGCTATGTGTGGGTCCCTGTTTTGTTTCTCTTGTGCCTTCAGTCATAGTATCCTTGTCACATGACTGACTACTTTGGTCTCTTTCCTGGTTCCTTGGATAAGAATGAATTTGTTAAAATCAGGGAATCTAAATCCAATCCCACCTCTATCAGCCAAGGGGTACCTCAGGGCTCAGTGCTCAGGCCACTACTTTTTATCATCCAGATGATTCTTTGGGTCACATAATCATATTCAGATGTCATGAACCTAAACATTGCGATACTGATGACACGCAACTTTACCTTCATATCAAGACTTCCACCCACCTCCTTCCTCTGTCACTCATCAGCTGCTTCCATGGCATAAAAACTAGATGACATTGAACATGCTCAAACTCGACACCAGCAAAACAGAACTCTTGGTTGGGTGTCCAAAACTGTGCTCGACATGATTGGTAAAAAGGCATTTTGAATCACATTTAATTCTTTTTTCCCCCAAATGGTAGTTGAAAATGACACATCTTGTTTTGTACAACACTGGAAAAGTATGTTTTTGTGTGTGAAAATGTTCAATAATGGAAAGTAACATTTTAACATAGCTGATAAGAAAACTATTTTATTTTGGTGCATGTGTAAAAGGCAGGTTGATATCTCATTTTCAGCTGCCATTTTGTTTGGTTTGGGGATAGAATTTCAACTTGGGGAAGTAGGTTAAAAATCTTTTTCAAGGTAGAGCAAACATAATGTTTTTCAGTAAGTGTATTTTAGTGGAGGAGTGAACCTGCAAAATTGAGCATTATCATCAGCCAATCGTGTATTTCAGTCATTAATATTTAATATTACTTAATAACACTAACATGTATACACTGTAAAGAGGATGACATGTACACTGAGGGCTACGACTATCAATTATTTTGAGTACTGAATAAATCTGCAATTTAATTTCTTCATTAATACATTTGGTTTGGTCCATAAAATGCCAGCGAAAAAAAGAAAAAGAAAAGCATGAAATGAGCAACAAAGCTTCCATGGAGTTCACTGAAGGAGGTAGAGACATCTACAGAGCCATTTGGGTGTTTTTCAATGCTCCATGAGTACATGAATGTACTCTGCAGATCTGCCAAATCAAAGATTGAAATGGTGGCTGAACTTTTAAGGCTTCAGCAGAAGAAACAGCTCCCATCTGAGGTGACTGGTGAAGACATGACTGACCTGTTGGTGGAGGAGAGCAAGAGTACACTGACAGAGCAGCCCTGAGCATTACAATTCTAAGATATTGATAATGATGTGCATTTCCTCAAGCTGGTGTGGGAGGTAAACAACAGCATACAAATGAGAGACACTGAGTTTGTAGTCTGAATGCTGCATAACTCACCAGAGGCCATGTTTCTTTGTTTGCAGCAAGATAATCAGCATGGCTCAGAAGTATGCCAGGAGCCTGGTAGAGCAGCAGCAAGAGGCTTTTTCCCACTACTGATGGTGGTTTCTGGGTGCCTCCTCCAAGCACCTTCCTCAACATGCCCTCCCAGCAACTCAGTGGAGTGGCTGTTGGGATCACCAAAGCTGTTCTTGGTCAAGTATCCACTGCTCTGTCCACCATGCTCCATCAGGTCACCTTCTCCCGCTCCATCAGAGATGACGGGGTCCTTTCTATCCAGGAAAAGAATGGTGTTACAGCAGTACAGATCTGTATGCTGTTTGAGCCTCAGACTCACACATGCATGCCTGCAAATCATATCAAACCCTATTCAAGTTCTTCCTGATTCAAAGCTGTCTCATCCTCTCCCGCTTTTCCCCCAAACTTCACAAACAACCTGAGCACATGCATCCCTCTATCCCAGCACCCTTCCCTCTTCTCTCACTTCTACCTTTCCTATCCCATCTTCTAGAGCCACCTCACTTCCTCTACCTATAGACCAGTCACCACAGCCACTCACACCACTCCCTCAACAGCAATTCACAGTGGCACCATCAGCCGTACTCCTTAACATTCTGACAGCTCCCTGTCCAAACATTTTTTGTCATTCATTTTCATCCCATCTATAAACACAAATGCTACATTCATGTTTATACTCTTACTATACACTGTTAGAAAGCTTAGATTCCTGTGAATCAATTGATGCAAACCACTTCAAGATAAAATCACAAGAGCCCAAACAAATACCAACAGCAGACAAACAACAGTGTCAAGCAACTCACTGATTATGTCTCTCGGTGGTCTACAGATCAATAACACTCTGACAAATAGTCTGGCAGTTTCCACAAAGGTCCAGACAATCCTCTGCAGCTAAGACATCTCGTGCAAAACAAAATGGTAACCTACAGAAAGAAGTGATGTGTATGACATACATGCCCGCGAGTCTATGCTCCAAAAACAACAGCACCCAGTCAGCAGACGTGTTTTATGATGCAGCGGCCATAACCTCCCATGCTGCAGCCAGCACCCAGCCCGGACCCAGCCATCAGTCCCTTGCCTACCAGAAACTCCAGAGTAACATCCCAGCTTTAACTCTAAAGGACTCTCCAACTCATTCGAGGTCCAGTCTCCAGCGACGAGCGAAACCACCGCAATGTGCATTTGTCACACATAATCAGACCACAGTCCAGCTTCAAACATTTCTGAATGGACAGTAACTTGACCGAAGAACAATCTCCAAGAGCCCACTCATCCCCTCATCCAAGTGTCAAGCCAACTCACTGATTATGTCTCTCGGTGATCCACAGATCAATAACACAAGCGATCTGACAACATCCACAAAGGTCCAGACAATCCACTGCAGTTAAGACATCTAGTCCAAAACAAAATGGTAACCCACAAAAAGATGTTTTCTTCTTTCCAATTAACAGGCACTGTGCTCAGCTTCTGCTTGTCTTCCATGTTTTCCCCATTACAACTTCCAGAAACATATGCAGAAGGGCGACATCTTGCCTCTGGAGCCTCAGGCTTCAAATGGTACCCCATCTGAACGATCACAATCTAGCCAATGAAATTTTGAATACGCCGATATGTAAAATATTGTGTATCTGTAAATTTGGGTTATCCACCAATGTGAAGGGCATTTATAGGGTGAGTTTCCTTAAAAAATGTTCCTTAGGCTGGTCAGTGTTTTTATTATGTTATTTATTAGGTTGTCCTTAGCTATAATTGGCAATTTGCACACTCATTTGTCCAATATATTCACGTGGGGTTTACAGATCATTGCCTCTATATCAAGCTAAGGCAATCAAGGTTGTTCAACCACCCACAAAGAAATAATTTTGGCATATACTGACAATACATAATTTTCCATCTTGGGTAAACCCCACCAACTTTGCTCTTTTGAGAGTTGTACTTGGTAAATGTCCAATTTAATTCTGGGTTTCCTGCCTGCCCAAATGACGTGTAACATGGCTTTATTAATGTCTCTAATATAATTTGGTTTTAATTTTGAAAAAAGCATAGATCCAGGGTAAATTACTTTAGGAAGAATAATCATCTTAATAAGATTGCTTCTGCCAAGAAAGGATATCAGAAGATAACCAAAGGGTTATTATTTTCAGCATACAGCTGATTAACTTTTGGTGTTATTTTTATTCCCAACTAATTGGACGCTGCAGGGGTCCAGCAAAACGGCTTAACAAAATCACACTCAACTTGTCCACAGCTCACCAAGGGACTTATTTCTCATTTTTCAAAATTAACCTTGTATCCAGATATCAGTCCAAATTCTATCAGAGCAGGTACTGAATTAATCAGGTCTGAAAAGGTCAAACAGAGATCATCCACAAATAGCAGAATTTTGTGTTGTTTGTACCTATTGTTTGTCACACTTGTTTGTGCGAGGGTACAGGAAATCAAGGGGCACCAAACAGGCAGGTTGAAGAAATATAAAGCTGATTTCAGTCAACAAAATAGGTAGGCAAATGAGAAAGTGAGAAATGAGAAAATGAGAAAAACTGAGAAAGCAGGCTGAGGGAAGTGACCTACTGTAGTGCTGAGCAGGATGTGGGCAGCTGGAGGTCTGGTTGGGCATGGCAAAGAGAGCCACCTGATGATCTGGGGTTCAGGCTGGATGTCAATGTCAATGTCAGCAGTTAACTGGGAGTCAGGAGAAAGTATTGTTTTGGGTTGTTGACTGGGAATCAGGAGCAGATGTTGGCTGGACCACAGACATGTAACCTTGAACAAATGATCTATAGACAAACTCAGGAACAGACAGACTGGCTCTAGAGAAAGGTCTGGCACAGGGGTCCTCAAATACATTTGTCCAATGTCCAGACACTGTGAGGACCAGACATTCAAATAGAAAAAATATTTAGGCATAATTAGCCTAAATTTCAATCGTCCAAATGAATGCTGTTTTTATTAGGCCATATCAGTGTGAACAGATTAAAAACATGGAATATCCATAATAAAACTACATAATTAACTAGAAAATGCTCTCAGACCTCAGCCAAGGAGACAGTTGGTCTCGGTACAAAACCCCTATTTCAACCTCCAATTAATGAGTTCTTAACTATTTAATCTAAACTCCTCTTCAGGATGCCAGATAGCGAAAAAAAAAAACAAAACACACAGTTTGAGACTCAATGCAACAGCTGGCTTATTAAAACAAACCCAGGTAATGCTTATTGTGTCTAACAGACACGCTTGGTGATTCTCCAATAATCTCCTTTAGTCCAGCCAGTGTGCTGCTGTCAGCTCTATGAAATGATCAGCCTGGGAGCCGAGTGGTTTGAGTAGAGAGGACAGTGTTGGGGAATAATTTGATTCTGGAGAACACATGAACTATGAATTACAGACTTTGGCTTGTTGCCAAGTGTTGGCAAGCTACTCTACGATCACTCTCAAACACCCTCAGGATGGACTGGGTCTCTTCTACTGGTGAGATATGCGCATTTTCCAATTTCATTAATGAGAAGACACATGACAAAGTTTGGCTGGCCGCATGTGGCACATGGCCCACCAATTGATGATCGCTGGTCTCCTAGGAAAGAGACCAGAGAGCAAGTGGACATGGAGTCTCAACATCATTGGGAATCCCACTTTCTTGTGAAGACCATCTTGATAGCTAGCCAGGTTCCCCAGACAGGACACTCCTGGGAATCGTCTGAGGTGGAATTAGGCAGAGAGTGAGCCAACTCAGGAACTGCCCGAAGGCTTGCAGGCTAGACATTTCCCTGACTGGAGTTAGGTTAAAGATGTGTCAGTCTCTAATAGAGAAATGTGGTCTTCCAAGAGACTACCTTGGTCATCTGATAATTGTGAGCTAGTTAAATTGGTTAAGAAGTCCTTCTTTGAGCTTATCTAAAGGTGTTTTCACATTTGTATTTTCTTTGTTTTGGTCTGAATCAGTTGATAAGTTGGTGAACTTGGAGCATTATCCTCTTGGTTTGGATCATTTTCACAAAGAAAAATCCAAATGAGCCAAAAGGCGGTACTACAAACTACTTGAGAACATTTAAAACAAAAGAATGTAACCACAGGAAGAAGGTGCTGAAGGAGGTCCACTGCCAAACACTACTTTGAACTAGTCTGTCTGACCTCAGTTCATTCTCTGTGTTGTTGCTAGCAACCGTTGAATTCATTCATCCACATCCACCGTGCAAAGTTTGTCCACAGTAGCTGTTTCACTCAAACTGGCAGTGTACACCTAGTTGTCTGGATCGAGGTCACACCATGTTCATACCGCAGATGAACCATTCCAGAGTACATCTGGGACCAGACTGAGGCCACCTCCGCTCATGGAGGATTCAGCTTCAGGTTCAGCTGAAAGCTCACAACCAGCCCAAACAAACCACACTAACTGGGCAAATGCACCAACCTTGTAAAGCTGTCATTAATCTGAGTGCTATTCATTTAGCATTGATTATTCTCATCCTGTAAAACTGAAATTAAAGATTTTATGGGGGCATTCCCTGCCAATAAACATTTGGCTTCAATGTCTTCTCCTGTGTTTAGCATGTCTGCAGTTGCATCACAATGAAAGTCTTGCAGTAACTGTTTTGCTGCAGTAAACTGCAGTTTTTGCCTTTCCATTGGTTTTATGTATCGTTTCAAAGTCTGAACTATTTCAAAAGTAGTTTTTTACATGACAATTACAAATTAAAGCACAATCCTATTGGCAGTACATTTGTTACACTAAATCCCAAATGCAAACTACTCTTACAACACCAGAAGAAAATGACCTGCAGGTCTACTGAAATTCTCCTCTAACAAAACTCATGGTGATTCTACATTATTTTGGAGTTCACTGTGATCCTGCAAACTTTTATGAAAGCTTTATCAAAAACCCTTTCCAGTCTCATTACAAATCCCTCTCTCTGAGGTCGATGGAGAGTTCTTTTGTGGAATCAAATCAAATTCTGCACACATCACAAGGGATGGACATAATACAATGAACACTAGTGGACTCATCGAAAACATTGTCCTTTTTTCTTTGATATGTGTGAGAGGCCCAATTCAAGTTTGCTGAACTTAGAGGAGGAATCCTGCATCATTTATATGCCATCCTATGTTTTGGATGTAAAATGTAGTGGGGATGTTAGTACACTGTTTCCACTTAAATGTGGTGAAATTGAAGTATGAAGTGCATCAAATCGCAATATTCATGTAAAGTGCTTGAGTAGAGGCACTTCATCACAGTGACCAACACAATGGTACTGTTAAATTACAAACTGTCAGACGAGGCCACTTTCACAGTTCTTCCGAGTTCAGTTCCTTCTCAAACTGCTCTGTCACTTTTAGTCATAGTAGAATTTTTTTTTGTATTGAGGTTTTTCCGTTCTGGCAGCTCAGATGCTCATAACTGAAATACTTAAGTCTGGTATCACTTCATTTGTTTCTATTATCACAGACTAGTTTGACATCTCACTCAAATCCAGTTGGCTTCTTTTTTAGCCAGCTGGATGTTGTTGCAGACTGAGAGGTTTCACAACTATTTGCATTTTATCCAGATATAGATATATCTAGTTAAATATCTCAACATCATTGCAGACAGTGTACAGATATACATGGCTCCACTGACCTGCCCTCTAGCACCACCGTGGTTCATGTGTTTTTTATTGAAATGTCTCAACAACCCGTTGACGTTTTATACACACATTCATAATCACCTCAGAATGAACTGTATGAGTTATGAAATATAAAAGTAATGACATCCTCATCAGCCTGAGCTGCACTTTGGGTTTAGTAATAACTACCAGATGCTAGCTTGATAGCTAAGATGCTAAACTAAGATCAGAGTTAAGTGCTTGGATATGAGGTGGGTTACATACAGAGAATGCATTATCATACATTATAGGTGGGTACATTAGAGGTTGTGACAATCATAGCCAGTCATGTTCCGCACTTTCCGTCATGATGCACTGACCATTTTGGAATCCCTAAGAGTTTTCCTCAGAGGAAACTTCCTGTTGTAGCAACTTGAACAGGCAATATTTCCAAAAGCTCTTTATAGCTGAAGTCACACTTGTTGCACAAAATTGAACCAACAGATCTGCTGGGTGTAATTTAGGTTTGACAGAACACATCATCACTCTAAATAAAGAGTGCAGATGGAGCAGAGACCTGCTGCCTTCAGATGGCAGGAGAGTAAAACTACTACTGTCTTAGATGACAGAGCTGGTGAGAATCTCTCATTCATCTTTATTCTGCCTTGCAGGCGTTGATGCCAGAAATGGAAAACTGGCTGGCATCATCACACACTCTACCATGCCTCCACTCCCACTGAAGCACACAGCAAGTCACCAAAACACCAAAATGGAGCAGCGGAGGAAACAATCTCAGAGACTCTGTAGCCAACCCCAAAATAGAGCCTTGAGTTTCCACTTCAAGAAGCCACTGGATTTACAGGCTGAATAACCTGCAGCCTCACTCTGGCCTATTTTTAGTTGGTTTTGGATATTTCAAGTGTAGAAATATGCTATTTTATGTTATTTTCTGTGCCATTCTTTTGTTATGACCAGTTACGTTGAGCAGCCCCTCTAAACTCTTGGCTGTGGCTCAGTGAGGCTCAGTGTGTGTAATAGGCCAGAGTGCAGTTTTATTTGTCATTACAATGATCCAGAAACTAATGCTGCGTTCACGTCTCTATGAAGTTAACACTTGTCCTTAATTAATGTCATTCTACATTTAGTTCTTCAGTTTCATGTAGTTAATTTCTTCTTTTGTTCACTTCCATCAATAATAGAGGAGGATAGGATGTATCTGTTGACTGCAGTATTTTTATTTGGGTGTACACTTGCTAAAAGAAACATCAGTATGTCACAGTCAGCCATGTTTTCTGTTATTGCCATGCACCTGGAGTGCTTCGAGGCTGGAAGCTGGAACTTGCAACCTCCCACTTTAACTATCTCCAAGACCAAATCCCACCAACAGCTCACGTTTCTCATCATTTGAATGAACCTCTGACTCCACTCTCCTCTCACCTGTACCCCAAAATACCTGATACAGTCTCACAGCAGTTCATTTCTATAGGATTTGTATACATGGATGTTTCTAATATGATCATACGTTTTTCTCTGAGATTTTATTGTGATTTCAGCAAATAAGCATTTAGGAAAATTGTTTCCTGTATCTATCATATTTCAACTGTTCCAAAGGAAAAACATTTTTTTTCCACTGAAGACTAGAGGGTGCTGTAGAGAGCTCCAGAAAAAGCTAGTAAATTGACAAATCCGATCACCCTCAGTGTCTTCCCAGTTTAGTCGCCTCCTGTATGTTACAAAGGAAACTTCTGATACCTTTGCTGATTCCAGAGGGGCCTTTCTGCTGCAGACGTCCATGTTCTTCCCACCTCGGCAGCTGAAATGCGTGGAGGTCTGTTGCTGTCTGTTCGTGTAGCTGTCGATCAGTTTGGGAGTGACAGCAGTCCTGCTTACATGGTGCTATTCTGACTGACTTTTTGTTTTTACACCGTCAAGCCCTAAAAAGACTTCTCCCAGCTGTCTTACATGAATGATGAGACTTTCTGTGTTTTTTTTTTTTGTCCTCTCCTCAATGGTTTGAAGTGGAAGGGGTCATGTTAGAGAAAAAGCTGATGACTATTTACTAAAGTTTTGTTTTTCTTTAAGGTTGTCAGTGTCTGTGTGTCAGTCCACCACTTTGGTCCAAAATATTCCAACATCGACTGAATGGACTGCCATGAGCTTTGGCAGACATCAGGATGAATAGTAGGTCTAAACATTTCATCTGGTGCCACCAGCAGGTTGACATTATTAATGTCTCCAATGCTTTGGTTTATGACCAATGACATTCCCATCAGCCTCAGCTGTACTTTGTGTTTACTGCTAAATAGCTGACAAATGCTAATAAAAGTTAGTATGCTTGAATGAAAAATCGAGAGGGTGAAACTAAAACGAATAAAGCAGCTGGCATGGCTGAAGATGCTTCAACTCCTCAGGAACACCTTCAGATGTTATTTAGCCATTAATATTTGCTATTATGGAGAGACACAGATCTGAAGCAAAGTTTTTAGTTCTGACATTTTGGGGGTTGTCAAAAGACATTCTGAAAATTAAAGTCTTATCTTTAATGATAAAAGAAGAAGAAAAAAAAGATAATTCACCACAACAAAACAAATTCAATCCCAATACTTTCCAGAAAAGATGGATGTTTGCTTTTTCTTTAAGCCTCTTGACCCCCATTTGACATGTGACTAACAGGTCGTCACTATTGCGCGAGCTTGTTTTCTAAATGAAACCTTTGCTCAGGTGATCAGTGTCTCTGTCTCTCCAGGACGTTTTGTCTCTCGTTCTGTTCAAAGCACAAAGAAACATTCGCACAATCAATCTATACTTTCAAGCTCCATTTAATGTCCTAGCAAAATGAGTATGTGACTGTCCTAAGGAGTGAGTAAAATAGAAAGTGCAATTTTTGTTCACTGGAGTTCAACATAATAAAAAAGATCAAAGCAGTTTTTATGTCAGACATAGCAGAATTATTAATTTTGTAGAAATAGCAAAGAAACCAGTAAAGGTACTCTGTTGGAGTATTTGGTGGTATGGTGTAGATCAAAGGCACATCACAGCTTTGTATCTCACTGGGGATTGTTGCACACGCACAGAAAACACACATACACATGCACAAGCCTTCAAAATACATTTCCCATGTGGCTCTGACACACAGTCTTCTGATCTACAGTCATGCCAGTGGAAAATGGTCATGGAGAAGTTCTGAGAGGCAACATATTTATCCAGAGCATGGTGCTTTTTAATTTGGAGCCTGTAAAAGGGATAACATAGCGTTTAAGAATGTCCATCTCAGCCTTTATTCAAGTGAATATGATCCTAGAGAAATCAAATGAAGCAACGGATGACCAGAGGGGCTTTTATCTCAGATTCTGTTACGTGTGTTTTCTTTTTCTCTCCTTTTTTTAAATAGTATCCTTAAAGAATGACCAATATATCCTTGGTTACAACTGTTCTCTAACAGTCAAAAAGAAAAAACAAAAAAGGAAATCAACATTCAGTAAACATTCTTCTCTAAAGGTAGTTCCCTTATATAATCTGTAATTTTCCTCTGCCATTATGTATACATAAACAAGTTTAATAACATACCAATCAGTGGTTATTTCACAATTGGAAAAAAGCACAAAATGTTTACACTCTTTTACAGGTAAATAAAAGTTTTTGTCGACTGTTTTCAATAAGGGAGTAGCATAGTTCAGAGTTCATCTCATTGCGTTCTGGTTCCCCACGTCCCCGCGTTCTGTTATTCTGCTATTAGATCTTTACATACAAATATTGACAAAGTGGAGGCTTGTGCTCTGAAGCCATCAAGTCTTTTCGAGAGTAATAATCATAAGGGGTAGGGGGGAGGGTTGGAGATGCTGGGAGGGGCTCATAGCTGGCCCTCGCTGCAGTGGTTGTCCTGACTGCTGCCCGGCTTCTCTGCGTCCTGACTGGGCAGCTCTTTGAGGATGAGGGCGGCGCTCCGCTCTGAGAACTCGTCACCGTCGGGCTCCAGACCGTCGGGGCAGGGCAGCTTCAGAAGCTCCTCTCTGAGCTGAGCCGTGTGTCTCTGCAGGGAGAACACACACAGACACGCACACACAGAGTCAGGCTTGACTGTATGTAGGATTTTCTTTGTTTTGTGATGACAAAAGACAAAAAACTCTGAACTCTGTTTAGTCCAACACTATGTTTCATTGTGATGGCCGGGACATTATATGAAACACAGTCTGTTCAAAATACTGTGAAGCACACAACTCACTTTTATACCTGCTGCTTTTCTATCATGAGACCCTCTCCTTACCCTCATACAGACACATCCTATAGGTCTGACTACTTGCCTGCTTCCTCATTCAGTCATGTGCTGTAAGCACAAACATGCACTACGTTATAAGAAGAAGCCCTTCTGCTAACATGACAGAGAAGGGCCTTGTATGGAGGTAAGAGCCATGAATGTACCAATATATGTAATATTCACGTGTGCAAGAGTCTGTCCATCAATGTTACATCAAACATGAAAAGAACAGATGTCACTTGTGAAGTAATTATTAATGTGCAAATTAACTGTTAAATGATCAGTCTAGTGTTATTCTAAAGTCTTCTTATTGTCAAAGAATCACACAAAAAGACCAAAGACTAATCAACATTTTTTGTGCTCTAGTGAGTATTCTGGCAGCTCAGTGGTGTTCCCTGACCTTTCATCTCATGCTACCATGAAATTTTCATCTGTCAAATACTTTCGTTTTTACTAGAAACCTGCAGAACTGCTGATCCATCAGCCTCAGCTGCGCTTTGTGTTAAGAACAAACCGGCGATTGTCAGCAAGCTAACACGCAAAACTAAAATGGTGAACATGGCGAACACTATTCCTGCTAAACATCAGCATGTCAACACTGTCATTGTGAGCATGTTAGCAAAGACTCCCATCTGCAGTGTAGCTGCACACTGTTCACTGATGAACCACAAAATGAGACTGAATTACATCCAGAATTAGCAGGAAAAATCGGAGTTTGATCTCTCAGTCCATAGAAACACACTGTTCATCTCTCTCTGCTCTCTCTCTCTCTTTTTCAGCAAGATGATTAATTGACATTTAAATGTTGATATCATTTAATTAATTTCCATTCAGGATAGTGATGCCAGTGGACCCCCCCCCCCCCCCCCAATGCAGGTCTGACCCTTGTCACAGTGACTGTCTGCAGAGGGAATTATTCTATTAGTCTTGTTAATAGTTTTTGGACAACAATGGAGCTCTATGGCACAGTGTGCCTCCCCCCCCCCCCCAATTTCCTGTCTCACTCTACACTGTCAATTCTCAAAACAATAATCTTTCTAAAAATCAAAAGTCATCTCTGTTGGAACATAGAATAGAAGGAAGGAAATGAAGCAGAATGGAGGTGAAGACACATTCATTTACATGGAGGTTAAATGGCAAAGGTGAGACCACAGCTGGCTGCGCTCAGGTCTCCAATCAGTGGACATGAATTATTTACAGTGGGGATTAATTGTGCTTATTTACTGCCAAAGGGAAAAGAGAGGAGAGCTTCCTGAGACACTCTCAGTTAGTGTTGGAGTGGAAGATGACTGGGTACAGGAATTAAGGTGGCCTGTCATGGCTGCTGTCCCCTGCAGCCAATTCACTGTTTATTAGCAGAACACTCAAACACAATCTGTGTTTACACGCACTGAACTGACCTGCTACAGTCGGCTTTCTATTCTGCTCATCAGAATGGAAACAGGAAACCTGCTTTATAACAGCAGCTGTGCAACTTCACCACATCCAATACATTCACAGTGGTCACATCACACTTCTGGGGTTTTTCCCTTCCTTTTAGCGCAGGGGTGGGCAACATTTGGCAATTCATAAATATAAACTAGAATTACCACTTCATGGTTGAATGCCTCTGCCAACCAAGCAGTTTACATTCATGTCGCCCAGACTCACAGAATGTATGTTATATATTAAGACTTTGAAGGAATTTAATGAAAGATATTCAGAATATTTTTGTTGAAACAGAAGTTATCACTATACTGACATGACTACACTGACTTGTTGCTGTGGAGCTGCTCGCACCAGACAAAGTTAAACAGTTCCAAAGTGTCAGTTTGTCTGGAATAATTCACAGAGATGAAGGAAAACCTAACGTGGAAACTCAATGACAGCAAGTGTCTGTGGGATTTGACCTTCATGGTGGACATTACCAAGAACCTCCCAGAGCTCAACCTCAAGCTCCAGCAGCTCCTCAGCTCTCTGCTTTGTGAACTTAAAGCTGGAAAGAGGAAACACTGAACACTGTCTCGCTCTGCAAGAACAAAAGTCTGAATATGCTGCTGAGTGTGAAAAGTCCCTCAGATATTTGGTGAGAAGTTTTAGGACATGAAAAGTCAATGAACTGAACAAATTTGCTGTTTAATGTGGAACCAGCTGATGTGACTGACAAACAACAACATGAAGTCATCATCACCATCATCATCATCATCATCATCATCATCATCATCATCATCATCATCATCATCATCATCATCATCATCTCTACGATCTGACATCAGACGCCTTGCCAAAAAGAAGCAGTTCCAGCTAAGGCAGAGGTTGGTGTGATTTATGTGCTTGATAATCTGGTATGGTCCCTGAAGGATGTTGTAAAAACTGAAATAATGCTTCCCAGAAAAAGAGACCCCACCCCTGATTTAGTGTGTTCTATAGCTTTTCTTGTCCATGTCAAAGGTCTGTAAAGTCTGTAAAACCCCAAAGTCCATGTCAAAGGGAGCTCCTGTGTCCCACAGAAAACACAGCTCCTGAGCCGCCTGACACAGCTCGTCAGCCTGTTCTTCTGTCATCTGTCTGCATCACTCTGGAACACAGCACCATCTCCAGCTGGATGACCATCTCACCCACTAAAAACTAGTGAATCAACCTTGTAGTCTGCCATTGTTGTTTCTGGTCTAACGCTGGCTCCAGTGACACGAGGGTATGGAAGGTCTCAGAAAAACTCATTTCTCGGCTGTAGGCTGTAGAACCAACACAAAAGACATCATCTGCTTCCATAGTCAGTTGGAATGTTGTTGCTCGGCTATTGTAGCTACTCTGACCAACTTAATACTGAGAGCAGTAAACTAAGATGGTGAACATGGCAGCATATAAGCATTGTCACTGTGAGTATGTTAGCATACACACTCTTTAGTCTCTTTGTAAGCCTGTGCACATGTGCTGTCTGGACACATCAAAGCGTAACAATACGCCACAGTTCTGTTTCCCAGTGTCCATGATGCTGGACTAATGGTGGAAGAGAAAGTCAAGAGAAATCATTTGAAGTCAGCTAAACAATGAACCAAGAGCTGATGCCTGCTTTGGCAGAACATTTCAAAGAACAATGAACATTGTTCTCAACATTGTTCATAACATTGAAGCCTGTAAACCCATTCCAGACGACACCCAGAATAACACTGTAAACCCGAAAATGACAATCATAAGGCCTCTTTAATGACGTTACCTTTAGCGCAGCAGCATGATGGGACATGGTGCGGCCAACCCTCTTGTCGCTGCTGTACTGCTGGATATCAGCGATCCACTCCTCGCACTGACACATGATCTCTGTTCGCTTCAGGTAGAAGTGTTTGTGGATCACCTGCAAACACAAGACACAGCAGTGTTTAGTATACACAATCCTGTATATTAAAGAGAAGAGTTAACTCACTGTGACAAACCTCTCTCCAGTCTTTTGCAGTGCAGTGACATTTAGAGCTTGTCAATGGTAATTTGTATCTTATTTACCTAAATCTTACTTGTTCTCATTCAATTATTAACCACTATGGATAGGATTTACAGCAAAAGATACAAGACATACTTGTATATCAAGCTGTATACAGGAAAATTAACAATTTAGCATTTTCCACAGAAAAAAATCTAATTTTTGCAACACAAATTGAGACATTTGTTCTTGGTGTTGCAAATTCAGGTGAAGAGGTGCTTCATGACTGCAGTTAGTATTGAGATCAGATAACGTCTGAGCTGTCACACTGACTCACAGTGTTGCTTCAGTCTGTACTTTGGTCGTTTGGGGCAGATGTGCACAGACTGCAGAAACACTCCACTGGTCACATTTGTGTGAAGAAAACAAGATGAATTCTCAGCATGCTCATCCTGAATGCACCATAAGCTCAGGTGTTGGTAAGGCAAGTCACACCAGCAGTGTCACTGTAGGAATATCTGTTGGTCCACCTCCCACTTTGGTCCAAACAGTGATATCTCAACAAAAATGAAGTATCACGTAGACTTTTCATGATATTTTGTACAGATACCCATGGTGCTTAGAGAATGAACTCTACTGACTTAGGTGACTGCTCCTCTAGTGCCACCAGCAGGTCACATTTTTCAATCTCTAATGCTAAACAAAGAAAATGACATTTGCTTCAGCCTCAGCTGTACTTTGTCTGAAGTGCTTATTAGCAATGTTAGCACGATGTGGACATGGGAAGCACCACAGCTGCGTAACCAGCATATAAGCACTGTCATTGTGAGTATGTTAGCATATCATCTTTGGCATTTAGCTCAAAGCACCGCTGTGCACAGGTACAGCCTCACAGAACCATGAGCATGGCTACAGACCTTCATGGGCCGCTCACATTCATCAGCTCACACAGCATTCACCATTTTCACTGTCAGCCTGTTTCCACGTGTCATCTGGACACACATCAAACTGTCAGGATGAGCCATAGCTCTGTTTCCCAGTTTCAACATGGCTACTGTACCATGAAAGCTTTTTATATGTGTAAGATGTGTTTGATTTTAAGGATGTTTCAAAATGCTTGGATTTTGGCACATTTTTGGCACGTGATTTTCCAGATTTGTATCTGTTCGACATTAAAACGTAATAATCTTTTATCAGTTTTTCTTTTCATCTGAGTCTCTTCACCCTTTCTGCAGCTGCTGAATGAAGCTCATGCTACACACAGCACACAAATTCCTCCTTTACTACCACGAACAATCCACAAGATCAACTGCTCTTTTTTTTCCTCTTTCTCCATTACTGAGGGGCTGTTTATTATCAAGTGTGCTCAAGTCACTCTCTGATATTATATGTGCGACACCGCTTGATAGCTGATGTCAATCATCTACACCCAATTCCCCTGCTTTTTTGCCGCTCCAGTCTACTTCCTAGCAACAGTCGCCAGGGCCGATCTGGCAGTATGCAGTGCGTGTTGTAGCTGATGTGTCCGTAGCTGCTCTGTTGATGGAGGGAGTGGATTAGTTATTATGGGGGCTGCTGATCTGCTGAGAGGAGAGGCAGCAGAGAGGGTTTGGGGGTTGGGGTATGTGTTTAATCTCCCTGCCTTCTCCATCTCCCTCTGCTCTCTTTATCTTCATTCCATCTTTGCCGCTACTTCACATCTCTTCCTCCGTCTATTGTTCCTCTAACCCAACCCCCCACTCCCTCTGCTGTTAAAGTCACATTCAGTGAGGTGGGCGACAGTCCCCAGCTAAGAGGGAATGTTTCAAGGTCACGGCTGTGTGGTGACTGTGTGGTGAGATCAGCGGCTGCTCACGCTGGCTGGAACGCGACAAGGTACAGCAATCGAGACATGGAGTCTGTATACAATCTGTGATAGGAAACATAAAAACACAAGGACATGCCTTACATATGCGTGGACATGTTCAGACATGTGGTGGTTAAAAGGGAGCGTTTTCCCTGGGGTTCAATGTGGCAAGGACCAGCAGCTGATTAACTTCTGGTATTTGGACATGGCCATCGATCACAGCATGTATGGAAGCTCTATATGCAAACCATCTGTGATCATGAAGCAAACATTGAATGAGGGCGTCTTGACAAATGACCTTTCAGCAAATACATGTCTTTATACACACATGGGCGCATGCACGTATGCACACAAACATGTACACACAAGTACATTCTGTTCATATGTGCAGTCATAGGCGAGACCCTCTGATGGATCCTGGCTGCCAGATAAACTCAGTGACCTTTGAGGTAATGTTGTCCACTCATTATTCCACAGGGCAAGTGAAGGAGGAAGAGGAGCGGAGGAATGGGTGTATGGAAGCACTTGGCACGTGAAGGGTCAAGGGCAAGAGTGAATCAAGCAGCTATTAAAAAGTTCTACATTCTTAGTTTTGGGTATTTCACCAATGGCCTCAGGTACCTGCCCTGCTAACGCCAGTGACAGAGGAGGTGGAAGCACCATGACAGATCAATTCTTACACTAACAGTAGCTTGGCTGTTCACAACAGAAGTTCTCCACACTCTACTCCTCTGCTCTGTCTAATCACACGACAGGCTGATTTTTTATAATAAAAACCTGAATTAATAATGTACAGCATTTTATGTGCTCCTGTATAAGCGAGGTGTCACTTCTTCTGCAATAATGATGTCAAAAGGACCATCGCCTTGTGATGATCTGCGACGTCCTGCCTGTGTGTGTGTGTGTGTGTGTGTGTGTGTGTGTGTGTGTGTTGAAACTTCAGGAGGACAGCACGGAGAGGAGCAGGAAAACAAAAAGGTTTGGCAATAATGGTCTGCATATTTCATTATTTATCAGAATCAGGTAATTTATATCATTTACATTGTTTATAATAGATTTGAAGTGTTTTCTTGTGATTCGCTTGCAGCAGGCGGAGGAAATAGTGCAGACTCCAAAACTATCAGTGCAGACTACAAGCCTGCCACAGTGCTCCACACAGGGCGTGCTCTGTTTGAACAGCCCAGTTGGTTAACATGGGTGCCAAAGGGAAACAGGAAGTGGGCAGAGCTTCACAGAGCTCCCGCTCGTCCCTGCCATAACCCTGATCTGATCTCAGCCATGACCTGCTCTGATGCTGGAGCAGAAATATTTCCAACTCTGATGCTCAAAGTACAGGCTCACATGATCCAAAGCTACAACACCAGAGAAGTCAAACAGGTTCATACCACAACATGTGTGATGAGATAAAGTCTAAATATGCAGACTTAGATTTGCATTGCTAAAATGATGCTGGTTAGCTTTAGTAGTGTAACTGCCTTTGAGACATTTAGGCAGGTAACATGCAGGGGAAGGTACTTTTTTATTAAAATGTTTTTTCTTTCTATGAGGGTTACTAAAGCTGGAAAACCTTTCCAGACCACCAGACAATACCATGATACCTGCTGAGCTGCCAGCATGCCAGATACCTTTACTACTTTCTCTCTGCTTCAGTTTGCCACACACATGCAGTCGACGCAATCTGAGAGGAAAGGTAACACCTGAATCTGGTGGCTTGGTTACACCAAAACTGAGATCCCATTCTAACACTAATCAATAATGCAGCGACAGAGAGTACTCAATGGAACAATCCAATTCCCTGTCAGGGCAGCTTCCTACCACTTAGCGCTGTGTGTGAGAGTGTTATTATGCCATACTTCACGCAGTGAATGGAAGGATTTTGTGTGACTTAAAATGTTTCTGCACACATTTACTTGAGAGCAAACATGAGTGTGTTAGGCAGCAATATCCTCTGTGCAGCTGTGGAAGGTTCATCGAGTGCAGTTCTCAATCCACATGAGCACGGCCTCCAGACGTCAGCCAAAAATATATGGAAGAGGACTCAACCTCCAATTCTACTGGCACTGCATGATCTGTCATGTGACCCCCTCTTCCCTTCAAGCTATGAATCAGATGGTCTGGTCCATAACATTGACCCTCACCCTATGCTACTGAAGCACGAGTGGGGGTAGTGTTGGTGCTATTTGCCTGAAATGATGTGGAGCAGGGTGTCACCTGTCAGTGCCTCCAAAGGGTCTTTTACACTTCAATGCTGCACCCAGCTTGCTAACACCATACACACCGTAAGGTCTTTACTTACCTCAAACATGCACATTTACAAGTGTACTCTCATTCCTTCTTTCCGACACAAACACACGCTCACACACTATGATCCATATTTTAACATGCGACCCATTGTCCTTAATTCCACCTGACAATCTGCTCCTGCATAATTCAAGCCTGTACTCCATTCTTAAGCTCTCCTTCTATAAATAGTGTGTGGTAACACTGAACTCTCTCTGTCTCTCTCTCTCACACACATCCACAAAAAAAAACAAAAACAAAATCTTTTCTCCATAATTGGACCCACTAATCCAATACTCGCAACAACAAAAAAAAAAAACAGTCGAACCATCCTCAGCACTCAGCATCAAACTTGATGTGGCTGCATTTGAGTCTTGATTCTAAAAATGACTTGCTGCACCTTGTGCAAGTTTCATAGTGTTGGACAAAACAACCTCAACTGGCCCACTATATGAAATTTCTGAACAGCTTTATGAAAAAAATAAAAAACTTGAGCATCTACAGCTCCATGACAACTGTCCATCCTCTGATGGAGACCGTGTGATCCGGTTGAAAGCTCTGGAGCAAGGAAGTGAGTGGACCTGAGTGATCAGATGTAATGACAGCCTGAAGACCCTCCACAACACGTGGTTCACGACCTCTGTGCTATGTCTCAGCAGCAAAGAGCACGACGGAAACAATGCTGAAAAATTTTACTCACCAGAAGAGAGAAATGTTCTTTGTGACTTATAATGTAAGAAAATGTGACATCGTGTCAGGGAAACAAACAAACAAACAAACAAAAAATGTCTCAGAGAAAAAGTGGTCCCTTCTATTCTTGTCAATACAAACTATAGAAAAAGCAATGGTGCAGGATGTCTTCCTCATTCACTGACTGGAGTGCTGCTCAGCAGAAGCTCTATTATCGCAACACTACTGGAAAAAAACAGCAGCCTTTATTCATCATCATCAAGTAAAATGTAAGGATACATACAAGTCCGTTAGTCAGGACGGCTCAATGATAACTGCTGGCTGTGGAGTTGCACTATGACTACGGTGGAAATTTACAGCAGCTTGGAGAAAACAGGCATTTTTCACAACAAATCAAATAAAGTGTTCATAGAAAATGGAATCTTAGCTGATTTTGTAGGAAGGATCTGCACTACTGCTGAATCCCACACCAAGCTCATACGGTCACCACAGCTTCAGAACACATTTTCTCCAATAAGGATGCAGCAGTGCTCAAAATGAGGTCAAGATGATGGATACATGCAAGAACTCTGTGACAGGGTTAGAGAATAGTGGAGCTGTTGCCAGTTACGAGCCTGCTGTAATTCATCAGGAGTGAGAGAGCAGCTGGAACAGCAAAGGTTGATACGGAGGCTTCTGATGAAGCTGTACAGCAAAATCAGACAGCTACAAGAAGACAGAGGCCAACTGATTCATATGGAGGGCATCTTCTAGGACAGGCTGAGCAACTCTATTGATTTTCACTCATTCTGGAACACAGCCTCCAAAGAGCTGGAGGGACACTTGTAGGGAAGCACACATATAATGATATACTGGGTTTTCACACAGAAACAATGCTGTGAGCCAAAGAACGGAGAACTGCAGATGTGGAACATCTATATCTATGCTCGATCATCAAGACGGGTCACTGAGAGGACGCCTCTCAATCCCACTCATAAAACTGCCACATTTCTGTGTCGAGATTCAAAGTGCTAAAGATGCTGCCTCGCGAAGACTGACAGGATGTGCTTCAGCAAGTGAGTGACTTGACAGCGTCAGTCTCGAGACGCATCCAGCTGAGATGCAGCAGAAGCCACCACGTCAGCAGACGCTGCTGCATCTTCAGCACCAAGGGGAGCAGATGGAAGCCAAAATACTTTATGCTCAACAAGCCACGAATGCTGTTCAGGAACAGTCCACTGTCTGACTGCATGCTTCAGGGTTAACTGCTCCAAGAGACAGCCTCCACAGCGTCAACGTTGACTGAAAATGACGTCAGCAACATAGATATAAGTCTGTTATGGCAGCAGAAAACAAAGTAACATCCCCTCCCAAACAGAAATCAGCTAACACGAACACAGTGTCAGACTGAATTGATGAGGTGAAATGAAAGGGCGATTCAGTTTGATTGTCCAGCTTGCCCACGTTCCCTGGCCTTCCCTAGAGAATTTATCAAAGCACCTGTCATTCCAGTGTGAAATACAGCTCTTGAAATATGTGCCATGATTTTTCAAAAATTTCATGACCAGTGTTAAAGTAGCAGAGATACAATCAAAGCGAATGCTTCAGTGATGCCTGAGAACTGATGCCTGCAGTCTGTGAAAGACACAAAGTTGCTCCCCCTGCAAACATGCACTTCACTCTGTACATCACTCAGCATGTCAGCATCATGTTCGCCATTTTCATGAAACCATGAAATACTCTGAAAGGGACAATTTGAAGTTCCAGACACTCCTCACATTAGATGACGTATTTTTTAAAAGGATAACCCTGGACTGTATTAAACAGTAGAACTACACATGTGTGTGTGGATAGCAGCAAGAAGGCAACAACTGCTATATCCATTGTTTTCATGGCTGGTTGTTTTTCTCTGTGTCAATGAGCTCAGCTGAGGCCTTAATGGCACTAAAAGGCCAGTGGTGAGTAAAGCAGATGGGAGTATCTCACCAAGCTTAACTGAATTTCTGTGTGAGATGTGTGAGATTGCTCAGCCGGGTGGCATTGCCAAGTCCTACTATGTCTCCTCAATATCTCTCGGCCCAACGGTCCATTTCACAGACTGGCTGCTGATATCATGGACCCACTCGCCTGCTCTGCAATGGCCAGATCGACTCACAATATTTCAACTTGAGATCTCTCAGAAATACAACCTGGACTCCAAAACAGTTGGGATGTTTGATGGTATCAAATTCAGAATGAGCATATATTCACAAAAAATCGAGATGGATTAGCAAATTGTCACATTCTGTTCTATTCGTCTGCGTTTCTTTTTGTCAAAGTGACTTAATGGCTCTGTGGTTATCATTAGACATTTCGAAAATCAAATAGTTCTATGAAATGCATCTCCGACATGATGCTCACTGCAGCAGACCACAAAACTCAATCAAGTTTCAGGTCTTTCTAAGTTGACTGTGGATACACTAAAGAGATACGAGAGGTTTCAGAGAAAGTTATTATTATTATAATTATTATTATTATTATTATTATTATCATAGCAAATGGAACGAACATTAAAATCACTCATTCAGAAAAACTGGGCCCAGTAAGATTTTCACTTGGTAAGTGTCCAACATGTCTGCCTGTTCTCACATCATTCTATCTACGTTTTTGTCAGAAAGAGCAATTTGTATCATTGTAAAGACTGAACAGCAAAGAACCTCCACATTATTGAAGCCATCAAACAGGGAACTGGATGAATCGGGACCTTCTGGATTCAGGCCTGTGAAAAAGCTTGGCCAGCAATTAGCTCATCCAGTTTAAGTGCAGAACTGTCAACAGTATCATTACACCTACAGTTTATCATCACCATTACCAGTGGAGGGCAACTGTACAGTTGTTATCAATACATAAATCATCATAATGTAGACCACTAATATATGTCTGGGGATTCATTTGCAGAAAGTAATAAACTGCAATACTGGTCACATTGATGTTTTTAATAACTCAACAGAGCAGTAAACCCAAATCCAAGCTGTCCATTCAGAAACCTCTGCATTGCATCACAGTATTTTCAGGTTTTTTTATGTTTTACTCATGTGATCCTGTCAAGGTGATCAGATCAATCAGAATTTTTGTTCTTATCTCTGTGAACAAAACACATCTGTCTAAATCCAGGTGCTTTCCCCCAAAACCCCACCCGGCAACTGACTGGGAAATATACTCACATCAACTGGACTATTCCTCCTCCTGATGGACTCCAGGGACAAGGCTAATGTTTTACCACAAGTTGTATATTGCAGTAATAATGTATGGCTGTCCCAAAACCCTACAGCACACTATAATCTATAATAGATAGGAGTTAAAGTGAGTAACTTTAACTCCAATCTGTGTGTCTGTCCATACACCTTCTTGCAATACAGTGATTCCTACCTCTTTGAAGCAAGGTGAGGGGTTGCGCATCTGCTCCAGCATGGCCCATTTGACAGAGGCCTGACGGATGTTGCCATCATATTCCCGTGAGCTCTGGGTTCCGCTGGGGGTCCCACGGGAGCGTTCATACCCTGGTTCATTGAAGTAGGGCTCAGCCACCAGAATGAGGGACTGCACCGACACTAGCACCTGCAGCAGGTTGATGAATTAAAAAAGAGGCAGACAGAAATGGAATCATGTGATGGAAATATTCAGGATTCTCTCTGCGATGCAAACAAAAAATTTCATTGTGAAATCTAAGTACTAAAATGATAGAAAAGGTCTATTTTCCAGAAAAGCTGGGATGAAAACCACATTCTAATACGATCAATGTGTCCATCTCCTCAGGAATAATCCTGATCTATTGGTAAATTACCCCAACATCCCCTGAGTGTCCTCAACATCCACAGACTCTTAAATGATCTTGGCAGTGGTGGAAGAGAGTCTGAAAAAAGCAAGGAATATCTTGGCCCCATAAAAATATATCCTTCAATATATCTTTATTAACAGCTCAATTAATGCCGCGGCCTGTCTCAAGGAGACTAAGGACATCCTCCTGCATCACTCTGTCCATTCCAAGCCACAACATTACCAACAATGACGATCTTCGGCTTGGAGGCCTGCCTGCTGGCCCAAGCCACGATGTAGCTGGATGATGTGCACTTGAAAATGCTCCATCAAGTGGATACCAATGACCTTCAACTGGGGCAATCTGTCTGTCTTATACTGGGCTGCCAGGTTTCAAAGCCGATATCCAACCTGTTTGATGACTGCTTGATCCCAGCCCACTCCCCTGTCTCCTATTCACCGACCCCCTTATTTTCCATTATTGATCTGCAGCACACTAACTGGAATGATAATCAATGGAGAGATCTCTATGCACTCTCCAACCCTGCAAATGAGGGAATTATAAAAAAAAAAAAAAAAAAAAAAAAAAAAAAAAAAAAAAGAGGAGGAATCTATTTGTAAGGCTCTGGCTCTCCTGTTGTTGGATCAATATATATGAAAAATGAATGCAATTGTGTTCATGGCAAACAAGAAAATAATGGTGTGGGTGTGTCAACATGCTGTGTTCAAGAACCTGCGTGTTTAAGCCTGTGCATCATGTTTGATACCTGGTAGTCCGTTAATGCAATACATTATCTACACTATAAGCACACGCTCTAAGCTCATACCCTCAAGGCTTTAGATGATGAAAGCACTGATAAACTACTCTCTTTACAAAAAGTGTGGTGAGCAACATATTCCCTTCACCATGAATAACATTTGAAAAAATAAAATTCTTATTGAAACTCAGCTTATACATGGCAGAAATGCAGCTGATGGAACAGGCTGATAAATTTGCTTCTGATGTCAAACCCCAAAGATCCATAAAGACTATTCTAAGCGGAGTGCCTGACAACAAGCGCACAATGATAAACACTGGCTTTTTCAGAACCTTTGGGACACAAAATGCTCAGCGAGTCAGGCTTGTCTTTAAAATGAACAAATCAGAGAAATTAAGGAATTAAAAGAAGCATAAATTCTATTAAGATGACAGAAGTCTTATTAGAGACAAGAGTACAAACATTTACAGCATAAAGAGTGATAACAGTCCATTAAATCAAGGCTAAAAACACATGCCATCTGGGCGGAACACACAAATGAAGACAACTGATTTCAAGACGACTTCGAGATGAGTTATGAGTGTAAGCAGGCATAACCTGGAGCTTCAAATGATACTGTTTTGTGTTTGCTTTGATCAACACCCACACACTGTCCCCAAGGCAAAGTAATAACTTGACTTTAAAAAGGATCCTTCATGTCAGCTGTCAAAACACCAAGTCCATTAATACAGAGCCCCAGGTGGTGGAATGACACAAAGACTCAGATAACAGCCCTGCTGATCCATCCAGGCAGGTGACTGTCATGACGGATCTTCACCTCACCTGTAAAAAGCTTGAGGTCTGTGGGTTCCATTTCTCCTCTGGTCTCCCGTGCCATGTGTTGAGGATACTTAAACATACCTGATTAAAACACAAACACAGACAGAAAAAAGGAAGTAGTCAGTCACAGCAAAATGAGATATGGCCCACGCATAGCCAACATGAAGCCTCACAGCCATTACACTGGTGCTAGACCCAGCTGTAAGACAGTCAGGGTGAAACACCTTTGGCTACTTTGTCTACAGAAGTGGTATATACTGTATAATCAGCTTTCCCAAATCCATAAAAATTGTTTCAGAGAAGTTTTGATTGAACTGTATAACCATTGTGGAGGATGTAGTTTGTGGTGTTGTTGAATTGTTAGCATCATACTGACAGGTGATCATTTTGTCTGCTCCATTTCTACAGATTAACAAACACTTCTATGTTCAACAGCACCACAGCCTACAGACACCTTTAAAGCTTTATACCATCACCTTTAATGTGTAGACACAAACAAAACAAGAAACGTACAAGTGACAATTGCGGGTAAGTATAACTGATGAATTCACCCATCCAGACAGTACTTCTATGGAATGTCCTTGTTGGTCACCAGGCAACCTCACAGTGACTCAGAGTCACTGCTGTTATTTCCAGAGAAATACTTAGAGCACAAGAGATGCTCTTGCCATTTGTTTGAGTGTAAGTTAAACAAACAACATGCAGTGTGTTCATAAAGTGAGGGGATGGTATGTGTACTTTTGTGTTTGATATTAATGCTAAGCTACAATAATGGTCTCATGGCTCCAGCTCCATACGCCATGAGCACAAACATGAGTGGTATCAATCTTCTCATCTGACTGCAGAAGAGAAAGCAAATTTCCCAAATACTAAATTATTATTAGTCTATGCCAGGCTTGAACGGTACACCACACTGTTCAATCAGCAACTTGATTATCTAGTCAGAAGTCAATTAATTTAACTTGAGAAAAGGCTGCAACTCAACGATTTAACACATTTTCATGCATAACCTGGCATTTATTTTTATTTTTTATTTTTTTAAAGAGTTCAACAGTGGGCGGCACAGTGGTGCAGCAGGTAGCGCGTGTGCCTCACAGCAAGAAGGTTGCCGGTTCGATCCCCCGGGTCTGGCGGGGCCCTTCTGTGTGAAGTTTGCATGTTCTTCCCGTGCATGCGTGGGTTCTCTCCGGGCACTCTGGCTTCCTCCCACATGCTCATTAGGTTAATTGGTGACTTAAAATTGTCCTTGTCTACCAATTGTGAGTGTGAGCGTGAATGGTAGTTAGTCTATATATGTTGCCCTGCAGTCGGCTGGCGACCGGCTCACTGTACCCCGCCTCTCGCCCGTTGACAGCTGCGATAGGCTCCAGTTCCTGTTCCTTTTTAACTTCAAAAAATGCTCTTGTGTTTGCTCATGAGAACTGTTCCCCAGTTTAAAACTTTGCAGCTGCTTGAAATCCCTGTACTGATGCATGGCCATTGGCCACAAAGCTGAGCAAGGCAAGACCTCCAGTTCAATTTCAACACCCCTTGGCAACAAGCTTCCGATGATGCATCTTCTCTCTCTTTCCTCCATTTAACCATCCATCCATGCCTCATCAGTGTGATGAATGGCAGCTTGTCTCCCCTTTGCTATACCACTGATGTGGGAAGCCCCAGCTACTTCTTATAGCAGCTGTCTCGGAATGGAAATACATGTGAAATGTCAGCAGCTGTCTAACAAGAGCCAGCAGATGGGCTGAGCTGCAGCACCTTGACCCCAGCTCCTAAGTGGGAAGAAGCCAGGTCCACAGTGGGACAGCTATACATATTCCACCGTGGAGGAAGCCTTGGGGGATGCCCACTTCCAGATGTCAAATTTAAATAAAAACTACAGACTTGACAGACCTGGTAAGGTCTTCAGGTACACTGGGTTAATTTGACACTTCAAGACCATAATGGGTTCTTGATGGACAACCAGGCATGATTTTCCTTATCCTCACCATTATACAGCCAGCGGAGATGTTTGAGTCAAACGTCCTTCAGCTATTTTCACTCATGTTGTAATGAGAACATCTTGGGTGACTCAGAAATGCCATCATGTTCCAAGACAGTTTTTATCATGCAATTTGAAACTGATCAACTGAATTGAAACTGTATAAACCTGAAAGAGGAGAGGGTCTTTATCCTGGAATATATGAACTATGTTGATGAGACATTCTGTGCTTTAGTAAGAAAAGTAATGTTGTAATGGAATGAAATCACTTAATCAAATTGGATTCCATTTTCCATGATGTATGACAACATTAAAACTTAAAACAAGTTTAGTCATACAGGCAGGGCGACCTTAGCTAGAAACCAGAGCACTGCAATCGTGTCCTCTGATTCGTGTGTTTCAACCAATGACATCTCCCACCCTATGGTTTGGATTGATGACAGACTTCAGAAAAAAAAAAAGCCTGGAAGAATCTTATCATTATAAAATCAACCATAATAAAGTCCATTTCCATTTAATTTTCATCTGATGTGAGTTCAGGGCTCATTCAAATGCAAAAGTCCAGTTTGCAATATTTCCAGTTTAGATGCTCATTTCACATTTCATTAAATAAAATTTTAATGACAGCGGTGCAATGCTGTGTTAGGTGTAGACTGAAAATTATTTGTCAGTGGAGTTTTGAATTGAAATATGGTAGTATAAACTCATTTTCAAACATGAAAATTAAAAAAGAAAGATTGCCTATCTAAATATTAGACAGAGATACTGCTATCACTACAGAGAATATGTGGTGCTGACGTGTGCACATGCACAGTCTGTATGTATTCTCTTGTTGATGAAGAAATGGTCAAAAATGGCAGCCCTTTTCCACAGAGCCACAACTTCACACCAAGTTATTGGAAGAAGGATGTGATTTCTGACTCAAATTGCATCCATTAGGTTCAAAGGGTAAAACAAACAACACTGTCAGTCTCTGAGCATTTTCAACTCACTTTGCCATCATTGTAGAGGTTGGGGTTAAAGCGTACACTGTGCCCACCGGTGGTCTCCAGGTTGACCAGAGGAGGTGAGTTGGGATAGTCTTGGGGAAAATACACGTCAAACTCAAAGCAGCCGTTGGCATACGGTGTGTCGGCTGGGCCTGTGATGAGAACCTGAAAACACCAAGAAGGGAAAGGTTTTAATCCAAATAGCCAGAGAAAGGGTAGTTGGTAATCACACACTGAAAGAGAGTTAATTAAAGAAAGGCGGATGCAGTGATAACAGTGAAATGGATTAAACAAAGGACAAACTGCAAAATATCAAACGGGTGATATTAGCCAAGAGAAAGAGCCCAGTTCTATCTGCAGTTCTCATGGCATTTGTGGCAAAAAACAATTTATTTCCTCACTAAAGGAGATTAGCTCATTAATCAAACCAACACAAGCACCTAAAAACTTTTCCAAGGACCTGAATATATATGTAAACTATCCAAAATAATGTTAAATAACCTTCATCACCTACTACATTCTACATCTCTAACAGCAGGCAATACCAACTTCAACCCAAATCCATAACTGCAGGATAAATTCCAAGGATTTAAGACTTAAGAGTGGTGAAGAGCATTTTGTTCATTTAGTTTTGTGAAATCTCATTTTTTCCTAAGTTGCAGTGACTTCCATTCTTTGAGCACCCAACGCGAGCTACAGAAATAACACTCATAAAAATGCTGTTATTACACTGCTATGCATTGCTGTGTTCATATGTTTCCATTTGGTTCGACTTTGTTGTTGGTATGCCGCTGCCTTTCTTTTGCCAAAACTGAGCTAAACAGATGAGGATTTTGACATTTAGCAAAGAAGAAGACCATTAATCAACTTGTGGGGTGAGAGCCATTTATTAAATGTCACTAGGGGAATGAGTAAGAGCTATGGATGACAAGTCGTACGATAGAAACACCAGACGCAGTAACACAGTTCACAGCATCCTTATGGAAGACACAAGTGTTCCATCAGTCTTACTCAATTCTCAAACTAGTGGTTTCTATTAATCACAGGGTGCAACCCCACATAAACCAAACAGCACTATGACACTGTCATGACATCATGACAGTGTCATATTCGACTACAACGTGCACAACGGTCATCCAAACCAATTAAGAATCCTTGAGCTGTATGGTTTGACACCATCTCAAAAGTCTGTACTGTGGTGCTGGGCCTTACACAGCTGATACAGAACTGAAGCAGTACTTCACCTTCATGATGTCCAGTCTCTCCTCATCACAGCGGACAAAGACACTGGAAGAGGATGACAGGGGCAAAGAGGTGGACAGGGTGACAGCCTCCTGGGCGAGGCGGCGGGATCGGGCTGCACTGTTTGTATCACTGGCGTTCTTCACCTGAGACATGTAGTGGTAGTTGACCTTGAACATCACCTTCCCATCCTCATCCTCTGAGACCATTTCAAAGGTGTCTGGAAAGAGAAAAGACCAGAGTGAGGAAGTTGAGTCACTGTCCTGTACAGCAAGGTTCCCATTCTCATATCCAGCTACACCCAAAAATCCATCATTACTGTGTAAACACTCAGAATAACACCTTCAAATGAATTCAGTTCCCAAATTGGCCATGTTTAAATGGATATAAATGCAACTGCAATTCAACTAAGGTAATAATGCAAGAAAGAAATCAATCAAGGACTCAAATAGTGACTAGGTGTTCATGTGGTCCAGTAAATATATTTTTTAAAGGAAACTTCAAATCAAATTAAAATTTGATTTGATTTGCAGTAGTATCCAGAAATCAAGCTATAATGTGTCCCAATGTGTTTGTTAAGGGAATGTTCAATGTTACGTTTAAGATCACTCATTGGACATTTTCTCCCCTCAGCATTAAGGAGATAGCAGATGTAAATAAGAAGGAGATAACAGCACATTAACAGTCATCAAAGACCAAACACAAAAGGCCAAAACGTATAGTAAAAGCTACGTTTTGAAAAAGGTTCATGTACATGTGGACAAGGACTTAGCAACTAGGTGAGACAACAGGTGAGAGAAGAAGACGGAGCTGTTTGCGCAGATTAAAATGTCTCATTGCTCCACACAGACCTGATCCTTCTTCACATTAATACACGGAGCAAACAGAAATGTCATATTTCCATTCTTCTACTATGGTTTAAGTTTTCTGGCTGGAGAATTGGCACCACGTGCTGCTTATCTCAAAGACACACCTAACTAATAATACAATTGCCTGAAGGTAGGGGTTTGAAACAAGGATTCAATCACATTTTCTTTTGCTAATTTTCTTGATTAAAGCTTCAAGCTAAAAGCAAAATCACATCTGTAGCGTGATGTTACTGGCATTACCTGAGGCCAGTCAAACTGTGAACGCAAAATCAGTCAAAAAGTCAGGAAACAACAATGGACTCTCCCTGTACTGTAAATGCAATGATACAATAAAAAGTCTTGTTACAGTGAGTTATAGTCTAGCCCTCATACTGTCTTGGGTGTTCTGTTTCCATTCTGTCTGCACGCTGAACTAACAATGTTTACAGTCAAGACACTTGCAATTACTTCAGACATCGAGCTGCCTACAAAATCAAATGCAACACAGCAAATGTGGTGTAATTAATCATGACATGGCTGAATGGAGAGTGATGGACAAGACAACAGGGATGTGAAGGATGGGAATGAAGCCTGAGTCTTCTTCCCTTTCAGAGTTCTTGCATGAAGGTTATGGATCAAACCAGACAGACTGAAGAGTGTGCGTATTTGTGGAGAGGAGGAAGAAGAAGAGTGGTGGATTACTGTGTAGTTTTTGTTGACATAATGTGCAACTAAAACCAACAGGTATTGACACTCCATAGCATTTACAGCCCCTCTGTGTATCGTGTAAAGAACAAAACAAACACATACATAAATGTGTATCTACACACAAAGAACACACTTAAACTCACCGAACTGCAGCTTCTTCATGGCAGCAACATATTTTTCCTCTAGAGAGCGCAGAATGGACAGGGGCTTGGGCCGACTTGACACCTTCCTTGAAGACTCCACCAGCTTCCTCTCTGGTAAGGAGGTGGGGGGTTTGGGGTGGGGGCAAAAAGCATGACAACAAGTGAAAAAAGAGCAGGGTGGAGGCATTCAGAGAGTAACCGTGGCAGAGAAGCATCAGCTTAAGTCACCTTAGCAATCTTTGTCAAGCACACAGATACAGGTTACAGAAAAGCTGCTTGTATTGACCTCCACGCAGAGTGGTGTGACTAAACTACTCGTTTTTCACAACTCATCTGACTGCTAGTGTTTCTGCCACTTTGTTGTAGTGATTTAGGGGTGTGCACAGGTATCGGCAACTATTCTGGTGAATAGTGTTATCATAGCCTACATAAACAATGGCCAGAGCTACGAGAAAATAAATAAAGGTACTTTCACACAACAAGTGGTTTGACAATATTTGTGTTGTGTATTTTGAGAACTTGATTTGAATCTACCAACAATCTGTGCCACATGATACAGGCTGCTGCTATACGCCTCCTCTAATCTCATCATATTGCCAAATAAAGCAGGTTGTTGTTAGTCAAACTTACTATTTCCAGGGTAAGGAAGGAACTTTCACATATTTACCATAAAATCACATTTAAAAAACATGACAACAATCCAACTTTTGAAGCAAAAAGAGGTGGACAGAAAAATACTAGGGCTGTTGATGTCACCATTTCTTTGGCCTGTTCAGTTAGCACAGACATTCATCGATGCTTCAGAGGAATACTTCCTCTCCTCGGTCAATACCAGCCTGCTCCTGTCTGATTGGAGCTTCTCTCAGAGATATTTCTTAAAGCCTCTATACTAATTAAATGAGTATACATCTGTCAAGACAGTGTACAACTGTGTATGATGTGTGATTCCAGAGGCATTTATCATATGGATTTCTTTATGTGAAGTGACACGACATTGATCTTTACCCGTACCCGTTCCTCACATGCACACTTTCACTATATCTAATGGCATCCCTCCCACACAAGTGATCAGTTAGACGGCTGTTTATGTGGACCGAGTATTAAAATTCTCTAGACAGAGAGTGGGGGATAATTAATACTGTGTACTATGCATCAATGAGGTAATGGGGGAGGTGTAATGTTTCATCAGGCGGCGGACATTTTATTGATGTGCTGCTTTCTTAAGGTGACTAAAGGCTGGGTAGAAGATTCTCTTTCTTTTTTTCCCATGTAGAAAACAAATGAAGACATGTGTACTTTGTCCTTTACAACACAGAGTCTGAATTAGTGACACGGCTTGAGCAGGCTGTCCTGTGCATCTTCTCCACTGGCCTCAGGAGCTGTTTCAGAGCCTCAGAAAAGGTGCCAAGCATTGTGGGTTAATTTCAGAGACAAGAACTCAGGAACACACAGTCCTTAAGGACTTCAAGAGCCACAAATGTCTCATTAGAAAATATTTTAGCCAGTACCTTGGGTGAGCTTGATCTGTAGCTTGAGACTGTTTGGTCAAGTTCAACTTTGAAAAACAAGGCAATAGTGTCCTTGATTAAGATTAAATTGTCGGGCTGTAGTCAATCACAGCTGAGGGAATTCAGACCTTTTGGTCAGCTCAACTTAGAGACCCATTTTCTTGTCCTTGCACCAAGAGGGCAGGACACAGACAACAGGATGAGGGCGTGAGAGAAAAATGGAGAGTCAGGGAAGGAGTGGAGACACAAACTCAGAACTCTTTCTCTTGAAACTGGGTTTGTGTTGGGCATGAGTTCAAATGTATTGATGGAAATGTATATTGCTGTTACCCAAGAGTCTCCAGGGTGTGATTTAATCAGCTGCTGCAGTGTTTGGCAATAAAACCACATGTGCTGTATACATACCCTGGTTGGCCTGCCGCAGGCTGGTGGTAGCAGCGTAGACTATCTCAGCTGTCCGCTGGATGTCAGGCACCAGCAGAGTCAAACCCTCAGGCTCTGGATCTGAGCTATCTGTCTTCATCACACCTTTACTCTTATCTTTCTTTGACCTGAAACACACATAAATATGCAGTGCATTCAGCCACAGTAGAATACTGGGTGCAGTATGGTAACTTGGATTTCAGAGATCCAGGTAAAAGTAAAGCTAGCCATTTTCCCTTCAAAGTCTCGTGGACATGTAAACACATATTTCCACCCTCCATTTATAAAAGATAATCAAATACCAGAGAAGAACATTCTGAACATGTGCAGTGACCTTACTTTAAGTTGTAGTAGTAACTTAAAAACATAAACACTGATAAGTTAAGCTCACTGAAATGAAAACTCATTCCTCTTTGACTTTGCCACATTTACAGTTGTGCTTGCCGTGTTCTTGCTCCTGTGGGTCAGAATCATGGAGCTCACTGTAGAAGCCGTCAACGAGGCAGGAGAAGGCAAGAAATTCTGACATGTTTATGACAAATGACATCAGATTCTTTGGGCTGGTTGTCTTCCACTGTGACACACTACACAAAATAAAATGAGCCATTAACAAGATTTGTTTTCATTCCACACCCAGTATCTGTTGGCTCAGGCCTTTATCCTGCTGGGATGATGTATCTGATCTCAATGTAAGGCAGAGAATCTCAAAACAGAGTGGTAAAAGGGAACTTTCAAGGGGCAGCAGTGGCAGTTTAATCTGAATCCATTGCAGTTCTCTTGAACATTTGGAAAAGTGAACACTTAACATGACTCTGCATGTTGTTGCATTTCCTATTTTATGGGTACACCAGCTTTTGCATCAAAGCCCAGAATTAAAACTTTAAGATTTCAACTTTTTTCAGCTTTCTGGCATTGCCAGTAAGTTTTGTAACGTGCATAAATAGGCGGATATAAACACACTAAGTGACTGTCCCTCAGATGGTCCCCACCCTCCTGACAACCAATATGTCCTGACTGTTTGTTGGACTGTAGTACAGCAGAAAGCCTAGGACTAAACTGGCTGAGACGATCCCAAATGATCAGTCTCCCTGACTGGCCATTTGTCCTCAGGCTCTTTTTTCACTGAAATGTCTGCATGTGGGTGTGAGTTCAAGTACAAGTGTGTGTGCTCAAGGTTTTCTAAGCCTCAGTGTTCCCGTGAGTGTGTGTGCTATAAACCTGGGAAGTGGTACATGTAAGCCCTGTTCAAGCCCTGTCATCAAAACACAACCGCAGACTCCCCTTGTCTTCCTGAAAACAAAGGCCATGCATTAACAGAAATATTGACTTGGAAGATGTACTAACTAGTGATGCCCTGAGCTACCGTGCAATAGGATCAGGGTTGACTGGAGCATTTTTAAAGCAATCAGTTTACGGTGAAGCCTGTTCCAATTCAGTTTATTTGCTCAATAAACAGCAGGCAGCAGTCTGTAGGGATGAAGACAGACAGTCCAAATCCTGTTGAAATCATCTTCATAAGAGAGACGCCATCTAACTTGAACTGTCTTCACTGATTTTAATTCAGGTCAACATAGGCTGTGTGTGCCCTGCAGCTGCATCATGTAGGACAATGTACACAGTACATCAAGGCTCAACATAAGTACCCAAAACCCAAAAGTATGAGTAGAAATGTATGTCCACAATGTTCTGCATGGCACCAACACGATATACCATGAGGATGGAAAATCTTGTGCACAATTATAATTTAAAAGATATAGTTCTATTTAAAGTTACCAATAAATTCAACAAATAATTCTGAAGTAGATTTCAGGAAGGAGTGGAAGAAATGACCATATTTACTGAGATACAATATCAATTTATCCAGCCAGAGATTTTTCCATACTGTTCATACTGTGGTGGTTCGTCATTAAATACCTGACAAGTGTGGGGACTTACGCAAATCAATGAGCAGGACAATTTAATTCCATTATTGGATATTTAGATTTGTCTTGTGTTAGTGTGATAAAGTACCTTCATTTGCTAGGTACTTAATTCATTCCTTTACCAAAAACAGACATTCCTATCTGCTTATTTCATCTATATACGCCGATACATATGGACATCACCATAGAGGGCACAAACGTATGGACTTTCAAGTTATGTTGCTTAGCACTAACATTACAAAGCTGTTATTATTCCTGTAACATTCATTTGAACCCATTAAAACATGAATACCACATGAATACATGCCTACAAATCATTCACTAGCTGAGTTACACATTCTGTTAAGGCCTTTTGACAGAGTTAACTGTTCTTCATTTCTTAATAGAACAAATTTTATTATATTGGTATTTTGACTAAACTAAGATAATGTATGAACTAGTAGCTACAAACATATAAAGCTAATCTTATTGTGAATTTATTGTGAATGTATTTTGTATGTACAGTATGTAAACCTGAGAACAGGTTGTTAAGAAGCTGACTGGAGCTTTGAGGGAGGTGAGCTCATTCACCTGAGGATAGTGTGCTCACATCTCTTAAGTTATATGTCATGTGCATGTACGCATCTATGTATTCTCGCACGCACGCACGCACGCGCACACACGCACACACGCGCGCACACACACACACACACACACACACACACACACACACACACACACACACACACACACACACACACGGTGAGGCTAAACCCACAACGCATTTCTGAACATGTGTCCCTGACAACCTCCAAAAGCAGCTTCATGACTGAATCTTAATGTGTCCTCAACGCCTCTTGGGGTACATTCGCTTCACTTCAGTTGCATTTTAATGCCAAGTCTGAACAGGGCTGGAGATGTACAGATTCCCAGTTCAGCAGGATTGCAGAGAGGAGGGGTGTAAATAATACTGGAATGTGTTTTTGTGAAGTGGCTAGGTCACGGTTGGGTCAAAGTATTAAATTAGACATTATGTCTTATGTATGAAGTATGTTTTATAGCAAAAGTGAAGATATTTACAGGTATATGTAACTATACACCTTTAAGTACTGTGAAACATTTGGGTTCTTTATTTAAGAATTAAAAACAAATTAAAATTATTCCAGAAATCATCATTAAGGTATACATGGATTTTCACCATCTCACCTGAGGCGATTGGTGTATGTGTCCACACATGTCTTCATCTTGGCCAGCAGCATCCCAACAGAGGTCTGTCCCTCAGAATGTTCGTCATCCTCTTCCTCCTCGTCCTGCCCTGGGTCTCCAGAGAGAGGAAGCAGCAAAGGAACCAGGGCTGTGCAGGTGGAAATGGCCCTGAGCAGCTCCAGCAGGGCCCGATATAGGGGCACATGGCGCGCCATATCCAGAACTGCAGGGAGACAAGGATACAAAGTGAAGCTTCAAGGACAGAGGAACAAAAGAGAGACAGGTTGTCTATTTTTTTTTTTTTTTTTTTTTTTTGTAGAGAACCCTATTTCACTCTCCTGTTAATATTGATAAGCATACACTGATAAAAACAAGATCCATTACTGTTACAACAGCCTATATCGCAGAGCATCAACCTTTCACTCACAGAGTAACTCATAGAATGACTATAATGATCCAACACTGGGTCACCACATGCCTCTGCACAGTGGTTTTTATGGTTGGGTGTTCCAGGGAATTGGAACTGGAAATTAACTGAGAAACCATCACAATAATATCTCAATCCAACATCTCTCATCCAGGGTTGAATGAGACTGCCGTATTCCACTTTATGTTGTATTACAAAAACATTGCATTTCCAAGCGCATGTGGAAAAAATTGCATAAGCATTTATCTTATATTGTATAGCTCTGCTCAGAGATCAGAGAAGCAAGAGAGAAGAAAATGACACTGATTGTGGAGAGAGCTGAGAGTGTCATTAAAACATCACAGTACTTTAAGGTCGCAACACTGTGCAAGCGGATACTGAAAATAACCAGATTTCCAGCAATGGATAAAAAGACAAATGGCATGCTGAGGTGCAACCCTGAGGTGGTCAGGTGGTCAAGGAGTAAACTACTAATGTGGAAACCATGAATAAATTTACGCCTTTGCCAGATAATTTCTCCTAATAAACTGATTAGACAAAACAGGAATTGGGGATGTTGTTTTTGCACAAAGAGGCAAACTTAACAAGGAAATATGAATAAATGAATGCAAAGATTGCCAAGGTGATCAGGAGACGAGGAGATAAAGAGGGGACTGTATGGACGGCAGCAGACACAGTCTTTTCTAAATTCACAAACCAAACCTCACAGCTCCTCCTGACTTCTCCCCACAACTAAGACCTGAAGTAACAGGATGTGGACAAGTCAGCTGGAGACATATGCTAGATCAAGGTTCATGCGTGGCAGCAAACATTGTGATCAAAGCAATAATACAAGATGAACATTCTCTTCAACAATTTCTATTTTTGCTTTACAATGACTAACATACTTGAGAGTGTAAAACTCACATCTTGGTTATCGATTTTGTACACAACTCTGAAATTATGCTTACATAGATGTGGTGCTGAGAGGTTAAGTGACCACTGGCTAAAAAACAAAGTGTTAAGTGGCACGATCATGTCATTCAATGTCCATCTTTGTTGATCAGTTTCAGAGGACCTGAACTCAAGTTGTAATGGGCTACTGATGGTTTGTCTTTGCAGTTTTATGTTTCTCACTGTCTAAATGGAGGTAAACAGGACCAGCAGACTTCAACCTCTACTGCTCCAACCTGCAATCACTGCCAACACCAACAGACCCTGTAGAAATGACCCCAAAGATAGGATTGTTTGAGCTAAGAGGGTGCTCACATTGATTGTGTTCTGAGACTTCAATTACTCCAATTTGAGTTTTACAGAGTTGGAACTTTTGAAAAATGGAATAATTATGTAATTACTTCAGCGGTTGTGGTGCAAAATGCAACAGGGGAGGTAGATGTAGTCGTCAGATCATTATAAAAACATTTCCATTTGCTGCTCATAACACCTGGTGCTGGGCGGATAGCGGTTACTTGGATGCGAAGGGAGTCAGTATTCACAAGTATTTGTGTGTAGTTATCTACACTGTGCATTTACAGATAAAAAAGAAAACAAAGAAGAAACAGGGACACCAACAGAAAGTTAAACTTTCCACACAAATGTAGCTATGTCTGAAGATTTGAAATAATAGCACCAAATGAAAGTCAAGGTATCACCAAGTTATTACTCTTCTCTGTATGTGTCTGGACCAAATTTTGCTCAGAGTGTAGTTATGCTGAACCTTCATTACATGTATTTTCATGGCTATATAAAGTTGTGGTCTGGGGTCAGTGTAAAGCTGTTAATCTTCACTGGAGCCAAAATTTGTGGAAATTGATGTGGTACATATTGAGATATTTAGGTGGTCAAGTGAAAAACTGAGATGAGAAGTCAAGAAGGTCAAAGTCAATACGATTCATCCTATTGGGGACCAGAAATAACTGCAGAACCATGGACTGTAATTCATCCAATAGCTCAAGAAATTCCAGTCTGGACTAAAGTGATGAGACTGACTGTCCTAACATTGCTATCCCTACACCCTTGCCACCAGTGTAGCTAAAAAAGCTGTGTGTGAATACATAATAAACACACATCCTTGAAGTAATCCTTGCAAAGTCCAATTATACCAAGATACTATGAGAAGAAGGAAAGAAGGAAATGGTTCACAAATCAGTGTTGGCTGGTGTCAATGCAAAAACAAATGAGAAAAGCCGTGTGGTTATCCAAGACTCAGCGTTAATTTTCAGCCAACTGACATTTTGTCAGTTACACCAAGCAGCACTTGAGCAGAAGCCAATCAAATACAAGGGTCTCTTGAGACAATGAAATAAGCATCAATAGGCTGACCATGTCAGCCATATCATTTTCTGAGAGGAGCAGTCTGGTGTGTGTGGAGGTACTTGTGCATCCATGTGTTTGCCTTGAAGTGTCAGCCTCAAAATAAATAGAACAGCTCTTGTTTGTGGCTCCCGGACTGTTTTACATTTATATTGAAATTCCCAGTTCCCTACTGTCCTCCCAGCATCTGCACAACACTGACCTCCCAGGGCTTTAATCTGCTCTCAAATCCTATAACCAGCGTCTCTGGGTGACACCTAGCATGGAATCCCAATCCCTTCTATATACATCTATGTAATTACTTGGAGCATTTGTGTGTAACTCATCAGAATTCCTCCTCTTGCTCTGAGCCAGTCTCAGTTTGTTTCTTCCCTACAAGCAGACTCTTCTGATAGTGAAAAGAATGAAAAAAATAGGGACAGCACATCAGCAAACACAGATACAGGCCTTTTTTAAAATAGATTTTAAACAGAAAAGGACGCTCTGAGTGCCATGTATAATAGAATGAACTTGGGTCTTCTGATCATTACACAGCCTCTATTCTCCCTTTTTTCTATTTTTCAATTTTTTCCCATTTTTTCAGACACTGGACAACCTGCTGCAGCAAAACATATGAGGGACAGAAACCTTTTCATATTTTAACTGTGTTTCCCACAGGCTGAGAATGTACTTGTGGTGATGGGTGGTGTGGTGCATGATGGGCAGGTTATGTAAAATCAATAATTAGTTAGTGAAGATTACAACTATACTGGTACCCTGTATTCTTTTAAACAAAAAATACATAAATAAATAATTAAATAAAACACACTGGTTCAGTATTCAGTTCAATTTCAAGTTCAACTATTTCTTTTGTCACTCTGGTTTTGAACCACTGAGTTCTCTTCAATCACTTTTCTGTCTGACTGGGTGGGCCTCATACAGGTAATTTGGAATCTCAATTCTCAATCTTTGGATCCAAAATTAGGTAGCAAACAACATCAAAACAACAGCAAGTTCAACATTATCACTTTACAGCTCACTTCAACCTTAAAATGGTTCACTACTCACGGTATCAGCTAAAAAAAAATGACCACGACCAAGGCACAACAACAGATAAAACTGTACAAAACAAAAATAATACCTGATCAGTCTTAAAAGGTTTAAGGGATGTTTCATCTTTAACTCCTCTATTCACTTAACTATTCACAGTAACGGAAATTTTGACCAGCATGCCACTGTACTACAGGAATACTACAGGCAGTAGTGTGTCTCTATGATGCTCTTGTTCTTTTGTGACTACATGTTGCTACTTGTCACTTTGATCATGAAGGTGACACTACTCTGTAGAGTATATATGTTACAATATAGTAAAGAATTGGGTATCAATAGCAGTTGAGAGAATATTTCAGATCCAAGAGGAAACCGACAGAAGGGTGGGGCTGAGAGAAAAGGTAAAATCATAACTCTATCTGCTAGTCTGCACCACAGACAGCTCCATAGATTTATCAACGCACAGAACAGTTATGCTACTGATGTGTCAGAGCCGTGGTCAAGGCCACAGATTCTAACTTAAACAAACCTAAGTCAGATAAAGGACCTATGAGTTAGGCAGACTGAATGTTTAACTAAACAACCCCATTACCCCTTCACTCTCTCTGATAGTAGGGGATATGGGGGGGTGGTAGGTTAACAAAGGGGATGCACCTTGATCATGTGGCTAACAAAGGGGATGACATCCCCCTTCATATTGCCGACTGGTCCAAGGCCTATCCACTTGAACTTCCTTGCTTAGTCTGTCACCCCCTGGTGCATCATCATCATCATCATCATCATCACCGCAACTAACCAATGCAGGGGTTCCTCTGTGTGAATTTCCATGAAATTCAAGAAACTCCATCACCAAACAGTGATGCAGTGCAAAGGGTAAGGATACAAACGAGAACCTGTTCTCTAAGCCACCGGACAAGTGGCAGCCCAAAGAGGCTGGGCATCCATCACAGCTATGACTATCTTGTAAGTGCTGACCTGCAGTCATTACAGAGGTACGAACAGCAAGCCTCCACTCTCTGTGATTTAGGGTCTTCTGGGGGCCATACAGAAACGGGTAGTGCGTGTAGCCATGTTGGATGCTCAGGCTGATTAATAGTTAATGGGAGCCCCTCGGCCTAGACGGGGCACCTGCGATGAGTTAACATGGCATATGTAAGGGCTGCTTGAAATAAAGGCGCTACTGTGGGATTCTTATGTGTCCCTGTTGGCCCTGTAGCCTCACCTAGTGTGGAGTCAATTGCCTCAGCATAAGAGTATGTAAGGAAGCTGCATTTCAAATCAGGTTGTGAATCATCCAGAATACACACACATAACCACTGATATAAAGATGTATAAAGACACACACACACACACACACACACACACACACACACACACATATATATTTTAAAGGCAGAATCTTCGATCAAACTTTGCATTTATATTTCAAAGTTTCATCCACGTTAAAACTGAGTAACATACAGAGCACTGAAGTCACAGACAGATTAAAGTCAAAGACATGATGCCAGCCATCAGATGGCTTAAACAATACTATAACAGCGTGGTCAAAACTGATAGCTAGCCTCTTGATCTGACTAACCAATTTCAGTGCTCATCTGTACAGGTATAGCATATATCATTACTTTACCCATATAGTTACATTACCCATAAGGGTACCAAGTGACCAAGGGAGGCTGACCCTGCAGAAAAATAAAACCTACATGTATTTTTTTGAATAATTATATTTTTGACCAAATAAAAAGTACAAAAGTAAATACAAACACCAAGGACATGTATATTAAGTTCTTAGAAAAAAAGAATGTTAATGTTGGACCCTCTAAAACTGCAAATACAGCTTCAGTCAAAAAAGACACATCGTCACCCCTAATGCAGCCCGATCATTATTCTTGTATCAAATATCATCATGTATTTGTGAGGTAAACATCCCAGTTTGACACAATATTTTCTGTTGTGAATGCACAAAGGGTAACTGCTGGGCCTTCTCTGACCTGTTGACCTAAGCTTCCACTTCCTGTCCAGTCAGCGGTTGGTGCTGCTGGGAGTCATGGGCAGAGCCATCTGTTTCGCCCATTAATCATCATCCACCAAGGTTTTTCTGGACAACACTTACCTACAGTAAACAGTGTTTTGAGTCTTTCCCTGGATGAAGTCTTAAAAACAGCAGAGCAGGAGCAAATGGAAAGAACATGAGCAAGTAATGAGAAAATGTACTGTAATGCACACACACCACCAGGAACCAGTGAGAAATCTGGATGGCTGGAAAGTGGAATGTTACATTGTACAATTATTGCTCCTGTTGTACACCAACACACATCCAGGGGAATCAGGGCCGCTCAAGTATGTCAAGCCAGCCTAGCCTGTCCTTTCCTTGCCTCTTAGCCTGTGGGTCTCAGCTGAGCAATAAAGCAGTGTAGCACTGAGGTTGGAGCCCAAACTGGCACATCAGTTGATGCTGCTGAAACTGGTCTAACAGTGGGCAACAACACTGTTGTACTAAACACAATAATCCCAAACAAGTGCCATAAAGTAAAAACTGACTTGTCAGGTCAACTTTGTGGTGTACTGTCAGTGGAAAAAGTCAAATGAATGCATTTATTCAGCTCAGTGTTCTACACATATTTGAATGTATATTTACAAAGATTTGCCTATTATCCTTCTGGATCTCCTGGATGAAAACCTATATATTTGTGACAAGGCTTATACATGCCAATGTGTTGGTCAAGATCTACGTTAAATATAGCCTGGCAAGTAGCTTCTACTGTGAGTAACATTAAAACACGTCTCATTAGAGAGAAAGTAAAGCTGGATATTTTGTGCATATGAAACATTGTAATCATCATACTAAGTAATTGTATTGAGTGGTGGTATTGATGCGTTGATGTCCTTGTGGCTCAGTGACATTAAGAGCAAATCATGTACCCACAACACAAAGGTTTTTATTTTAGTCCATGGCTGTTCGAACATGTATTTTATGTGTCTCTCTACTATGTACTGCCTAATGTAAAGACACACTTGTACAAAGACAACAATATCTCATCTTGGATACTCTGTGGCCACACAGTTCAAACCTGGATATAGGCCTGATAATCAACTTGCACCACTATCAAATGCCAAATGCCAAACAGAGAAATTCAAATTAATCTCCAAAAGCCTGTTGTTCACTTATGACTCCTGGCTTACTTTCCATCCAATTTAGTGCCTATTCTGACCCACAGTCCCTTGTAGAGAAGGGAAGATTCCTGTAATTACAGCTGACAGATTGACATTTGGTATTTCATGGAAGGTGTAAGATGGGGGAGGGGGCAACCACATAGAGAACAGAGACGGGTGTAAAAAGGGAAGTTGTTTAGAAATGTGGTGTTAATTACTAAAGATAATGCCACAGCAGGGCTGAAGAGTCTGGAAACATGAAAACATTAAGTATTCATATCCATATCGGAGAGACAATCACAGCCAATTTTAGATAGCAGTGCATCAGTTCAGGGGAAGGATCCCTGTTGCCAAAATTTCCTTCAACTGAATGGATATGATGTGAAATACCTCTGCTCAGATAAAGCGTTTCTTTCTCTGAGTCAAACAATACTAATCGTTTCAGAGCAGCGCATAATTCAGCTCCTGGGACCATGACCCATTTCTAATGAGGCTTGCTGAGATGCAGAGGCTTGATAATTCACACTTGATAATTGCCCTTAATTGGCTGGTGCTGCAATTGTGCATGGGTGTATGATCTTACAAGAGAGGCCATCCTTCATCACTGATGAAAATTTGCTCATAAAGCATCTTAATGTTTCTGTATACACTGCTGCAATCATTCAAGGGAACAAGAAACTTCTGAATTTAAATTTGCTAAATGCTACTGAAGCTATTGTGTGCCAAACGAGGCTACAGCTATGTTAAAATTATGCAAAACTGGGTATGTTGAGTTGTCTCAGTTTAGTTTTTGTCAGTGTTCTTTAGTTCAAACTGAAATATCTCAACAAATTTGCTGGATTGCCATGTAATTCTGTACAGACATTCCTAGTACAGAAACCAGGCTGCATAAATAGGCCCCACCACATCCTCCATCCTGACCTTCAGCACCAGCACCCCTTCAGGATACATGTTTGGCCCTCTCCTGTAAAGTTCCTGTGGCACTTCCTGTTCATGCACAGCTGAATGAACAGGAGTTCCACAGCTCCAACGGCACCATTAAGTCTGTAGACAACATGACTGTTATAAGCCTGATCACCTGACATCTTGGTGACATGCAATTTGCAGAGAGCTTCCTCATAGGCCCATCGTATCTCTTCAACATCAATTCTGCAGTTTTGTCTGCCGGTTTTAGGATTTCTTCTTTTGAACATTTTTTTCTTTGTGTCTTTGTGTCTTGGACACAGATTTTTTTTCTCCAGGATGGTGAAGTCATTACCCACTCTTGTCTGCCTGACTGTCTAGTACTCACTGCCTGTATTGGCTTGGTTATGTTTAGGCATGAGGAGTGAGATTGGTTATGGTAAGAATAACAGGGTGGGCCAATCAGAGGCAGAGCAGGGCAGGCCATGCTTTAGCCATTCCAGGACAAAAACTGCATACTACATACTGTCTTACAATAGTCACACACAGGGGAGGTTCATGCAACAGGTAAATTTATGTTTCTCCAGCAAGTCTGACTTGGAGATTCATGTGAGTCAAAGACATCTATTTTAATACAACTGGCCTCAGAGCTAAAAGGAAAGTAAATATTGGACAGTTCCACTGGGTGGCCAGAAACATGAGATCAAATGGATGCTAATATTGCTCTAGAGAGGAAATGTGCAACTATTTTGTGATGTTAGCGATACCTTTATAAGGCAATATCAGGGCTGAAGGTTTGTCAGGTTGTCCTTCTGCCTCCAAGTGGCTGAAACAAATATATCTAAACAGGATTGAGGCAGATTTAAAACCATAGACGAAGTATCAGCAGAATCTAAAGTCATTACACACTCGACCAGTCTGTTCATGACATATCCCGCCCAGTGCTGCCGTAAGAAACCCATTGAGACAACAGGTAATGACATGTCATTGGTCTTCATAAAAACCACATGCTCCACACAAACACCGGTTTACTGTAATGCTCTATAAAAAGAAAGCTAGAAAACATTCAATGAGTTACCACTCAGCCTCAACTCATGGGTGAACAGGAGAGTGGGTGTGTGGGCCGGTTGCTACCACAAGAGATGGGTGTCTGTTGAATTCCCAAGGGGAAACAGGAGTTGAGCAGGAGGGTCACACCGAGTGGGTGGCTAATACTCTGACTCAAGCTCATAGCTGGACAGTGTCAGGTCTTCCTGACCCCTCTAGGGCAACAGAACAGAGGAGAGAGGAGCTGAAATAGTAAGGCTGTGACATGTCTCCGCCAACACACAGTCTGCCTCAGTGGACACTGTAATAATGTGCATCAAAGCAAGACTATGTGGAACAAACAGATAAAAAGTGCCTGAAGGTCTGTGCCATTTCAAAAGACAGAAGGAAGAGTGGCTGCACTTTTGTGCACAAAGAGTCCCTTTACAAACCAAGCCACTCAAGTAACTTACTTTTTAGGTTGACATACTCTGTGTGCACATCTTAACTGGGTTAGAATAAGCAGGAAAACTTGAGCTCAAAGAAAAAAAAAATCTGGCAAAGTCTATTTGAAACTGGTTACTGTGACCTAAAAAAATCTGCCTTCTGTCCTTTTACTTTTTAATCATCTGCACAAAACATTTATTTGAAACGTACTATGAGTTGTTGTGTAGATCAGAAACCTTTCCATTTAATCCATCAACCTTGGCATTTGAGTTATAAACAAACAAATTAGTATAAACAAATAATTTCAAAACTTTTAGATCATTACAATGAATTAGTGTTTTTTTCCCATATTAGAGCTACATAGTTATATAAAGAGAAAGAGGGAATAATGACATAATACTAAAAAAAATACTAATAATAAAAATAATAATAACAAAACTTGATGATGACATAATGAGGTGTTCAATAAAACTTCTGGACTCACCTTGTTCCAAATGTGATGAAACCATAAAAGGGTGGCCAGTAATGTAATGTAAAGTAAATTTTGGGAGGTTAAAATACCACACATTTTGGTAAAAATCCTGAAAGCTGCACAAGCTATTTAGTTTAGTTTAGCTTAGCTTAACTGACTGGCTGGTCACTGATGGCACATGCTTGAGAGCATTCTGTCACAGCGAAAATGGTGAAAACATTTTAGTAATTCAGTGTGAATCTGCAATCATATAGGGCAAAAAGTATGGAGTTCCATATGATGTCCTGATGTGACAATGATATCTTAAAATGATTAATATTGACAGAATTGTAAGGCATTGTGCTTTCAAGGGAAGGGGTCAAATGTAAATGAAACCAGTAGTGTATATCTTCCTCAAAAAAGCAGCTTCTGAAAGCTCACCCCTTCTTCAACTGGTCAGCACCCATAACTAGCAGGTAATTACATAGAGGAAGGGTCAGTGATGGGGGTCAAGAGGACTGGAGTGTGGAGGAAAGAAGATTGTTGCAGTATTGTTTTTTTACTGACCTCCTACAATTCAGCTGCAGCACTCAATTACCCCTGAGGTCAAGATAACTGCAACTACAGCCCAACCGCTTTATCGGCCTATTACAGATATATTTATCAGAAACGCAACAACTGCAATTTTCTTGGCCGATTTTGATTTCCGATTTTTTTTTAAAGTCTGATGTGCATTGCGATTTTGGCCGACTCAGATTTTCTTTTTTTCCAAGAACTATGACTGACAGCATACCCAAACATTTTTGTAACTAAAATGTCATGAAAAATGACATTTTATGGTCATAATAAAAGACTGACTGTTAAATGGGATTGGCGGTCCTGTTGGGGGGACGAGCTGCATGTGTGTAAATTTGACCTGCACGGAATCAGATATATCTAATCAGTCAGTCACCGGTCATGGCCAATGATGCTGAAAAGCAGCCAATTCTGGTCAATAAGCCGACCTATTGGTGCATCTCTGATTGCATCGGTATGTTATCCAATACGCGGCCATATGAAATCTTTGTTGTTACAGCCAATAATGCAGTAAATATATTTGGAGTAATTTGAAAATGGTGTCTTTATATAGTTTATATCCAGCAACCATAAGAAGCAATTCTCAGTGATGTCTGCCTGTCATGACAGTCAACACAGGGGACAAAAGCTCTAAGACGCAAAAATGAAACCATTTTGGCTCTGATGTGTGGTTGTTTATCAGTGTATCTATAACTTTTGAAGGGCAGGTAAATACTGCTATGTCATTTGTGGGTGGCTAACTGCTGTGACAATAAGAAAATGCAGAATAGAGAGGGGGACATGAAGGGCAATAAAGGCTCCATCAAATCAAGCAGAACAGATGGTTTCACTGTCTCAGTCAATTAACTCAGAAAGCCTCTTTGAGTCATGAATTTAGAGGTATGTTCACTGAGCGCTCATGAAGTCAACATCGAAACAATAATTGTGATACCTGTCCAGCAGGTGTTGTTGCTAACTTATAACCAAAATGGATCTTGTACATATCATCCTGCACTTTTGGCTGAAGGAGCACATTTGCCGCCCTCCTGAACAGAAATAAACTATGATGATGTGAGGGAAGAAGAAGGAGAGAGGAGTGAGAATGAGTCATAATGCGAGGAGAAATGGGATGACTGGGTCAGAAGCCTGTTGACATACATTAAAAACTGCAGTTCAACACCACGGACATATACTAAAGTAAAAAAACTGTAAGTGAATGCAGTTTTCCTCATTTATTTAACCCAACAATTCTAACAAGAGTTAGGAGGAAGTAGCCATAAGTAACTAAACTTGGTGCTGATGTAGACAGTGAGGTTGATTTCACAAAGCAGAGGACATAGCACAGAAGTGTAATTAGGAACTAAAAAAAAAGCATGGGAAATAAGGAGGGAAGTTAGAGTGCAAAAGAAACCCATAGACAGCACAGCAGGCATGGTATCTTTATTTCAGAAGCCACACTCAGGAGATAAATATCTAAGTGTATGCACAGACCCCCAAATCTTTACACTGCCTCCCCCTTTGTCTTCCACTCAGCCCCAACAATCCTTTATTTTGCCGCTGCCTCCTATTGTTGGCCCCTCCTCCACTCCTCCCCTCTCCGCAGGTCTGTCAGAATAACAGCAGCTCATGATGGGCTCGACTGAACTCAGAGCAGAGTGTGGCACACTGGGGCTGAATCATCTCCTTTTTGGCTTTCTTCTCATTTTGCCTTTGTGTGTTGTTTAGGTGGTCGCTGTTCGGGTGTGTGCATGTGTGTGTGCTCAACCAGCCCCCACAGCCGTGGGAGAGGAGGAGACAGCAGTAAGCATGAGCGATGTCGTTTCCCCCTCCCTCTTCCTCCTCTCCTCCTCCCTTTCTCTCTCTCTCTCTCTCATTTTCATGCTCCTTCTCCTCCATTGCCACGGCCATCAGGATCCATCCTCCCTCTCTCGCCATCATTCTGCTCGGTTATGCAATACACAGTCCTCCCACAGTGACTGGTGTTGGAGACCTACTGTAACACTGCTGTCAGTGGCGGTAGGTGCAGATCCATAATGCCATAGCGACTGTCTGCCGCTCCAGCTGGCTGTGCCTCTCCACAGACGTCCGCTCCATGGGATTTTACAGCTTTTCCTCCTCTGCTGGAATATCACCTGCCAGACTCGAATAATTCAGGGCTCAACGGACGCTGTGTGTCACCGAGACACCATCAGCTGATCCTATAGATGTAATCATGCACAGTATTATTGGCATTGGGGCTCCGGTGATGGGCAGGTGTCTTTTTTGAAAGGTACTAATTGCACTGTTCCCCAGAGGAGTCTGAAGCTAGTGCAAGGGACGCTACAGAGCAAGGGGGTGTGTAGATTTAGAGATAAGCTGGGGAGGGAGGTGGAGGAGCTGTGTGGAGGACTTTAGGCAAAGCAGTGACTCAAGAGAGGGAGCAGGCAGGGAGGATGAGAGGAACAGCTGGGAGGTGGGAGGGGGCAAAAGGGGAGAGGGGTTCTCCTTGCCCCCTAAACAGAGGCTGCTAGTGCTTTTAGCAGCTTCTGATAAAAACCTGCCTGAAAAGACTTGGAGGGCAAACTTAATCAAAAAAGAAGTTGGGCTGGTGGGGGGTTGTTGAACCTGACAGGTGGCGCCACAGACTGGGGGAGTGGAGAAGTGACACAAGGAGGTTTTTGCTGGAAGCGTAGCTGAGCACCGCAAAGCCGTACAGACACCGCTGCTTTCTGCTGCCCTCTCCGTCACTCTGCCTGTCGCTCACAGGCACTGGGACTGTGGCTACACAGCCATCCCCGCCCCTTCTCCCTCGGGTCGCCACATGTAGAATGCCCTTAAAGCCGTGTTTTTCCAGTGAGGATCAAAAAAGCATGCCGGATGATGTTGTCTCACACCTTAGACACCTTAGGGTAAGCTACTTTTTCTTTATACCATTGTTGTTTATTTGTCTGTAATGTCCTTATGTCTGGAATTTCAGTGATTTCAGTTAATTTAGGGACAACTACACTGCATGTTGACATGAGAGCTGAAGGGGTGAAGATGATTGTAGCTCCATTCACATATGAGCCCAAGTCAAAAGTAATCCTGTTTACCTTTTGGCTCACACATTTCATTGCCAGCTCCTTGTCCTTACCTTTCAAGACTCCTCCAGAGGGAAGGTGGGAATTATGCTATGAATAACTACTTAGGTGGACCTGGGGGTGGTTAATCATTAAAGGTATATGAAAAGAGCTGGGTGGGTTTGAGGTGGCTTTAAATAGCAGCATGCTTATTTTGACATGGGGGAATGACTGACTGTTGGTGGTGGCAATTTAACAGTTTCATTTCAGAAAATCCAGGGATGAGCCTGATTGAGTGCTCGAGGAGGTTGGCTTCAAGTGGTGGGAGGTTTTAAACACTGGTGTTCACAGACGAATCTCAACTATGCTCTATGTGGTCATTGTTTGGTTCAATTCATGATTGATTTCCTTCTAGTGAGAGGATTACATTGGCAGGGCTAACCGAACACAGAGCTGTTAGAGCTGTTTTTTGTGCAAAAACCGGTAGATTACCAGGAAGAGGAGGACAAAAGAAGCAACACTAAGCCTTGAAAGCAGCATGCTAATTTAGACCAAGCTCTGTTGTTGCTTTCCACGAAAGTGTGACAACTTCTGACATGGTCTCCATAATTTCCTTTTATTCCAGATAAGTGCCCCTTTGCCAGGTTAGGTAAGCATCAGGATCATGGGCACTACAGTCATCACCCTTGAGGACGTACAGACATTGGAGGTCAAGGAGGAGCAAGAAGAATCCATCTTGGCCATGTTAGGCATCATTGGCACATTCCTTAACCTCTTTGTAATTGTTTTTGTTTACATCTACACCACACTGTGAAGTCCCAAAGCAAAAGAGAATTTATTTCTAAAAACCTGCCGGACGAGACTTCTACAAGGTGGGAACACGAGGGAAAGAGGGTTTAACTAGGAAGTGACAAACGTTTAACATGAACATCCTCCACAGAGAGAGGAGGAGGGTACTATACAGACTGGCTAAGGATGAAGATGAAGAAGCCATACTGCCAAGTCATAGCCATGAGCCAGGGAGATAACAAAGGGCTGAAACATGGCAGGACCAGGACTTTACTACGACCTCCATGGGCAGAGCCAGATGGACTCTAAAAAGTCCCCAGCCAGGAATGAACCCCCTGGCCTGACAGGGAATACAAACCTCTACTTGATCTCTTTTCCTTGGACTGCTAGACTCATTGGAAACATGAGACAAACAAGACAGTCTTGTGGACAACACTGATGCTTTTCCATTTATTTTCCATCTTACTTAATTTTCAAACTGGTGGGACTGTAATTGCTAATTGCCTGTAAGGCATTTCAAGCAACACGATTAAAGCAGAGAAAGAAGTAAGAACTCTGCTGGGAAGCTGCTCTGGAGACACTGTTGGCTGCCATATTCAATCAGTCTTCAGGGCCAAAAATGTAATAGCTTCTGGGCCCCTGTCAGAGTCCCCTTCCCAAGAAACGTGGCCCTGGAGGAGCTCTGCTGTACTGTTGTCTCCTAGGATACCTGCCATCTCAAAAATGCCCTCAATCCACAAACAACCATCAACAACAAACATATTTCTATTTAAGAAAATATGGGCTACAACTTTAACATCTTGTTGGGGATGAAACCTCCAAAATAGGGCAATATTTTCATAGAAAACGGGTCTGTTATATCTGCAAGACATTAAAGAAGGAGATCAACTTGTAATTTAACAATGCAGCTGATTTAGATGTAAGATGAATTGGAGTGGGATTGGGGATGAAAGATTATCTTGATTTATTTCATGTTCATGTTGATTTCAGGGTAGTGTCAGCTATCCTTTTTCTGTATGAAAAGGCTTTTTATAAAGATTTGAATAACATCTAGATGTATTGTGCAATTGAACAATAAACATCTGAGCACATCAATAAGGATAGCGTTGAGCCTTATCTGTGAGAAACCCAAAGGAGGATGTGTGAAAGGATAACTGTGAGAGGAAAGCGTGAGGATCATCACATGGGTTATCTAATTACATCTGCAGGTGAAGGGTATATGTTTTCATGCACTGGGAGGGACATAGGCCTCTGAGAACCTGGTTAGGATTCAAAAGGCATCTTTATGCTTGCATGTTCATAATCACAAGAAAATAGTTCCCCTCTGCTGACTGATGTATGCGACACCCAAACTGAAAGCCACTTCAGGCTTGTTGTCTTAAGACTCCAGGTGAAAAGGAAGTGAGGGAAATCAGAGGAGCAAACATCTTCAGTCTGACACAGCACACCTTTCAGAGCATTAGAGAGGGAGAAGACATGCACCATGGCTCCTGTAATTGCAATGATGCTCACTGTTGGTGGCACCCCACCTCTCATCTCTGCCCCACACACTTCAAAGGGCATATCTACCCATTTCAACTGCTTGCAGTAAAGCCTGTGGTAATAGAATCAAATATTTCCACGGGTGAGTAGCGATAAATTGCAAATCCACAAATCCACAGGGAAGGGTGGTAATGAATGAAGGTGGTGCAGTCGCTTTTTTAGTTTTCACTTTGTACTGACTCTAATACTATGTCTTGCGGTGGGGGAAATCCTTGGTCTAAGTGTGTATGAGTTTGTAGAAAGAACTCCTTTTCTGTGTGTGAAGCCCTTTTTTTCTTACCAGGCTGGTAAAACCTCTGAAATTGCAAATGGAAATCTGGACACAAACTTATGTAATAGTAAAACTCACACAGACACACAGAGACACACACACGCACGCACGCACGCACGCACGCACACACGCATTCAATTGTAGGGAGGCTCTGTAAACACACATGGCTGTCCAGCAATGAAGGGATTGCCTTCTGTTCCACCTGGTCTCTATTGAATCTGGAGTGATTAATCATGACCAACCACCTTCCAACAGGCCAGTCATGTTCAGATTACCCTCCAACATCATAAGTACGCCCACTCAACATGACTGATGGACCAAAACAGCCATTACTTAAGTGCTGTTGCCTGCAGAAGCCTAGATCAAGTTAAAGTCTTGTCTGTATTAAATGAGTCAAAAGGGGAATTGAGGTGTAGAATTGAAGGAATGTAATGGTAAATGTAACAAACAAAAAAATCCCATATCAGATCTGGAAACCATTTAGTGTCAACCAAAACGTACCAGCATACCATTCTTCAATTAAGACGAATTAGTATTGCAATGACATTCAAAGGTATTACCTCTCACTAATGGCTTAGCTTCCTGTGATGGAGTGCCAGGCAACAACGGGAAACTGTAATGTATCCCAAAAGGCTTCGCCAAGATACTGATGATTAATGTGGAACAATGCGCTAGGCTGACAGGACTGAGGAGCTCTGAGGCAGCGGGGGAAATAGCAGCTGGAGATAGAGGCCTGTGTGGTAGCAAGCAAGGTAAGACCAGGGGGCAAATGAAAGGTGTTTAGTGTAGTTGGAAGGGATTTATCTGAGTGGAGGTAGGGTGATTTTGAAGTTGCAGTGAATTTAATTGAATCTAGAATGCACAAGTGTTTGATCCCCCCACACCTAGACCAGTGTTAATTACAGCCTTGTGAATTGTTAAGCTCATTGGTTGCCTTGTGTTTTAAGCTGGTTCAGAGTACTTTATATTTTGGCAAACAAAAAAACAAACAAAAAGTGGAACTAAGACATTACGAGTGAAGGGGAAAAGTCACCATTATCACAGTGGACACTTTTCCACACACCTTATATACTGCAACTCCAGAATTTGTGCTCTGTATTTTGGTCAAATTTAAGTACACAAATATATTGGGATAGTCTTTCCCTGTACGTGAGACATAATTCAGACAATTCATTGAGACAATTCGTGAACAAATTCCATTTCATTGTTGTATCATTAAAGTTGCATGAATTGATTTTTTGGCTGCCAGGGGGCAAACAAACTTTGTTCTAGCATGGCATGACAAGAGATGTGATGACAAGGAGTTGCCTCTTTTAACACCCAACAGACACAGAGCAACATTAACATTCATTTGGATCTGTGTTTGTGTCCACCTGATGAATGTACATCATCAAAAACATTCACTCTCACCGTTTTGGTCACTACCATCCATCTTGTGCATACTGCAAACAGCTGCCTGCTGCTGAAAGTAACCAGTGATGAGAGTGAACCAAACCATAGATGTCCCTCAAAACAACAACTAGGAGCTAAAAGAGGAATTCTCTGGGTTATTCACTTGGGAGTGCAGTCTTTAACATGCTGTTATTCAACTCATTGTTGACATAAAAATATTGATTAGCGGAGCTTTAAATAGATTACAGTTCTCCCTACATAAAGCCTCTTCCGGTGCCCACTCTTTTCAGGAGTGGGCAGGACATCTTATTCATGCAGTCCAATTTGGAGAGCGGATTAGCTGAGCGTGAACCTGTCAACACTCCCAACATGCTGCCTTTGAAGTGTTTTACAGCACAGATATTATGCTGCAACCACTGTCTATGGATTACAGTCCTTATATTACTGTCTGAAGAGATTATAAGGTGTTATATTTCTTCAAGAACATCAAACATCTGCTCCACAGGCTTGGACAAAGCCTTCAGCATCTGCTTGGGCCGTGTAAGGCTGCATTCAATACAGAGGTTGAAATGATTATTATTCCATGTAAAAATGCAAAACAATATTCATGAAGCAGTATTGTATTTCTGTGAGTGTTGGATGAGTGGACAAAATTCCACATTACAGCCATCCAAACCATTTCTATGGGATGGAAACATGTTGCACACAGCCACACTCACACAGAGATTCATTTCTGTTCTTTCTGCTGTACATATGCTGGAAACAAGAGAACAACTGAAACTGGATCTTTGAGGCAGATGCCAATATCAGAGTGAAAGTAAAAGAAAAAAAAATTCTAATCACTATATATGTTATGAACTCATAGCATGACCAAACAGTTTTGGTAGGGGTTCCACTTGTGTCTAAGACACATAGTGTAAAAAGAAACAGCTTCTTACTGAACTCAGTCAAATTATGCAAATCTGAATACATCTGTGATCAGCTCGAATCTGCAGAGAATATCTGCTGCTGATTGATTAGCCACTCTTCCGGAAATATTCAATAAAATTTAGAAACAACACACCAAGAATGTGGTTGTGTGGGTGCTTAAAAGCAAAGGGAACAACATGTCTTCAGCTGACACCACACATTCATACTGCAACTAATGCAGGTGATCAAGTATACACACTTGAATAAACAAAAGCTCAACCACAGCTACACGTGCTCTTCCCTTCTTTCTTCTTCTGTCTTGCTTTGCAATAAATAGAGCATAGAAAACATATGTTCACCCACTACAGGCTCGTCTGACTTGAGAAGCAGGGGGCTCTCAGATCTCCCAGTTTTTCATTACAGCCAGCTCTTCTTGACATTTACTGACAGCTCAGAGCTCCTGGGCAACCAGCTCTCATACAGAAGGTGGTCTTCGAGCCCCCGGGTTTCATTTGACTTGCTGCATGTCATCCATGACTTCAATTAACTACGTGCAATGGCTAGTTGGCACAGTATAATGTCAGCTGTTATCAAATTGAGTGGCAAATGCATAGATCTTAAAGGACAATATGTCATCATTAGGGCTATGCTTCAGCAGAGCATGTGGTAATGTTATCAAACAAGGGGCTATAAACTCCATATTATATACATATACATACACACACACACACACACACACACACACACACACACACACACACGTATGCGTGTGTCAGAGCATTTACCAGATAATGAGGAGCAATTACAACACTCAAAATGCTTTTTATCAGCTGTTATTTAATTATGAGACCAGGGGCACATTAGCACACATGAGCATGCAAACAGAGAGATGCTCCTGCAAACTGAAACACCCCAGCAGCATTAGGCACAAAGAGGTGGCACACACTCAGCTGGAACTGCCTGCGGGCTGAGAGGCAACAGTAAACCAGGGTAGCGGGAGGGCCGAAACACCGATGCTGAGCTCCTCTTGTCTCATGTTCAATCCAAACTCAAAATGGGTCCGATCAAATAGAATTTATACTGCTGGAAATAGACTGTGTCTGGTTTTAATGGGTAATGACTGCATTAGTATTTCACCCCAGAAAACATTACAAACTGAGGAAATGGTTACCTGAAAATGCTTTGCTATCTTCATGAAGCCTTCTCCTACTGTGTGGGCATCAATTATTTGAAATGTGCATCACCCAGCCTTTCCTAAAGATGACTTGCACGAACAAGTCTTGGCCCTAACAAGCAAATTAAGGTCTGAACCCTTGGGGTGCGCTCCTTGGTGCTCCTTTCATTTTTTTTGCTCTAAAATTGTTTGAAACAAAAACAATGCACTAGTCTATGCACTAATAATGTTTAATATTTAACATAATTCCTTTTGGAGATCAGTTCATCCTCTACTTACTGAACTATTCACAGTAAAAAAAATTCAAGCAGGGGTGTCCAAACGCTTTCATGCCACTGTATGTTTACATGCAGTGTTGGGCGGAACACATTTAAAATGAATGTGTTACAGTAATATGTTACTAAGATTTCCATTATAAGATTTCAATTATATTCTAATTATCACATCACATAACACATTACTGCCGTCTGTTCAGGCTTCAGCAGCTATCAGTGATGTTAAACCTGTAATATTACTCAACACAGGAGACAAGACCTCAAAATCGCTGTTGTTAAATTCAGCTGTGGTCAGCTGTGTCACCTGTTTACATACCGTGTTGCACATGTTTTATGGTTTCATAGAAATTACTTGCACTACCTGCACATACCTCCTACTGTTTATACCTCATGCCAATTGCACTGCCTGTATGTATTTATACTCTGGATATAATGACTATTTGCACTTCTGGTTAGATGCTAAACTGCATTTCGTTGTCTCTGTGTTGCACACTGACGATGACAGTAAAGTCGAATCTAATCTAATCTAAAATGCTTGAAGCTATAAATAAGCACAGCAATGAAAATGATCAACATAAACCACCATGTTCTGAACAGACACAATACAAACACCACTGCACAGACACTAACGTTACAAAGTGTCATTTGTGTTTTTGAATATAAGACAGCAAACTTCACAAACTACTCAGGTCAGTGGGCTGTCTGCCCGAAGACCAGCTCGCTTTTCCCGGGAAGGAGGTCAGCTGGGCCTACAGAACACACACTGTGGTGCTTTCAATCAATATGTATTCTTTCATAGTTTTGATGTCTTCACTATTAATCTATAATGTAGAAAATGATAAGAAAGAAAAGCACTGACTGAGAAGATGTGTCCAAACTTTTGAGTGGCACTTTATCTTAAAATGCTTGATATGAACTTCTAATCATGTATTATCTCTCCCTGCTCTTTCATTTGTTTGCACACCCTCCTGTGAATGCGCCGTTTGTTCCTTTGTTCAATCTGAGAGAAAACTGAGTGCAGCACAAATGAGAAGAGTAGTTTGAGGCATGACTGCAGCCAGGCTTAAAAGGGTCAGCCCAACACTGATAACCAGCAAGTCCCTGAGGAACTGAGGCCGGATATAAGCAATGGACTGACCTGACCTGGAAAGTGCTGAAGCCCACAGTGTTCTGAGAGCTCTGATGGAAACTCGCTGCTTGACCACCTGAGCATGTGCAAAATAAAGCTGGTTAGAGCTGCACCACGACACGTCCAGCTCCATAGCAATGAGGCCACAGTGTGACACCATGACATCAAATGACACCGCACCAAAGATGACAATCAAATCCACACAGGGCCACACTCCCCGAACAAAACCATGAAAGGAACTGATCAAAGTGCAAGCCCCAGTTTTATCACTCTTGGGTACAAAAACAAAGTTATGAGTGGATGGTGTGGATGGTGGACAAGTGTGGACTCATTAGACTTCTGCTTCTGTGACTTCAATGTGATTTAACAGAGAGACGCACAAACTCAGCTTCAGTCTAAGATGCTGTGGCTCCATCTGCTGTTTTGTTCAGCAAAAATCCACCATCTCCACCACACACATACTTAAACACACAAAGCAACATATACTGCACACAAACAGCTTCCCCTGTAATTCACAACTGGAGGCTACACTGCAGTAGCTCCAGCCTGCAGTTATCCCTGAGATCAAAGACCAGAGTCATCCAAACCCACCATCTCAACATCAAAGGCAACCAGTGGGCAGCGTTTCATACAATGCCCCAAATCCACAGACAATAAGAAAATTCAGACAATTTCAGCAACAAATATCAGTAGTTTGAATCTTTCATCAGGATGAAAACAATTCTGAACAAAGAACAAACAAACCCCAGGAAATGGTGCACAAACACGGGTGTGTACACTGCTGCCATGTTAAACAGGATTTAATGATGAACCTTCACAGCCATCCATGACAGCTTCCTTTTCCACACACTGGGGTCCCTCCTGATCTTTAAGGCACTGCAGATACCTTTTTACACATCAATATTATGACTAATGAAGTGTGACATTTTGCTGAAGATGGATATAAACAAAAGAGACCATGGTGGGGAATGAGACTCTTGTCAACACCACATGCAAAGATCTCTGCTTCAGGACTGTTCTCTGGCTCTACAAAGAGGAAAGTGACCATTCATGTCTTTCATCTTTTGTCACTGCTAGACTCCATGTCAAAATGTTTGCATTGTTCAAGAGGGCAGACAGTCCAGGCGTAACGTGATGGGGGTCACATGACCAGAAAAAGCTAGCTAAAGGCATTGCATATATTTTGAAACTCTCTTCATGTACTATGTGTTTCTGTGAAAAAGGAAAGCTGTTTTAGGCTGTTTTTGTACTTAACCTGTGTACATTTCATAGCAAAAGCCATTCTTGGTTTGTATAACTGATTAGTTATTGTCAGTTCAGTCTGCAAGCTAACTCCCACCAATAACCGAACACTACACCCAAAAATGATTTGCAGGTTGTAACGGGAACTTGATCTCTACTTTGTCAACCTTTGGGAGCCACCCATCAAAAGCCTACACACACTACACACATAACAGGCCATCCATCCCAGTGTCAATGGTATTTTGATGCACTGACACACAGTAACTGCTCCAAAGACGACTTTATATTCTAAACCATTTATCTTATTCAAACCTTTGACAAAGTGCTCTCAACTCACAGTCCACTTACTCGAGCTTTCGACCACATGACAGACTGACTTTGTTCAGTTGTCGTGGAAGCTGATTCTGAGTACTAGCAGGACTGCTGGTCTGGCTTCCATTTTGAAGCTGACAGTGAAAAATTTGTAAACACTGAAACCAGCATGAGAGAAAATTTCAAACTTAGCCAACTTTCAGCCGTCCGCACACCCAGCCAATCACTGTGTGCGGTGACATGTGACTGTTGGGCGACACCCAGTGTGAGTGTCTGTTTCTGTTGACCCATGTTATATCTATCACTGGAGCGTTTCCTGTTTTAGATGGACAATCAAATGTCTTACTCCTGTTTTGTGCTGTTAAGCCTCACTCAGGCACATACCTGGACACCTGATCCATGAAAACACAAGCTGTTTTCAACATACCTGATCCTCACTGATTGTCCATTGCAGCTAACCAGTAGCCCTCAATGCTAATGGTAGAAACTGGCAGTTGTTGCTAGTGTTCCGAGCCTTGCTGGATGCCACATGCTACCTCCTTTACTTTCAGTGTCATAGCCTTCATTTGTGAAAACAGGAAGCCTACCTGAGTCGTTGCGCAGGTAGGAGGACATAGCTGGGATGAGGCAGGACTGGCTCAGCAGCTCCTGCAGCACTGCTGGCAGTGCTGAGCTGTTCTGGGCTCTGCTGTCTGCTGAAGAGGCATCAGCACTGTGGCAACTGCTGGAGCCTGCTGGGTTGATGTAGCTTGCCAAGACCTAGTGAACAAAACAATTTAGACACACTGTAAGATGAAAAACTCATGAAAGCTGCTTCAATTGACCCATATACTGTAAATACATACTTTACATGACCTTAACCAAGCTATGTCACCACGGTACACTTGGCTACGAACTAACTAATTAACTAACCAATTTAATTGAGACATTTTAGGTCCTTATTGAGAATCAACTTTTCATAATGCAAGAAGGAAAATCTTAACCTTTTTCAAATGGTTAGAGAAGTGCAATCAAAGGGAACATGTAGCAGAACCTTAAACCTCCAACACGTCATCACTGTTCCTGTGCCCACATCAGCAGCTCTGTTCATGGTTATGTTATGCCACAGGTATACAATCTCTTTGGAAAAGCAGCCCTAGGTGCAGTATATTCTCCAGCTGCCCATTACCTGCAACATGCTAAAAGTCTGGGAGAAAGTGCTGCCTGAATGCATTGTTCATGGCATCAAACTCTGTTGTAGATTCATTTGTACTAAGGTAGCCACAAAGGCCCAGAAGCAGGGCAGCAGCTGAGCAAATGAAACAGGAAATGTTTAGTTTATTTGCTTAATTTAAAAATGATGTGACATTGATGGGTAGACTTACCTGCAGTAGACAGGTGACGTGTTCCTCTTCTAGCCGTTGTTTGGTGAGGGCCTGCTCCACATCCCAGCCTGAAGCTGTAGATCCAGTACCAAAACCAGTTCCTTTAGCCCAGTACAGCTGTTGCTCCTCACTGGTGCCTCCACCATGACAACTGGATATCTGCGGCTGTCAACACAGACATAGACATGAAACAATGTACAGGGCTAGAAGTTTTAAGTTGGAAAATTGTTGTTAGAACTTCGATACATGTGAACCAACACATATTAACGACATTTTAATTCACACTGACCACTTTGTCCCTTCAATGTTTAAGGAAAGCAGTTGAGTTGCAGTTTAGGCCTAGTTTCTCTGTAACCCATGCTACAAAATAAATGTGAAAATAACTCTATAACCTCATAAGAAAGATAATGACCAGGACAAAAGTAGTTTTAGCAGATCTTTGTTCTCTTCAAAACACTTTTTCCAAACACTTTCAACCAAACTTCAGGACAAAAGAAATCAGTTCAATCTTTTAACCAAACTGTCCAATCATCAGGTCATATTTTAACTTTTTTTGGCTTCTTTATTAACATAAAACTGTTCATTGGAATAATGTTTGACTTGATTTTGTCAGCACCCACTCGAGCCTCCTCTGGCCACAGGAACCTACAGTTTATCTTCTATGTTTCTTTTAGACTTCCATACATACAACAGCCAGGTGCTGTTGAGGACCTGCAGATGGTTCAGCAGAAACCTTCTCAGTCAGTTTAACAGGCAGGACAGTCAAGGGGAGTTTAGGGTCAATCTATTTTCAGGATAATGCCCTTCCATTGCTTCTCACCCTGAAGGTGTCAATAATACAAAGCACGTCTCTGACACTCTCTCATTTCTCTCCAAAGCTTCATTTGCCTCTTATCATTCGGGCTGAACAATTAAGCTATTTGTCTGGGGCTCTCTGGGACATATGCAAAAGAGACCTTGAGGAAAGGCCAGCAAGGCAGAGAGCCATTAATAACGGCAATGATCTTTTCCCTTGTTTCTCTATCACAGCAAACAACCGAACATTCACTGAGGCAAAGGACCAGATTAGCTTCTGGTGTGGAGCCAGAAGAGTCTGAAGAAGAACTTAACAGGAGTCAAATGTCCAAAGCACAAAACACGATTAAAGATACACACTTCATTTGATCAGAGCTAAAAAAAAACTGTGATATTTTATATTTAGTCCGTCTTGATTCATGTTAATATATGTGACAAAAAGTTTCAACATTATTCATTAGCTAGGCTACATTTGCTTCAGAGGGTGTTTTGGAGCTTTTGAATTTGTGTGTGTGTGTGTGTGTGTGTGTGTGTGTGTGTGTGAAGGGAAGGGGAAGTGTTAAGTGTGTTTCTGTACTTTTGTCTTTGTAATTTCTTTTTCTTTTATTTTTTAATCAAGTTGGAGGGACGATCACAAACACTGAGGACATTTCTGCATTTCTGAGGCCAGTCTGGCAAGTCTTGGTTCTTCAAATGGACAGCTGAAGGTTAGGGAACAACTGTGTTCAAGTAAAAATCTTAATGAATATCATTAGAACTGTGGAGTGTGTGTGTGTGTGTGTGAGTGAGTGTGTGTGTGTGTGTGTGTCTGTGTGTTATGGGCCATACCTCAGACACACTGGTGCTGGCGTTGGGGTTGCGGGGGGCATGGTGGCTGAGAGCCGACAGACAGGCCAGGATGAGGTGGATGGCACCGATCTCCAGAGCCATGCGGCGCAGCAGCACGCCATCGTCAGTCGTCAGAGGAGTGCTGCTGAACAACGCTCGCAAGACGTGGAACGGCAGCGTGGGCAACACGTTGGCTGACGGGGACTGCAGGATATGACCTAAGAGGATGCCAAAGCATTTTGTTCAGGTTTGTGTGAGATTTACTGGTTTGCCAGTATCAGTGTCAGTGTATCACTGCTGAATTCACTATCCAGAGATTTTGCACTGTGACAATATAAAGACACTGAATCCATCGTAAAATGTGGCAAAAATACAGATGCTAAATATGAGCAGAAACAGTTATTACTATTGGATGCATTCAGCTAAATACATGTTGTAGTTTGGATTGAATAATTGTAACTGAGTAAGTAGTAGTAATCTTATTTGATCTATCTTTGATCTAAAGCAAGAGCTGATATTTGTGGTAAAATTCCTGTAGCAATATTTGAGCCATGAATAGGTTAACCATGGTGTACAGCATGGAATGTATGTAAAATTCATCTTATAATATGATTCTGTAATCATTTTGGTATTTTGGTATTTTGTAGTGACCCACAGATGTTTTTAGATCATTTCAGGGAAAGTTGTGAGACGTTAAGGAAACACCCGCGAGGTGAATAATGACACAATTTTTATTCAGTATGTGCCTCTCCAGAGGCTGCCTGATGTGCTGTGGGACCTGCATCTCTCAACAAGATGAACAAAGTTACTCTGACATCTATCAGTAACAAAGACTCTCATTCCAGTGAACTGGAAAAAAAAAACTCACTATCAGCGAAATGTTCGTATCAGAACATCCCACTAAGTAGTTCACATAACATGAGCAGAAGTAGAGGCAGTTATGAAGTTGAAATACAGGGAACATTATTAATATTCAAGAAGAAAAGTCAGACACAAGAAACACAACAACAGAGGATGAAGGACTCAGTGGAGGTGTTGAAACCTGCAGTTAATGTCAGTGTTGGCAGCTGTGTAGTGCTCTCAGACTTACTGCCCTCTCCATCGTCTGTGACGCCCAGCACCAGGCGCAGCAGACACTGGGCGTGCTTCCTCTCCTTCAGCAGCACCTCTGCATACCCTGGCAGGCGCAGGAACAGGCCGAAGGCTGCCAGTGAGTGGGCAGGGATTGGTGACATGGTCTGCACTGAGGACGATGATGACGAGGACGACTGGGACTGCTGCTTGTTGATGGGCGGTGGCTCGGCGGCAATGGATTCCGGCGCCTCGTACACCAGCTCACCCGACTGCTCGATGGTCACCCACTCGAACTGGTCACTGTCCTTGGGCTTCTCCTGTGTGGCAGAGGGCACCACTGGGGCACTGACCTGTGAACGACCATCCGGGAAAAGTGAATACGTGACAACGCTGACGGGTAAATTTAAGAGAACACAAACTCTGCAGTGTCATGATGTGGTGGATTCAAGCCTGAGCGACAGGAGAGGCTGCTGGCTTCTCTACATACAGTGAACGTAAAACAAAACTCTTACTCTTCATCTGTGAACAAACACTGACACTGACCAACATTTCATATTCAAAGTAAAAGCACCAGTTTCATCCTCATTCAACCAGAGAGGAAACCATTGGGCAGACTTTAAAGCCATTTCAGCATTCAGTCTCACAGTGAAGCACCTGGGTCATCCAAAGAGGGTTGAATCTAGGGTAACTGGACTTGGTTGTACATCACTGAAAATGAGGCAAAGCCAAGGGGCTCTGTCCATTCTAACTGATAATGATCTCACAGAGGTTAAATAAATGGCACTCCCCATCAGCCAGTTAGACCTAAAGAAGCCCTTTGGATAAGAGGCGAAAAGTTTTCAAGTATCTACAACCAAGTCCAGCTACCCTTGAATCAAACCTCCTTGGAAGACCATCACACACACCTTGGTGTGTGTAAAGGATATTGACCAAACCTCAGGTTTTTTTCTCCTTAAACTGGAAGGTTTGAGGGGCTCTCAAGAAACAGAAGATTCCCCAATGCATGAATTAAAACACAACAGATTAATATATTTCACTCTATCAAAAAGAATTTCTCAGTCTTGAACACGTTTTACAGTGTACATGAACATGCTTTAGGTGAAGAAATCAGCCCTACTTGACTGACATACTTGGTCCATGCATTTGCTTGTGTGCTGCTGGCTCTGAGTCTCACCTGCTGAATGACATCCGGGTAGAGCATGGGCAGCCTCTCTGCGATGAGGGCCAGGCCGCCCATGCCTGCAAAGACCTGCAGTGGTGACTGGATGGGGTTGGTCTCCAGCAGGGACTCATCAGTGGCAGCGTCCAGACAATCTTCACTGGGCGTCATTGGTTCGTCCTCTGGACAGCTGTTCAGCATGTCACAGTGATCCACTGCAAGGAGAGCAAAGAGAGGACCTGTTGTATGTTCATGCACTGTCTGGTATCTGGGACACTTGTTAGCACATTTGGTTGAAATTTGAAGTCTACTGTGTGGAGAATCCCATTAATTAAGTGACAATACTGATGACTCCATATAACAATCCACAATCAGGGAACTTTAAACTTCATACAGACTCCAGACAGAAAGAAGTTGTTATGGAGTACTTGGGGACAGTGGTTTCATATGAGAATTGGTACAATTGTAAGGTTTGTAAGGTTTTTTTCTCAAACTAAGGAATAGCTATGGAACTGTAAATGCTTGCATATCATGGGCCCAATTACAGGCTATCCTTACTCATCTCCAAATGTGAAATCCTAATAGTTTTGGAAATATATCTAGTTGTGCTTGCAGATTTGCAGATCATAGAAGAATGACTGTTGGCTTTGGAGGAGGTCAGTACTCTGAATGTTCTTCTAATTTGGTGTTCATGAGGCAAGATTTGAAGTTAAAGAGAGTGTGGTGTTTATGTGAAGCACGCTCAGGCGGATGCTTACTGATTCCAGCACGATGTGTTCGGCTGTTCCAGCTTAACTGACATGACACTGAGAACAAGGGGTATGAGGTTAGGGGTAATAAGTCCTAAATACATTTTAAAATACAGATTCAGTGGTCTTTCTTGTCCTTTATTTGTGTGGTTAATATCACCCTTTTCCAGTTTTTCACTGTTGGTGATATTGTCTGTATTCAGTCTTTTATGTTATTTATTATTAACATTTCTTCTCTCTATACTGAACAAATGTGGGAATTGTGTGCACGCACACACACACACGCGCACACACACGCGCACACACACACTCCAAATCCAGATCTCCAAAGCACTTCATTGCTGTCAGTCTATTTCTCTTCCACTCAAACAATCTTAGAGGAGTCAGAGGAGAAGAAACAACCTAAGCATAGCCACTAATCAGCACAGACCATCTCCATCAGTTGCTCTCACTCATCAACAGGCCTTTAAATGCATGCAGTTGAGGGAGCCCTACCCTTGGATGTGCTACGTGCTGATCAAAATGGAGAAAATCAAACAGCGTCCTGACGCCCTTGTTTACACTTACAATACGGCAGTGAAGACAAAGCCAGACAGTCAAAATGAAACAAAGGTTGAAAGGCATAAGACACACCACCTCCACCAGTGCTAACCTGCCACCATTTCATTGTGACGGCGCAGCATTGCAGATTTATGATTCTCAAGCTGTGGTCGATTGATAGGTCACATGAGGAAAAGTCACTCATCATCTCTTGTAGAGGAGAAAATCAGAGATGATTCATAGTTCTCCACAGGGAATCTTTTCTATCCCACACATTCTCTTGGTGATGAATTAAAAAGTGACTGGGATTGTGAATAGAAGGGTTTCTAACAGAGATTAACGTGTCTGAACTTCCAAAACAGGATTAGAGAATGCTCCTGTTTTCAGGAGGGCAAGGACGACGGGGTCATTTGGCAGCTTGCCGGAGGAATAATTAAACAGTACTTCCACCACTGGATTTTGCTCTTTCAAATGTGAGCAAAACCATAGAGGAAAATGACTGAAACAGTTGAGCTCTTTAGAAGAGGCCGACTGTTTGCACGGAAAGAAAATAAAGTTGCATAAAGACAACAAAGACTCCAATAACACTGTTGGACTCATGCTTGACAGAAACACAAAGAAGGATCAAAATCGATGCTACAGAACCAGAGATATCTTTTTATTCCATCCACTTTTTTCCTTCTTGTCAAAACCTGGCGCCTGCATTTCCCATGATGCAACACGACAGTCAACAGTTTGATTGGAGATTTGGGTGTGTTGTGCTCGTAGCAGCTCATGTAGCCTCGAGCCTGAGGTGAGCAGTCAGCCCGCCGTGACTTCATTTCATTTTCTAACTTGTAGTCTTCAGCTCCACCCGACGCTGACTCAGGTGACATCATTAGAGGACGTTTATCAGCTCCTCTTTGACAGTTCCCATTTAAGGGTTCAGCATGGTTCAAATGAATTAGTTTGCATGATGTATCATTGGACCACGTCTGAAAACAGAAATGTTTGTACACAATGTGAATGTTGCCATTGGTTGTTCACACAAAGAGTGACTGAAGTCACTGTGAAGAATGAAAAACCTGCCACTACGTTCACACCTGGGCACAACTGGCAAGTCATAGCATGAGGTAGGTGTGCTTGACGGATTTTCGGTTTAGGAAAATGACAAAACGTATTGGATGCAGCCCCCATCCAATTCCTGCTTTATGAAAGTGTGTGTGTGTGGGGGGGCATTTCAGGCACTGACAAGCACTTTGTTCAAAGCAAAGCATACTGCTGCCACTGGCTCTGTGAAAGGTACAGACTGGTATGTGTTTCCGACACTGAATCTTCACATAAATCACAAGAAACAGATGTGGAGTCGACATTTGTGCCTGCTAAAAGCCTCAGCAGTGAAATTAAAGGAAGCGTCTCAGCGTCTTTATCAGGGCTCACTGTCATGTCCCTTCATTTATCTGCTGTAAAAAGGTTTTCAGGGAAGGAGACATGAAGCTCAAAGGTTTTTGTGAGTATTTCTCAGGGAAAGGTAGCGCAGTTAAATGTAGCGTATGCCAGACATGACTTGAGTACATTTTGCAGCAGTCAGGGTCACTTCTTTCAGAGGCAAAACAACTGAGCAGCTTTATAAAACATATTCAGCTGACAGTGAATTCACTTTGAAAATGAAATCTCTGATGCAAAGTCTGGATCAGAGAGAGACTCCACTGGGCCACTAATCCGTGCTATTTGTTAGCCTTTCTGTGCTGCTGGGTATCTAATCTCTACAGCTCATGTAATGAGGCTATCTGAATTCAGCAGCCACAGACAGGAAGGACATATTGGTTAAATAAAGACAATGACTGACCTCATCAAGTGGTTAGTGTCTGGACAGCAGGCACATTTTAGAATGGGGCAGTTTATTAGAGTTCATTGGAAGGGAAGTGGCAAATCAGTACCTTCTCATTTCGGGAATGTCAAGGTTGAAGAACAACATAAGGTTGCTGGGCTGCTTCCTGCAGCCTGTAAAGAGGAGAGCAATATAACTCAACATAAACGTCATCTTTCATGGAGGGCTGTAAGCACTGTGGCTGAACTAAACAAGTTTCTATCTATCTATCGTTATCTCTATAACTAGATATAGAAATAGATTCTTTTCCTGAAGAGGAAAAGTGTTTCATACACACTGCATTCTGTTGAACTTCAAGAGCCCTTTGGCCAAGAGCATGGCAAAATCAGCTTTAGAGCTTGAACACCATCAAGGCTCACTTTGTTTGTTTGTATGCCAGGATTATTGTTCCAACAATGCCAAAATTCATTCTGCTTCACTTGATAAACACCACCTGGCAACCTGAGTGGCACTTAAAAAGAGAACTACACTTAGTTGCATTGAACTTCTATAACATTATGAAACTCACAATGGACAGTAAGAAAGGATGAAAATCGATGCAGCAAAACAAGCGATATCACGCATTTTATTCCACACATTCTTCTTCCTTATCAAAACCAACTCAAACTCTGACGGTTGGGTCAGCAGTTCAAATGTGCTATGCTGGTCTTTAAATACGATGATAACATGATCATTGTGAGGAAAAGCAGAGGTGGAAATGTAGGGGTTGCTCTTGGTTACTAGTTATGGTTTTCTGGGACACTAGAATAAAGTACAGAAGAGCCATCATTAATGAGTCACACCTGCACTTTCCTGCTATTAGAAAAAGAAAAAACAGGCTACTGATACATTCAATTTTGTCCTTCAAAGTAGGATGATACTGAATTACCCAACAATCCATCATAGAAGTCATCCAAACACATGAGACTACACTTTTAAAATGGAAACTTTACATTGTGGACAGGACATGGCCAATGGACAAAAGATATCTGAGCAGTTCTGCAGATTCATCAGTGCTGAGATCATCAAAACAAGACATTGATGTTAAAAAATATTCTGACCTAGTTCTGACCCTGGAGCCTGCAGAAAAGACAGCTAAATTTAACCAGTCCTAGAGTCACCACCTCTATGGGCCGACAGTGCTGCCCTCTGGCAAAAGGAGGGTCAGCAGTTTAATGCCAGCAACAACCTGTCCTGACCAGCGGCTTGAGTCCACCGGGCACGGCCTCGACACGTTCCCGCTGCTACGTCTCCACACGGCTTCTTACCCCACCAGGAGTGTTTCGCTGCCCTATTTTGTTGACTTGCTCAGTGTTTATTGATTAGGTCGTTTTTCCTTGTTGTGTGATACTACTGCGGGTAAGCAGGTTGCATAGTCAAATAGTTTCTTTTGTTGTCTGTTTTAAGTCTGTTTATTGTTGATATACAATCAGGAGTCTGCACAGGATGTTTTCTTTTGAAAATCTGACCAGATTCTCGATGCTGCTGACTTCCTGCCCCACCCGATCTGCTCCCTGCAGCTTGACAGCGCTTCTATCAAAAACAGGTGTTTTCAGAGCACACCTGAGAGCAGTGTCTGGGACACTTTTGAAATATGAAGCAGCACTTTTGGTCGAATCACAAGCATTGCCTGGAATGGCCGTGATCAGCTTCAGCGGTGCAGTGAAATCAAGCTGAGTGGCTCTTCACACCTGGCATTAAATGCATCTTGAGGGATCTGATCACACCATTCAGACCACAAGGTGAAATGATGTACGTGTTGATTTGCATATAGAGCTGAAAGTAGGATCAAGTGGTCACACAACACACGTGACACATGGTGAGGTATTTGTAATGCTAGGTGTGAACTGATGTACTTAGAGCTGTCCACTTGTGAGGCTCACCCGGGATACATGTTAACAACAGGTGTAAAGAAATTGTAGTTGTCCTGTACCCATAAGCGGAGCGACCGCGGGGGCCAAGGGGGCGGCCGCCCCAGGGCCCACGGCCAGTGGGGGGCCCCGTGGGGCCCCTGCTGCCTCACTGAGCTACTTTCTCATCACTGTGTGTCCATGAATGCATCATGCTGTGTTGTCAAGGTGATGTGTTTTTTTTTCCCAACACGGCGCGCTGGCCGCGCTTTTTGGGACGTTTAGTGGAGCTCGTATGCAGCCTGCCCTGCACATTTCGTGTTTGTTGTGATGCAGCATTAGCTAGGCGGTAAAATGGAGAGGAAATACAAATCGGGCGCATTAAAACGCAAGGAGCGAGAGAGTGAAAAAAATGTGATTGCATCCTGTACTCCTCTAACGTCATATTTTTCGTATGTCCAACACAAAAGCGGTGACGATGAAACGGATAACCAAGCTAGCACTGTGTATTGAGCGGGACATAAACATTGACAAAGACAAGGTGGTTGGCAGGTTTGCCACTATGAAGGAGAGGAGGAAGGTATTTTAACAAGGGACCGTGATATGGATATGGATATGTATAAAGTTCATTGACCTGTTCGGATTGTTTTGTTCTGTGGAGGATTGTGGACTGCGCGAATGGATTACGCTATACAGCAGGCTGAGCACGGACAGCAAGTGGTGAGTAAAACATCCACAGTTATTCTGTATTAACCTAAATTTAGGTTTTGAAGAAATCAGAAGTCAGTATGTTAAATTAATCTGTTAATCTGTCACCTGTCTGTGTCACCTCCTGTTGTGTTGTAGATTTGTGTTTTAATACCCCTTGTAGTTTTGTAGATCGCTGTGTCTATTTTATGTTTGAATATGCTTGTAGTGTTGTAGACCGCTGTTGAGTTTGGTTGTTATTCCCATGTAAGAAAGATATGGTACGGAGACAGTGCAGCTGGGCTGTCGCTGTCTGTTGGCTGTGGTGCTGAACCGTTCGCTAATCGATACAGGTACAATGCTGTGTGCTGTCCTTGGTGCTGAAATATTGGAACGCAACACTGGCAACTTTTTTTTCTCCCCCTTCCCTCAGAACAAGCTTGACTGGCAAAGTGGCATCACTATATGTTTTCTTAAACATAAATTTGCTTGGCTCAATAAGTGACAATTTGTGTTGGATAGGATAGAATAAGATATAGGCCTATCAGTTATTTTACAGTTGACTGAAGGGCCCTTCGATAATGCTCCGCCCCCTCTGGGCTGAGAGCCTAGCTCCGCCCCTGCCTGTACCAATAGTGCTTCAATATGTGTGTGTCACTGTGTAAGACAGACAGAGTTAACAGCTAAAAATTACACTTTTAACATAATACCTTGAGCCAAACTATTCAGCGCAGCATCCCTGGTATAAACATAATCTTTCTAAATTCCATTGTACATATATGAAAGCTGCATTAACATCTAACGATGCCATTAAAAAAGCAACTTCTGAGGATGAACAAGCATGAGGGATCCAAAGGTAAGTAGAAGAGCGCGATTTAACAGTTTGTGCTCAAAAGCACTCCACAAACTTTCAGAATTCAAAGCTTTTCTTTCAAAGCAGCCTAAAAAACAGCCCAAGTGATGTGAGTTGAGGCCTGACCAAAGTACATCTCCATTAAATCTTGGAAAAAGAGCGGACTGGATTTTTACTGCAGAACAACCCATTTAAAATGCATGTGCATTTGAAGTTTCCAAGCCCTGTCGAGTCACATCACTTTCACTTACAAAAGTGGTCTTAAAATCACCATGATCTCTTCATCTCCTTCTCTTCCATTCAGATGGTTTTACAATGGACTAAGGACAGTGTAGTGTGCCCAGTCAATGGACCTTAACAGGGCTGGCAGTTGATGGATAAGTAAAAAGTGGAAAATTCCACCACACGCTGAGTGATGCCTCAGCTGGTGGCCATGAGCAGGACTCACAGCAAATTAAGTCCAATCATAACAGAAGTCATCTCATACAGATGAGATGACCGAGCTGAGCCCTTTATAATATTAAAGATGAATAAAATTAAATGTTAAGGGCCCAATGGCTAGAATATTTAATACTATCTGAGAGATTTTTAGACACTGGAGTATCACAGGTCGCTTTCGCACCAAACCTAACATAACTAAAATGAACTCTAATGTGGATGCCTGTTCGGCTCGGGACCACCTACGCTGCGTTGACAAGGAGGGTGTCTGACCACTGCCACGAGACGACACTGATTTGAGGTTCGAATGCAAAGTGGTCAAACACAAGACTGTGTGACAGTGGAGATGTGTTTTAGAAGTAATTAAAAAGCCAACTCCTAAAAATACATAAACCATGTCCTCATTGTGGAAATCATGAAGGAAACCATCTACAAAGTAATCTATACAAGTAATTTGCTAAAACAATCCTGCCTCAATGTCAAGTTCCTGGCTTTTTCCTGTTGGTCATACAGTTGAAAGCTCAGACAATAGGTTTGTTATTTCTCGCTTCTTCTGGAGCTTTCAACCAAGCATACTTAGTAAGTGAACCTTGAGTTGAATTAGACAACCAGATCTTAAGTCAAACATAGACTCTGATCCTTACAGGATTGTCTTGCCAGACTGATTTTTCCAAGTCAAGAGGAAACTTTTGTGTTTAAATCTGGGTCAATTCATTTTTTTGGCCACTTGGGAGCTGCGGAAACAAGCTATGAACACAACCGACAAATAATGACTGTTAAACTTCATATGGCAAACAGCTGTCTCCATGCACATCCTACAGCTACAGAGTAACATAAGCATGAATTTCAAGTCACTGAACCAGCACTGAGGATGTGTCCAATGAATGAGTGACGTGTCAGTGCACATGACTTCATGCTGACTTTGTTCACTTGTAATAATTTAGAAAATAGTGCATGGGTTTTATGCAAAAAGTGTACATGTACAAAAATTCCCAAGAATGGCATAAAAATGTCAAAATCAGATTCATGAAGCACTGTATACTCACACCCCACAAAGCAGTTAACCGAGGGCAAACACTGCATAGCATCATGACTGGGTATGAAAGGAAAGGATCATCCTTAAAAGGCTCAGTCATTCACGAGTGATGGATGGAGCGAGGTTTACCACTTTGTGAACACATGATTCTACAAAGGATATGACGACATGGACTCGGCAACACCTCTGTGACACTGCTGTCAGTGAACACTGTCTGTCTGCAAATGACATGTGTTCTGTTTGTCTTTACATTTTACAATGTCCAAACTTTTTTTTTTGGAATCGAGTTGATATGAAAATTCTGCCCTAAGTACTGCAGAGCTGCATGCTTTGGTACCTTTCTCAGTGCGTAGCCTCTTGAAAGAGTCTGTCTTGGAAAGGCTGGGATCAGAGATGACCTTGGAGCCAAGTTTGACTGTCAGGTTGATGGACTGGTAGCCCTGTGGAAGCTTGCGGTCGTACAGGAGCGTCAGTAGCTGTGCCAGAGTCATCTCAGGTGGGAGGGGTTGACCTGGACGGGAGGACAGGGTGAACACAACAATTCACTTCACTAATATTTGAGTGGGCATGTTAACCTTGCACTTGTGTATGGCATACCTGGAAGGAGCTTGTGGTAGAGGTGGAAGACAGGCACACTGATGGTTTTGGCTGAAGGGTCCGCACCAGACGAAGCAGTCAACTTGTCACTCATCACGCGACCCCTCCTTGAGGGAGGTCGGGGTGGGGTTGAAAGAGCTCGCTTGGATTGAGACTTCAAGCCTGATGGCAGAGACAGACATTATGGCCTGTTAATCTTGTTCTCATCAACAGAAATACAGGTTGATATTTGTCTGATCAAAATACAGACTTGATTCTGAAAGCTCTTGACGGCTTATAAATTGTGTCAGAATTACATATCTACTAAGACAAAAACACTGGCATGTATTTGTCAGGTCTGTGAAACAGATCATAGGAGACACTCATCTGAACATCAGTAATATGTCTATAAATAAGAAAAACAGGACTTACCTGTAATTCTCAGTAAGTCACAGTTCCATTTGAAATTGTCAACGGTGTGCTTCAGGTGCACAATGGGGATGCATAAATTAAGAATTAAGTGGGACTTTGCATACTTTCTTGTTGTTTGGTTTTTATGTGAAGCACTTTGAACTGTTTTTGTACAGTATGAATGTTGTGTGATGTTATGTGTGTATTTATGTGTATGTCAATGGTTAACCACCATGAATATTTTTGAGGGTTACACAGTGTAATGCGCACTGGTCCAAGTGTGCATCGTGCTGGTGCACTGAGGAGGGAATTCTGTCCTAAACAGACTTTTGGAAGACACTCACTTGATTGTACTAATTCGGGCTGCTGAAGGCTAACATTAACTTCAGCTCCACTTGAATGTATTTTAGCTCAGAACGAGGACTGAATTCTTACACTTACATTTGAAGCACATTAGGAAGTCATCTTGTAAATGCCGGTGTGGACAGGAGGACAAATTGCAGCGAATAAATACAGTTTCAATGTTCATATGGGCTGACTACTCTTTTTAGAATATGAACTTATTACATAAATCAGCTGCTTCAAGCTACACTGACATCTAGAGACACAATAAAAGTCAATAAGTGGGCATTTTGTTTGATGCCCAGGTTGTCCAAATGTCACAGTTTTAGCATCAGACATTAATCATTCTACTTAAAAACCTTTTTTCTTTTGAAAAGCATCATTTGCAATCACTTCCAAATAGCGCTCACTGTAATTTTACTGCTTTGTACTTGTGAGTAAACAATCTACAAAATTCCCTTTTCAGTATGGCCGACATATAGAAGGTGGGACAAGACACTCAGTGAGCAGAGGCTGCCACTGAACAGGGGGTGTGTATGGAACAGATTGAAGTACCTGAGGCCACAACAACACTGTAGTTGTCCTGGAATCCGCTGTCTGCTTTCATCTTCTCCTTCTCCTCGTGATTCTTCTTCTCCTTGTCTTCCTTCTGCTCATTGATCAGCTTGGCTGTAATGCTGGGTGTATCTGTTTGGATGGACAGACGAGAGAATGATCTATGACCAAGTGTGACATCACTTGGATTTATTTATGTACTGTAAAAAACAAGTATTGGCAAGCTTAAAAACATAGATATTTTCTCAGAAAATCTGTGTGGTAATAGAGCATCAGACACTCTCAGACCCAGACACACACACAAACGCCCACCCATCCACACAGCCCTATAAGAGCAGTAGTGTATCGGGCCTTCTATCAACTGTTCAAGGTCTCAAGAGGTGAGCCATTCATCATGCACATAGCTGGCTAAAGGCTAACAAGTAATACTGCAGCTCAAAGCATCAGTGCTGCACTGCTGACCTTGATGGCAAGAGAACACCCAGCATTAAAACACAAGGGCAAATGACTAAACCACAGGGCTGACAACTAATTATTACACAATTATTATGTGATACATTGTTAATTATTTTGGGTTATAATTAGAATTGCAGTTATTGTGGTTTAAAAACTAGTCTGTAATCATTCATCGCTTGATTAGAGTTAGGTCAAAGTGAAGGATGCAAATAATTTAGGTTGACTTTGCATCATCCAATTAAATATGGCCCCCCATCCTTCATGCAAGTTCAACTCGAAGCAGTCCATCTTTGAGAGATTAGGACATGAAGTCATCATATGTTTCAGAAATACGACTGAAATGGAAAACGTTGTTGGTTGCAAATTGAAACTGTTCAGGAAATATTTTTATTTACTGTATTTATCTTTTGCTTTCTTATGCTGGTAACTGTCTTGTGACTCCTCAGATATGTATTTACCTCCAGGCTGGGAAACTGCTGGCCTGGGATACTATTTCACTGACCCATGATTGTGTGTGTTCTGTGTGGAAATGTGTTGTCTCTCAGTATCTCTTCATTTGAAACAATTTCAAATTATTACAAGTTTATAAAATCAAAGCCTGAAGTAGAAAGGCTGATTTGAATAATATGCCCAAATAACATGGACCAGTACAAACAAATAATGGTCAGTAGCTGAAGAAGGATGTGGAGGGACTTTCAGTCTTTGGACTCAAAGCCTAAAAGTTCCACGTACTTTCGGTGGAAATGTGCCTTCTCACAAGACGTGTTGCATTTATGATTCTTCTATCAGCTGTAACATATCCACACTGGTCAGAGCACCAACCCAAGTCCTGTTCTATGTTACGTTGTGTTTGCCAGCTCATTGTTGTGGAAGGTTCAAGTTTCCTGTATTGAAACATACCAGACACCCGGTCCAGGACTTCAGCTAGTGTGGTGGAGATGGGCAGATGGAGGGTGCGGTACTTGTGGCCTGCTCCATACATGGGATGCTGGATCATGTGGCTGGTGGCATTGATGCGTCCCTTGTATAACTGAAAAGAAAAAAAAAACAGTTGTGTGTTAGCATGTCACAAAAATATAACAATCGGCTTTGCTACAAGAAATCTGAATGACTAAAGAGTATTGTGTGTTTTATGACAATGACTTAGCAATATCTGAGACAGATATCTGTGATTTTTTTTTAATCTTTTTAAGCAGATATGGACCAGTCAATTGTTTCTGAAAGGTTTTCAGAGAGGTCTATGCCAGTATATTCAATGCGCTGACTGAGACTCAGAAGAGATTGTGTTGGTTTGGGAAAAAATAAAACTGAATCTAGACAAAATGAAAGACAAGCTGAGCCCAGTGGCATTAGAAGGATCATTCCTACTACCAAATACAGTATGATGCTGCTGCTGCAGAGCCTTATGTTGACTCTCTGGTGGTTGATGTCCTGCAGAGATGGTAGCCCTATCAGTCTTCAGTACTCACTGCAGTCATGTGCTGTACACGCTGATGCTGTTCCCATACCACAGTCATGCAGCTGGTCAAGATGCTCTCCATGCAACTGTAGAAGCTGCTAAGAATCCTCGTTGACATGCCAAATTTCCCCAGTCTCCTTAGAACCCCTATGTTGATGTTACATTTCCAGGTGAGGTCATCAAGCTGCTGACCCTCTCTAACTTAAACTCACTGCAGCAGTTGACGAGGTCTCATCTCCTACCTCATGTCCATTTTGATCTTGTTGGTCTTATTTATGTTACGAGAGAGCTTGTTGTTGTCACATCATGTCACCAGACATGTCACCTCTCTCCTGTATGTCACTTCCCAGTGACCAGACCAATGACTGTGCTGCTGTCAGCAGGTATCAGGTTCGTGTCGTCCTTGTGTGAGGTGACACAGTCAAAGGTGAATAGTGTGTAGAGCAAGGGGCTGAGAGCGCATCCTTGTGGGGTGCCAGTGTTCATCATCACCTTGTTTAAGATTAAATTTCCAATTCAGACAGACTGTGGTCTCCCAGCGAGGAAATCCAACAGCCAGTCTCAGTGTGGGGGTTCAGTCCAAGGTTGTACAGTTTGTGAGTTTGTGGGAGAAGACTGTATTAAAGGTTGAGCTGTAATCGATGCAGAGCATTCTGATGTAAGCATCTTTGTATTCCAGGTGGGAGAAGGCTATGTGAGCAGCAGAGATAGTGTCCTCAGTGGATCTGCTGTGGCAGTACGCACACTGTTGAGGGTCCAGAGTATTTACTCTGGATATGGGCCAGAATCACTCTCTCAAAGCACTTCATTATGATTGGAGTGAGTGCAACTGGCCTGTAGTCAGACAAATAACTGGGCTCCTTTTGGGGACTGGGATGATAGTGGTAGTTACAACGGGTTGGGACTGTGGCCTGTGCAAGGAACAGGTTAAAGATGGAGGTGAAAACATCAGCCAGTTCTGTAGCACGTCTTGGGGGCCACCTGGTTACGTAATCTGGGCCTGTGGCCTTGCTGAGTTTAATTATTCTCAGGCTCTTGTATGTTCTGAGTGTGTGAAAGCCTCCTTTGTCTTTCACTGCTGAGGGTCTCAAAGCGGGAATTGAATTTTTCAAGCTGTTCAGGTGGGGAGGTAGTGGTGTTGGTTATTTCCGCAGTGGTTCCCCATGACGACCATGTTCAGTCTGTCTGCCTGTGTCTCACTCTGCTCTCTCTTGCAGTTACTGGGAGTTGGCTGGGAGGCGGAGCTAGGAGGGAGTGCCTGCTGGAACCCGCCATTCTGGGTGGGGGTGGCAGAGGTTATAAAGGACTGCCCTTTTGGTCACAGACTCTCTCTCTCAGCTGGGCCTGCTGCAGCCTCTTCAGCCTGTTCCCTTTTGTTTGGTTTGCTGCACCTAACAACACACTTTACACCATGTTTCACCCATCCATGCACTCCCTACATGACTGATACCCTTCCTACTACACATGTCATTGGTTATTTACTTTTGCTTATTTGTTTGAGTTAAATAAATTGACTTTTGATTGATATATCTGTGTGTGGCCTCCCCTTTGTTGCCGGCCTTGAGCCAGTTGGTAACACCCTCATATGATGTGTTGTAGGACTTGCCACATGCGCCTGGCATCAGCAGGAGAGAAGTAACCTTCCAGCTTCTAACTGTATTGCTGTTTTCCGAAGCCTGTACAGAGTCTGTGCAGTTTTGTACTCCTCCTTGTTGCCTGATCTAAATGCAAGTGAGCAAACATGCAGCTTTTGTTGTACACACTCTTAATAATTATATGTGCTGAGACTTTGGGTTGGAAGAAAAGCTCAGTGAGTGTCTAAAAAGGTCTGTAAAGGTCAGTCCTCTGGGAAGCATGAATATATTCAGTGAATTTTGGGGCTATGTGATCAGATTTTGATATTTACCAAAAAAAAAAAAATGTAATTTTATGACAAAGGTTGCACAATCTGGGCAGCAGTTGCTGTAATACGTTGTCTAGACTGGACAAACCAAACTACCTTGCTAAACATAGTCCCTTTTGCTCGCAGGCAACATGAAAGAATAGGCCGTAATACTGAGAACAATGAGACAGCTAGGCTGTAAAAATGTCTAGCTGTGGGTAATTAAAACCAATTTTTTGTACCCTGCACACGCGCGCACACACAATCTCCTTAAACAGCTTTTCTGACAACCAATCATTGAGCTGTGTAAAATATGGAGCATTTAGGTGTCATTGAGGACACATTATACTGGCATTTATCAGTCTGAGTCACTGGGATAGGACAGGGGTCCTCTGCTTCATATTGCTGCACTGTCCTCTTGTGGTTACATCTGAAAACTACATCAGTCAGTGGTGCCACAATATCAATATGTGCTATATTCATTCATGTTTTGTCATAAATATGATCAAGTCAGTCATCTATGGTATGTGCCCCAGAAAGTTTGATCGGCTATGGCCTCTTTACTTCATGTGGACAATCTGATGATCTTGGGAAAACCCTAGCTTCACATTCTAATTGAGCAGTCTGTTACACCATGTTCAAGTTCATATGTAGCTTAGGTTGAACATAGTGCTGGAATTGGACTATAATAACAACTGATGATAAAAACATCATTCCTCATTAACTGATGGCATGATGAGAGAGTTGGAAAGGGTGGGAGAGATTAATAATGGAGCATGAGGAATTTTTTCTTCTGGATTTACCTTGGGAGTGTATTGTTCATGATAGACAACATCCCATTGCTTTTCTGTTGACTATGAGGCAGGGATAACAGCTCTCTGAAGTTACATGTAAACATCTCTGCATATAACACAATAGAAGCTAATTGGTGAAGGCAGCTCTCAGGTTTGTAACAGAAAATAAAAAAACACTGCACACCTCCACACAAGTGACAGTGCTTGGCTGTACATAGCCAGGAGAGGGAGGAGACATTCAACAACAGAAAAAGCTACCCACCGGACATGGAGACTGCAGGAAGACCGAGACCTTCTCATCCTCCAGCATGAGCTGCAGGAAAAGCCTTCGGATGAAGCCCGAGATGTTTCCAGAGATCGGCACATTGCCTCGTTGGGGTGCTGACTGGAAGAGCTCACACAGGACCTGCAGCAAGAAAATCCAGATGAAAAAATCCAAATGAAAAGAGTCTCTCACTTTTAAGAAATTAGCTTGTTCATTTTCAAACATGACTAATTGTATCATATTAAGAAGTACGGCTTTGTTGGGTTGAAAAACAAGTCTCTAAAATATTGATTATTACAGAAGCGACTCTCTGTCTCAGATGTCAAAACTCAATTCCTAGTGTCTCAGAGAAAGTGAAAGCTTTATTCTTTGCCATTGTACCAACACAGTGGAACGTAAGAGCTGACCTGAGCCATGAGTCGCTGGTTGTTTGGGTGGCAGGAGATACATTGAAGAAAGAAGGCCACGGTGGCATTCTCCAGAGCTGTCCTCTGCTGCGTGGTGAGTCCTCCTGCCTGCCCTGAAGATGCCAGGGAAAAGCGTGACCCTGGAGGCTGAGGCTGGGACGGAGGGGGTCCTGCCGTAGATCCAGCACCCAGAGGCTGACAGCCTGCACTGGCACCAGCGCTGGCACTGGAGTGGCACAGCAGGAAAAGCAGTGCCGTCCACAGAGGATTGACCTCTGGCCCTCCTAACCAGTCTTTCATGGCGTGACTATTGCCTACTTCAGTCAGGAACCGCAGCACTGGAGCCGCCAGCTCTGCAGCCAGAGGCGGCCGACTGTGCGAGGATGAGGAGGATGAGTGGTAGTGGTGATGGTGGTGTCGTCTCTCAGCCTGAGCAGCAGGCAGAGGCAGGTCGGCACTGGCCAGGAGGCCAACACAGAACTGGGCCAGGCTGCGAACCAGGACTGAGGGTAAACCCGAGTCCAGCAGCTGCTCTATGGCTCCTGGAGACTGGGAGGCAGCTGCCAACGTGGTCAACTGGGACTCTGACAGATGAATGGGGGGTCTCGCATGCTTGGAGTCATCGGTGAGTCCTGCAGCATTGGTGTTGGCGTCATGCTGCTTTTTGCCGTCATCAGTCATGGAGAGGCGGTGGTGCTGGGCATGAGAGTGGCTGGTGCTGGGCACTGAGACGATTCCCATCCAAGACATAAGCAGGGAGAAGTAACTGGGGTGGATGTGACACATGGAGCACAGTAGGCTGTCCACGGCTTTCTTCAGCACAATGTTGCATGGCAACGACATGGACCAGTTGTACAGCAGCCTAGAGGGAAGGAAAATGAATGACATCAATTATCAATCATGAATCTAATCAACATCTTCATTGTAAGTAAGGATGGTGAATAATACTTATACATATAATAAGACTCAGACTATTCTGACTTTTTGCCTGCTTGCGGGCAGGGAATTGGGTTGTTCATCTCAGTAACAGCTGGGCAAATAGAGACAAAGGTATGTATGTATGTATGTATGTATGGTCTCTACAATATAGCAAAAGACTTGAACTGACTCAAAGAGCTCTCTGTTGAGCAGTGCAGGCAGGTCGTAGTCAACAGGCAGCTCGTAGCTGTGCCACAGGATGGCTGCCACACAGTGCAGGTGGGATGGTGAAGGCATAAGGAGGCCATACTCCCTCGATGAAGCAGAGGAAGAGCAGGCACTGGCAGCAGCGTATCCAACGGGGCTGCTCATCTTGTGGGCCGCCACCCGTGAAGAGTCATGAACCCACTGGAGAAGTGCCTGGATCCTAAAGGGTTAAAACACAAGCTTTGATAAATAACTCTGGTTTGGTTTGGGAAAACACAGCATCATCTGCGCAGACCCTCAGTGTCAGGTGCGTCACAGTGGAATTTATATGCAACAAACAACCAAATGACAGTAAAAGATGACAAGGAGAGTGTAAGGACACTTTTTACTCTCAGCGTGTGAGTCTGTCTGGAAAATCACCTTGACAAATTCTCAGACAGTTTCTCGTTGGCTGTTATTCTTAGTGAGGGGAGCTTTGGAGGGACAGTTTGCGTCAAGGTGAAAACAGGATATTGGCATACCTGTCTTTGGTTCCAGAGTCCTGTGTGGTGCCCAGCTGGTAGAGAATGTCGATGGTGGAGTCTGAGGAGAGGCCGTTCAGTCGCCCAAACAGCAGAGGACTGTTCAAGTCTACAAGGACAGATGCAAAGACAGAAATACAGATAGCTATCATGTTGGACAGTCAACACGTGTATCCAGATGACTGTTGATCCCTGTGAACTATCCTCTGCTACCTGACTTAACTTACATATATTAGGAAAAAGCCTTGTCACAGTATCAGGTGTGTGTATGTATGTTCGGGGGAATCAGCTTATAAGCAGAACTCCAAAGGTCTGTCATTCAAGGCGGGTTGAACAAAGGCAAATTAGAGTTGGTTGTAGATACTTGAAATGTTTTGCCTCTCATCCAAGGGGCTTCCTCAGCTCTGACTGACTGGTGGGAAGTCTCAGGTATGAGGGGTCGTTATCAAGGTCATTGACAGCACTTGGTTCGTTAGCGCTAATGTCTGCTCAGTCAGTCAGTTAGAACTTACAACCCCTTGGAGGAGAGGCAAAACGTTTTTACGTGTTTACAACCAAGTCCAGTTACCCTAGATTCAACCCTCCTTGGATAACCTGGATCACTGAGAATCTTCACAGAAACCAAAGCTTTGTTGACACCCACCTTTAGGTTTGGCAAGGTGTGGTTACTGAATATAATCTATGAAGAAATCTGTGTCCATGCAGGTTATGTGTTGCAAACAGACAGAAAATGCTCATTGGGAAAAGGCAGAGTGTAGACAATGCAAGTATTAGCCTTGTGAGATGAAGTCAGAAATTGATAAAATAGAGCAAAAATATAGTCTTGAGTCTCAGGTTGGGTTTGGGACTCAAACTTCCCAGGACCACTAAGGTTCTGTGAGGTTGTAATGACATGGAAACAGGACTACAAACTATTTTGGTACAAATTATAGAGAAAACAGCAATTTCCTTGAAGGATTTAAACCCATGTAAACACATTATTCATGTATCATTGGAAACTAACCATCATTCAAACTGTGAGGCCTTGCAGTACAAACCCTTTGAGGATATGACATCTGAAATGTGCCCTCGTCTTTCAAACTCTCACAACCTAATTTAAGGACCTCTTAAGGGAATAAACTTGGATATTTTATGACTTTTTTGATGTGTTTAAGGTCCTGTAGATGTGCTGCCAATAACTAACACTTAGCAGTGATGCAGATGCGTGTGACTCACTGCCAGGGTCAGTCCCAGAGGCGGCACAGTTCCTCAGTAGAATGTCAATGAGTTTGAGTCCTATACGAGTGGACTGCAAGCCGATCTTGACCAGCACAGCTTCGATGTTGGGTGAGTGCATCCCACAGTAAGGTGACATAAGCAGTGCGGCACAGGTCTGCAGCAAGTTGGCGGTGGGTGCTGCAGCACTGGCCATCATGGACTCCAGGTCACTGACATGGGTCAGGCAATGGTGGAGAAGACGCAGCCACCCAATGCTGTGCAGGGAGAAGGAAAAGGTTACAACAACATGCACGTCCAATACAAATGGACATACTCTCAATCCAGGATCAGTTTTTAGTACCTAGTTTTAGAGACCTGGTCCTCAGAAGGCAGGAAGGGGTTGTTAACAGTTGCAGAAGAGGTGTTACCGAATGCCGTCAGCCCCAAGAGTTTGATCTGAGACAGACCCAGAGTGCTGGCATCACGAGGCCGGTGCAGCCTCAGGCAAACAGCCGACGCAACCTCTGCCTTCACCAACTGGATTTTTATGTATGTCAGGCCGCTGGTGATGACTGGTGTGGAGAGTGGCAACATGTTGACCCCATCAGCACTGATCTCCACTGAGACTGAGGATGGGCAGGCTGGTCGGTAGGAGGAAGAGGACACAGCAAAACATACAGGAGTGACAGCTGAGTTTTCATTCAAGTGAGATGGAAAGGATTTTGCTGGTAGCAATTCCAAACTATGTTTCACGACTTAAATTTGGTTTCAGTATGAAATTGGGTGCTACTCACTTGCAAGAGAGGCAAGGTGTGGCTGGATGTGGAGCTCCTTCAGCAGCACAGCAGCAGGGAGGTGGATGGTGAGATCACACCAGGCCTCTTCTGGCAGGAAGATGTAGGACCAGGCTGCTGAGCGGGCTCGGCGGTGGGGCGGCGTGGCTTGGAGGAGGACCTCTGCTGGCTGTGCCGTAGGGCTGCTGGATGTGATGGTGCCTGTGAAGAGATACATTTACATTTAGAATTAGAATTAGAAAAGTGTTGATGTAAGGTTTTAAGTTTTATCACTGTAAAAATATTGTCCCATAGGATGTAGCAGAGATGGAAACAACTAAAAGCACCTAAAGGAGCAAAGTTGTGGAGTCCCTCTGCGTTGTCTGGCTCTGATGTCATCACTCTGGCTTTCAGGTTGCCATCTGCTGTCTTTCCAGGACCTGAATCTAAGAACTTCATGATGGTGGACACCATGCTGCGTGCTGTGTTCACAATGGCCCGGGTGCTGGTCACCATATTGTTACAGATCAATTGCACACCACCTGATGAAACACAAGGAAGTTGTAGTTTCTTAATGAATCAAATTTTCTAAAACTTGCTAGAATCCATGCTCACGCTTGTGTACTGGTGCCTCACAGTGAGTCTGAAGGTTCAGCTAGGTAAAGCTGGTAAAGACACAGCATTAAGTGCTGTGGATATACCCACCCATGTCATGGAAGGCCTTGAGAGCCTCACTGGTGTCCAACACTCGCAGGATGAACCATAGAAGAGGCTCTGACAGCTGACAGGTGGAAAGAGACCCCTACGAAATGTCAATAAAACACACATTAAAGGTTTGGATTGTACTACATTTGTTAAACATATATTCTCATGTCAAAGGTGATACAGCACAGTCTGATGCTCACCTGTCTACCCATGTAACCACAGGCCATGTATGTGAGGATGGGCTGTAACATGACCTGAACCGAGGTGGCCCTCTTGCTGAGGGTGGTGAGGATGGTGAAGAGGCCGTCCCCGACTGAGATGGCGTCCAGACCGCCATGGAAGTTCTCATGTTTGGTCAGGTGGAGACCGCTGGCTCCTGAGGAACAGAGAGAGGTGTCAGCTCACAGCAGAACACATTTATCCTCTCCATATTTGAATTATTGGGTTCTCTGGTTCATGAAGGGAGAAATTCACCAACAAGAAAAATTTTGACACAGTCTTCCTGTTATAAATGAAAGTTTGATTTAAAAGCAATGAAACATGCTGCTATTCAACTCAATACACTCAGGGGTTTTGATGCTACAGCCTCACTTGGTCTGGTATGAGCAGTATCTAATGTTCAATCATGTTAGGAACCTTAACCTGAATATTGCTGTATAGCTGACATTGCTGAGTCAGTTTGCTGACTGTATGACTCTTCTCTTGTGGTACAGTTATGCCACATTTTTACATTTATTCCTTGTGGCCAATTCATCTTCTTCTCATTCAGAAAATTCCTTTAAAAATTAACATGCTTAAACACTTCCTACAGCCCCATATTCCCATATTGAAAGCAGCAGTTTCTGATGTTTCAGCCACTCGGGGGCAGCTGTAAATACAACACTGCCACATTAGCATCTTATAAGGCGACTCTGACAATTAATTGCTGAGAAATCTATCTGGTTCTTCGCTGCTAAATTCTAAATGAGCTACACTGCTGCTGTTGCTGGAGATGAGGTTGATAAGAGCCATGACAGAGAACCAAAACCATAAAGTTGTGGGCGATACACCAAAACAAGAAGCTGAAAGACAATGACATTTCTCTGTGGATTCATCTTACCAATGATCATGGCCATGGCACTGCTGTTGCACTGGCCCAGTGCAGACAAGATCTGGCTCATAATTTGCTGATTGGCTAGCACCAGGTCAGCCACACCTGCAGGAGGACCCTGACTGGATGCAGATCCACCAGCCACGCTTTCTTTGCTGCCACAGACCTTCTCCTCATCCGACACGCTGCTGTCAGCTGCACCACTGCCGGCCGGCGGCAGGCGACCACTGAACTCTCTGTCCCCAGACAGAGGCAGCTGCACCAGCACGGTGACCAGCTTGAGGAGGTCAAACATCAGCTGGTCGCGTGTCGTTTCTCCACAGACAGCCTTTGCATCCCCTGGCCGGATAATGTTGGCAAACAGGCCACCAAAACAAGCCCGAGCTCCCACAGAGCTGTCTGAGCCACTGCGGGAAACCAGTTTGTCGGAGCAGGTGATGTAGTGGTGAACCAAGAATGTGATGGACTCAATGACGGAGGAGATGGTGGCCACCGAAACCACCTCAAAGTTTTGCTCCAGAGTAAACTCCAGCAGCTTCACCTGTGCATCCAGCGGACCCTGGCCTGACTGGAACGGACCCCTGAAGGGTTAAGAAGAACCATTAGTGGCTCAGGATTGCTGAGTGCTATCTCCTGAAATTTCTCGTTTTGCGATTATTGTCAAAATACTGATTATGCTGTAAGATGCAAATACCTCTCAGTAGACAAAATATGCATTAGTTTGAGCAGGAACTCGCTGAACATCTGCGGACAGGTGGAGGACAGGTGGACCTGCAGGCGGCTCAAAAACTCGTGCATGGCCTGGGTGGTGGTGGGTCCCACCTGAGAGCTGTGCTGGCTCGTCCCATTGGTGCTGCTGCTGGACAGGAAGCGCACCAGGACATGGACCAGGGTGGGATCAGACACCATCTGCTGTGCTGTGCTTTCCTGAGAGCTCATCCCATTACTGGAGGCTGGAAGTTCAAGCACAGGTTTTATATAAATCATTGAACAACAGACAATTGGTAATTATCAACCATAGCATTATGAGGGCAAAAAACATATGCATGTAATGTTATTGTAAATGTAAGCCGACTGCAATGACGTATATCCTTGTGTAGAGATGTCAAAAACTATTCAGATCCTTTGACTTTCACCTTACACATTTTGTTGTGTTGTTGACTACTGACTCTTTTCAAAGGCAAGTTGTAGGCTGAATTCCAATCTTCGACACAGTCCTTGGTTTTTCAGTTATTTCAGTAGAATCACCTTGCAGAGACTTAAAACTTGTCAGACAGACATTCATTGTAGTTGTCCTTTGTTGGTCAGAGTTACTGTGTGTTATTGTCTCAAGGCAATTTATTTTTGAGCAGGGGCATTTTTTCATTCAAGGATGTTCTGACACAGAAAATGTTAGAGTTGAATGCTGAAGAACATCCATGCATTATGTTGAACAGATGCTGGAAAATCAAATCTTAACCAAACGAAACATGTAAGTTTCAAAAAGATTACTGTAAATAACATAAATCTAAAAGTATATCTACTGATAATCCCCAGTCTGACCAACCAATCACTGTGGACATAATGACTAAAGAAGCTCTTTCAGGAAGTACAGAGAAGAGAAACTGTTCCAGAGGAAGACTGAGAGCATGACTATCTAAATGACTTGTAAGACTTTTCACAGTTGTTGACACAGATAAAAACCAGTAAAAGTAGGGTGGACTGACCACAGGCTGGCATGTTAGTCATCAGGGTGAGAGAGTGCAGCACGAGACACCACGTTCTCAAGGAGGTGTTGGGGTACCACGCCAGCACTGTTAGGAAACTGCTGATGGATGCTGGACACACACACAAACACACAGAATATATGTTTAATACGACTGCAATTAAAAAAAACTAGCCAGTGTATAGGAACGTAACAGACTCCTCTTCTACAGCTCTATCAGAAGTGTTGAGAAGGGAAACAGTGTGGTGGAGTCCTGACCTTGGTTGAGCGGAATGGTGGGCACTCTGCTGGCATTGAATAGAAAGATGTCTGATCCACTCTCTTCACTAGCACCAGAGCATGTGTTGAGACTGAGTGTTAACCAGAGCTGCAGCAGGGACTCCAGCTGAGAGAGAAGAAAAGGTTGTTCACTCACTTTGTTCTCGCTTATGCTTCAAATGGCACTGAGTTGAGTTAACAACAGGGGTACAAAACGGCCTGCGAGACCATTTGATCCAGCATGCAAGGCAATTCACAAATACAAACAAGCAACGCAGAAACACAAAAAAACTGCCTAGACAGCAACTACTTTTTTCAAAAGAAAATGCATCATGCAGACTCTCCAGAAAACAAAGGTAGATACACAGTGATTTGTGCTTTCTTGGATAAAGAGAAAAATGTCTTCTTTTTTTTTGTTGAACTAAAAGACAAGCCATTGATGGAAAAGGTTGATTTCAACCGTCAATACAGCTACAGACACACTAGCCTGGATGAGTTGAAAGGACAAATGCACTTGAAAAAGTTCTTTGCTGAGCGAGTTAATAACTAAGAAGCTGAAACCTCATTCAGAAGGAGAATTTGTGAAGGAGTGACTTGTTGCTGTAGAGCTGCTAGCACCAGACAAAGTTAAACAGTTCCAAAGTGTCAGTTTGTCTGGAATAATTCACAGAGATGAAGGAAAACCTAACGTGGAAACTCAATGACAGCAAGTGTCTGTGGGATTTGGCCTTAATGGTGGACATTACCAAGAACCTCCCAGAGCTCAACCTCAAGCTCCAGCAGCTTCCCAGCTCTCTGCTTTCAAACATGAAATCATTTGAAGTGAAATTAGAGCTGTGGCAGCTGGAAAGAGGAAACACTGAGCATTTTCTCGCTCTGCAAGAACAAAAGTCTGAATATGCTGCTGAGTGTGAAAAGTCCTTCTGGCATTTGGTGAGGCATGAAAACTAACAAAAGGAACTGAATGTGGAATGTGAGCTGTTTAATGTGGAACCAGCTGATGTGACTGACAACAAACAACATGAAGTCACTGAGGTGCAAAGCAACAACCTGCTACTGTGAGCAGTAAGCAGTAAAAAAAATGCTAAGAGTCAGTTCTGCTCAAGACTAACTGACCCAAACCTGGAAAACCAGCTGGGAGTACCACCACCATCATCATCATCATCATCATCATCATCATCATCACTACCATCTGATATCAGATGTCTACCTGAAGAGAAGCGGTTCAGCCATAGCAAATGTTAGTGATATGTGTGTTTAATAATTTAGTCTGGCCCTCAAAAGATGTTATAAAAAATTTAATGGCCCTTGACAGGAAAAAGGTTCTCCATCCCTGTTCTACAGAATCTCCTGGACATATTTCACTGCAAATGCTGTCAAAAGAAGTAAAAAAGTAAAATCCTTGACATGAGGAACAGTGCTGTTGAACAAGTTTACACATTAGGTGCCAATGCTGTACTGTGCTGACCTGTACATGGTGGACCTGCAGCATGGAGAAGAGCTTGTTGAAGCAAGCACTCAGCATGGGGATGGATGATGGCTGGACCATCAGGCTGCTGCCTGGAGGAGAGCCTCCTCCATGGAGAGCCCTGAGCAGGGAGTCATCAGTCCCATTGGAGGCCTGGCTCACTGAAAGCCAGAGAGCGGGCAAGTCTTACAGGATGATATACACACACGCTGCCAATACAAACTCCAACAGGCACTGACACACTGAAAAGAATATTGTGTCTCCGGGTTCTCGAGCACCTGAGGTCAGTTATTGATGAAGAGTTGTTACGTAAATGATTATGTGTTGCTTTCTATGGTTTTGTGTAGTTACCTGTGGATGAGCTTGAAGTGAGGGCCTGCAGAATGGAGTCAGCCTGTAGAGTTGCCATCATTTTGAGCATGAGTTCAGCCTGCTGCTCCAGGCCCACCTCCAGCCGGGCATCCAGTGCTGTGAAACACAGAGGCAAAAGGTTTAAGGTCAAATGGAAAGACATCAAAAAGCTTATTTAGAGATGTCAAGGGCAGCCATAAAATCCAGCCTCTACTCACCCTGTGACACGGACACTGACAGACCCTGTGATCCAGTCTTTTCAGCAGCAACTGGAGGTTTGGACACTGGGATACCAACCCCTCCAATGTATGGGTTGTAACCGTATGTTCCATAGTCAGCACCCCAGTAGTCATACCAGGTGCTGCTTATAGGCTAATAACAGACATGAGAAAGACAGGATGAGAACCATGAACATCAGCAGGTCAATATTTCATTTCAATACTTTATTATTTCTACATTTGCTTTCAAATCCCAATATGCTGATTTTTGTTGCTCAAAGTAAAAAGTGTTACGATGCACTTCTTCATTACATCAATTCAAAAATAGCCTGAAGAAAGACATTACTTTTCCAATTCAGTCAATATTAAGGTCATCATTAGGAAAAACAAGACACTTTTCTTCATATTTTAAGAAAAAAATTAAATGACATTAAGTTGTACTTTTTTTTAGAAAACTCATTCATTTCAATTAAGTAGTTCTCAGAAGGTGAATTAATTTCATGAACTATTCATGACTTTTGTCTCATCAGATATTCTCCTAAAAATTCTACTTAACTGCAATTTTTTTGTAACTGTTCTATTCTTAAAATATTATGTTGTTTGTAAAAATACATGTTTATGCAATCAAATTATAATTTTATAATTTACAACTTTTTCCTGTAAACACACATCTAAAAATATTCTGCCCTCTTATTGTAAAACTGTAATGTCATTCTTTTTGACCGTACTGAAAAACTACTTCAGTCTCAAAATCTGACTTCCCTCAGTCAGTTGCTCTAATAACCCATCACACATCAGTTCATGGGGATAAGACAGATAGGATGTCATACTCAACATACCTTGAACACTTTCGCAGCGAGGGGATCTTTTTCCAAATCAATATCTAAAGGATCAATATCAACATCCATCAGGTCTTGTAGCAAGTCAAAGTCTATGTCTTTATCTTTTTCCAAAGATGACAGAGGTGGCGCACCTTTGGATAATGAAAACAGCTTTAATATTGCCAAGCAAGCACACTAGAAAACACAAAAGCAAGTGAAGCTCTTCTTTATCATGTTAATAGGCCATTTGAATGCTAATCTTACTGGACACAAGACACAGTGACCAAATTCAATGTTTCTGTATGGGAACAACAGAATGTTAACTTTACATTGAAATAATGCAAAAGCCATAACGACACTCCTACGCCAAATGACAAGTTGCCCAAAAAAGCTCTGAGTCTAGATATTTGAAATCCCACCCAAAATAAAAAAAACACTTTCTAATAAATATATCCTGGATAAATGACAAATAAATCAATAATAACACATAAAGCCATACTGTGGAGAAAACAGTAAACATGCAGCTATGCAAAAAAGAGGAGAACATTTTACCACACAAACATGATCAAAGTGTGGTGTTATGGGAAGTGTGGAGAATGGACGGGCTACCCACGCACTTTGGAATACTGAGGAGGTCCCGGTAGTACCTGCGATGATATCAGGCACCAGGGCCTCATCAATGCTCTCTACCAGGGGAATGGGCGCCGGCTGGGGCAGGGAGTCGTCCGAATCAACCCCCGCAGAGGCGGACGATACCCCTGCCTCCTCACCCACCACCTCATCCATGACGTCCAAAGAGCCTGGGGACAGCAGTTCACCTGAGAGGACAACAACGCTTAATTCCAAACACTTCCAGTCGTCCACAACAACCAAACGTTAAAGGATCTCGAGGAACAGCAGTCTTTCTCAGGGTCAATGATTGCACTTAAAATGTGAATGGACGTTAAGTTATTCAATGAACCTTTTGGAAGCTCTGTTGTTGGGCAGGTTTCAGTGTGAAAAACTATTTTGTTGAAATAACAAAAGCTAAGTAATGATTTAAGTATCTAATTAATCTACAACAGGCCAATATCACAAATAAGATCTGACACTTTTCATGACTAATTAATGCATCTTTACATGATGATATCAAACTAGTAAATAAAAGAGAGTAAACTGCAGAATTCATCAAGTCAAACATTTGAATCTTGTAATCAAAAAATTACCAAAAACAACTAAGGCCTATACAGCAGTGAGCTAGTCCAGGCTCATGCTGTACAACAGAATATGAGAGTTATTGTTTGAATCTGAATTCTGAAGGTCCCTCTGGTTTCTGTCTTGTTTAGGATGTGCGAGACATGAAGATCAATGTCACTGAAATCTTTCCCAGATATCAGCAACGCAGAATCATTAGCATGCAACAGAAGGCTGCACTTAACAGCAGCTAGCATATCATTTGACAAATCATCTGCAAATCATGCAAGTAAGACCAATATAATGTCCTCTTTTGAGCTTTGATCCAACTTTTAAAAAGACGAATAAGAGAAGTTGCAGTCGAATATGCTGCTCTAAAACCAGACTGAAACTCAAACAACGATTTGTGTCAGACTAAATATTTTTGGAGCTGATCAAACACCAGTCGAATTAGACAGAGTCCATACAAACACACTGTTTATCACGTCAGAACAGATGAAACACCAGCAAACTGAACACACCTGCCAGGATGTCCTGCAGCATGCATGTGAGGGAATACTGTGCCCAAGCACCTCCCCAGGAGATGTCCCCCCGGTTAAAGTCAGTCCCTACAAGTAGGAGCAGCAGACGCTCCAACTGCTGCTCAGACACCACCTCACACAGGTGGATTGTGGGTCTCGTGGCATTGGCTATCCTTGCAAGGACCTGAGGGGTTGAAAAAACATTTATTTATGGGTTTTAGAGATGACACAATCTAAGAAGTCCATACACAAGTGTCAGGTGAATACCTTGCAGACAAACAGCAGCAGGTCAGCGTGGCAGGTGAAGTCCATGGAGAGGAGGAAGAGGGCCAGCTTCTGCACCACAGAGATGCAGCGTTCATGGGACAGAGTGAAGGGCAGAGGTTCTACTTCTGGGGCTTCTTTGGCTGTTGTGGACTCAGTGTCCAACGTGGAGCGGGGCCATTCGGCCGTCCGCCGCAGACGGATCAGGTCTTTAAAGTGCTGGAAGAGAGAGGGAGGGAGGGAGCGGTTATTCAGATTTCTTTTCCAAATCATTCCCTCTTTCATGCATCACACAATTTACTGTACATTCCACTAAGTGCCATACTATTGAACAGCAAAAGAAGCAAGTTTGTAAATCATCGCTTACTTTTAGATCAGCTCAGATCTTCTACTCACTGAACTATTCCCAGTATACAGACACACACTAGCACGCACACGCACACACGCGCACGCACACACACACACACACACACACACACACACACACACACACACACACACACACACACACACACACACACACACACCTTGGACGTGGCTTGTTTCAGCTTGGCCTGTTCCACGAGCAGTTTGTAGGAGGAGCCTTTGTTGCTCTGGGTCTTCTCCTTCTCGATCTGCTCCACCAAAGCTTTCTGTTTTGCTTTCAATAGATTTAACTGCTACAATAAAAAGGGCATGATTAATATAAGCACTGCAAAAGCATTTGCTTCAGACAACCCATGTCATGCTGCAGCTTCAGGACATGGGCAAACGAAAGAGGTTTCTTTTGTGGGACTGTATGATATGACATATGACTTTAATTTAACACACACACACACGTTTGTGGGTTTGAAGGTGTGTTGGTGTTGGAATGAGACACATTTACCTGCTTGTGGTGGACGAGCTGCTTGCGGATCTTGCGGGAGTAGAGGCGATCCAGACTGCTGCTGCCTTTAGCTGACCTGCTGGGGTTCTGAGACTGGAGGCTGTTATTGATGAAGCTCCACTGAATACCTGAAGCCGAGACAAACAACAGCACTCATCAGTTCACAGTGGGGACAGAATGAGATCAGGCAGGTGCTGGAAGCAGCTGTAGAAGTGAGAGTCGCATGTTAGGAGTGCTTTGAAGAAAATGAAGAGTAGATGATGAAAGAAATGAAAAAACACTACGAGTTGAAGTGTATTGTATGACAGTAATAGGTTTTCTACAAGCCTCCAGTCCTGGAACAGAAAATGATTGATTCTTCAGGGATCAAAGAGGATCTTTCTACTTTCAAAAGCTCACGTGTGTCTTTGAAATTTACTAGCTCAAAAAGTTAAGTCCTGTAGTGGAAGAAAAAATGTGATCTGGAGGACAACTGTGTCATTCATCTACCTGTAGGAGTTCTCTCCCGCTCCTTCCCTCCAAGGTGCTTCTTCCCACCTGAGGCCTCATCTTCTATACTGGCTACATAATCCAACAGTCTGGAAACCAGCATCACCACCCAGCTGATCATGGGAATATCCAAAACACCTGGAAAATAATCACACACACACACACACACACACACAGACACAGACACAGACTTTTGTACCTGAGCCACCAAAGCAAACCTGTGAAGCTGTGCTGTGCACTGTTGCTTTACCTTCAGTTCTGCGCTGGGCTGCAGCTTGTGGCTGCTGCAGTGGAGAGAGCAGGCTGTCCAGGAGGTTCAGGAGGCCCTCCAACACACCACTGTTACTCAAGGATCTTTGGCCAATGCAGGACAGAAGCATGAACACCCTGGGAGGAAAAGAGATGGAAAATACTGCAGTTATTTTCTGCAGAGTCTGAACAAAAAGACGACCGACCAGGTATATTTGTATGTTCTGTCAGAAGTTACACAATCTGGCTCTCAAATAAACAAGTAGACAAATTAAACTGTTCCAAATACTGACAGAAAGCTGCACTGTGGTGCAATAAAACACTTTCCCATTTCTTGCATTCTTTATTCTTAGAAGCAAACTGCTGATTGGCTGAGCTAAGGCATCAGGCAGTGCTGCTGAAGTGGATCATCACACTGACAGACAAAAACACAGATATCAAAATACAGGAGCAAGAGGTGATTCCAGGTTCCAACGTTTTAAGATCATCAGAAGCAAGTGGTTCCTAACTGAACCAAAATCAAAGCTGCAAGCAGCAACAAACACGTTTCAGGCTTCACAAAGCTGCACAGTCACTTCAGGAGGAGTGAGTCACCATGACAATGTACACAGAGGGGGAACAGCATCCTATGTCTGCCACATAGTAAACACATCGGGAGGCTCGTTGATGATAACTCACTTCAAGTATGTTCCTGTTTAAAAATGAGAATAACAGCTTTCGTTTGCAACACTCAGTGATGGAGGAACACAGGAAAAGAAATTACTGCTGTGAACAAAGTTTAGACTAAAAATGTTGTATTTTAATCTAATCCGTCCACAGGACTTGTTTCCAAAATGCATGAGTCTTGTTTAGATATTCCACTGCAAACTTCTGAGAGTGAATTCTGTGGTGAGGACTCAGGAGAGGTTTTCCTCCAACTCTTCTATGAAGGTCATATTTGTGCAGGTGTCGCTGCACAGTAGAACAGTCGAAGGGAGGTTTCATTTCCCTTCTCTGAACTGTCATTTCCTATTTACATGACAAACAGAGGGAACAGGGACCTGAAAAAGCTTTGCTATCTCCTTACAGCCTTCCTCTACTTTGTGGTCATCAGTTATTTGAATTTTCAGAGTGCTAGGCAGCTGCTTCGAGGGGCCCATGGCTGCTGATTGTTGGGACAAAGTCTGAGGAGTTCCAGTAATTACAGTAATTGCAGCTCTGAAATCTGCATCACCAGGCCTTTCCTAATGATGACTGTCAACAAGCCACAGTACTATCAAGCTAACTAGGACCAGAGCCCTGGATAAAAGTTATTGGAGAGCTCAAATGTCTTGGGACGCCCAAACTTCTGCATGGTGCTCCTTGCCTTCTGTCTCTCTAAAATTGGACAGAACAAACAAACCCTAATCTTGCTTTGTTGAAAGGACTGTGAAAATAAAAGTGCACACACCAAGTCATCTGCTTCTGCTTTTTGCATTTAAACAACTCATCAGCCTGATGGTGCTCTGCGGCCTATTACAATTATTACAGTATCAAAAACTGCTGGCCTTACCTGTCCTGAGGGAATATGAGCAACTGTTCTGAGTTGTAGAGCTCCTGCAGTACGTTGGAGAGGAATTGGCCCCACCAGCGCTCGCCTCCACAGAGCTGCACCAGCAGCAGGCCAGCGTGAAGACGGATCTTAGGTGTCCCACTGATGCAAAGGTGTTTGAAGAGCTCCTCGCAGGCCTGAGCATGGAAGGTGCTCTGGAGCACAGAGGGCACAGAGTGGCCTGAAAATAAACAGGAACATGAATGTATGAGGTGTGAATGAACAATGATCAGCACGATGCCTTCCACTGGCTAAATTCAGGGGAAGAAAAACAGACATTTGTGACTGTCATTTGTAAAATATCACACTTCACAGACCAGCAGAACCAGCTATGTCTCGTTCCCTGCTCACCATTGTTGGAGTGCAGCAGGCTGAGCAGCGTGTCCAGCAGGTAACGTATGATGGTCCTCAGCTGCTCGGTGGAGGAGTTGTTCACCAGCTCCTGGGCCTCTGGAGCCCCGGCTGTGGGCAGCGATTTGCGACTGGCGCCTAGTGACACACGCAGCCGCTGGACGGCATGGTGAGCCAGGTTGAGTTGCAGCTGCAGCTGGATGCAGTCCTGGTAGGCTGAGAAAACACGCTGGTCCTCCTCCACCACCTTGTCTGGTTTTCGTAAGAAGTACTGGGCATTGTTAGCGCTGTTGAGAGGTGGGAGGTCAATGTTCTGCAGAAGGGTCTCGAGCCGATGGCAAGCCAGGTTGTACCTGGTAAACAAGAACAGGAAAGCGGCAAATGTGAATGCATACACCCCCAAAAATTTCACCAATAAATTCAATATATTCTCCTGTTTGAGGAATGTTTGCTGACAGTTACAGTGTCCAGCTGTTTTAGGAAATTTAGAGCCTTTTTTAAAAATATAACTAGACATTTGTGGGCTGTTTTTACAGAGATATCTCTTCATTAGGAACCAGTGGGCTTGGTGCTGAGCGCCACAGACAGGGTATGGAAGTCAGAAAGTCACGAGATGGCCTAATGCTGGGCCATGACTTAGCCATGAAAGATGACACAATACATGTTGGTCCCTAGCCAATCACAGCTTTCGGTCTTTCACAATCTGTATGATGTTATCAAGAATGAGGTGCTTGGGACCAACTTCGGATAACAAAAATGTGAACAAACGCCTCCAAGTCAAACCCAAGTAACAGGGACTGCAGTTGAATATTTAAGTGCTGATTTCCTTCCAGTCTTACCTGCACTGGATGTCCTCCTGCAGAGCCACCATCATGGTCAAGTGCTGATCCACGTCTGGCTGACTGGCTGCCTCGCTCTCTCCCCGCAGAGGATCATGCATCAACTTCAGCTCGCTCTCCCATGGCAGGATGTAAGTGTGGCCATAGTAGAAGCCCAGTGGGATCTTTGCCCGAGCATTGGTGCTGCCATAGCGCCCAATCACAGTGATCTGAGAGTTGGAAGAATCCAACAAACATACATCATTATGGTTGACTAACAGAGGCACAAAAACCTCCAAACATCTGACTGGCCATCCTGCAACAATCCAAGTAAAATACAGGCAGAGGACGGACCTTCATGAACCTGCAGACAGGTGGTGGCAGCAGGTCGTGCAGAATGAGGGAGTGGGTGCTGATGTCAGTGGCCACCACCAGTCGACGGCCGTCCACCTCCTCCCCCAGTGTCCAGATGTCGATGGACAAAGAGGCCAGGTCGCCACAGGTTGGGATCAGAGCGTCAGTCAGCAGGACGGGGCGGCCGAAGTCCAGTGTGACAAAGCGACGAGCTCCTGGGAGGAAAGGACAGGGGAACCATTTGACTCAGTTGTTCAAGATTGTTAAATGAAGTTGTCACACAGAGCTCATGGATAAATGTAACAACATGATTTGAAAGTATGAACACATGTAAATCAATAGATATTTTCAGGCTCCTGTTAGGTGGTAAATATGGAACATTTCCACATGACATACCAGAGTGCATCCGCTCTATGATGATGGACTGATGTGGCGGAGGCTGCAGGAAGTGAGCCGCCTGGGAAATGGCCAAAGCCAGACCGCTGCCCATGGGGCTCTGCAGCAAAAACAAACCATTACTCCACAGTTTCAAAAGACGAAAGAACAAAGACAAAACTTTTCATATTTGCTTGAACTGATGTACAGAGCAATTAACACCGACTCTGCTTAGTTTCTTCATGTTTCTGTCACAGAGAATGACACCCAGGCTGGGTGGCACATCTAGTGTTGATACAATACAACAGTTTTGTTACCAGTGCTTTCACACAAAATAAAGAAAGCCAATATTTTATTGAGCTTAAAGCTTTTCTTAGGTTTAAAATGCAAATAGTCAATCTAGAAAAGTATGGAGGATCAACACCCAGCCCATCATGAGAGATGAGCCAGCTTTCATCAAAGTGCATCGAACTAACCGGTTTGGCTTTCTGCATGTTCTTGTGAGCAGCTAGGTTCACAGGCCCAGGGTCCATCATGGAGCCGGGGAACAGGTGGGCCAGCTCAGCGCTAAAGGCTGCAGACACCGCCTCGTTGGGTGGCGTGAGAGGAGGGGTCATGAAGAGGGGTGTGGTTTTAGGTGTCGGAGGGATGACGTCAGAGGGGTGGATGAAAAAGCCTGGAGCGGACGAGGGGTTGGAAGGCACAGAGTTGTGGATGGGCCCCACACCGGAGGCAGCAGCAGCTGCAGAGGTGGTCTGATGCAGCTTGGCCTCAAGCTTGGCCTTCTGTTGTCAGGACAGATATAGAGGTACTATGAACCACAAGATAAAAACACTTGACTGGTGCTACACCTTACAGACAGAATTCTACACCTGTCCCACAAACACAGATGACAAGAGCAAGACATCCATGATGATTTTTTTTTTTATATTAAATCAATTTTTTTATTAATCACAACACACACATGCTACGGGGGAGACTGCACACAGGCCATGCTTAGCGAAATTATTTTCTCTGCATTTGACCCATCCTGGTAAGTCCCTCCTCCGCGGCAGACCAGGAGCGGCGCCCGGGGACCCAGTTCCTTTCATCACCATTGGTCAGGTGGTGATCATCTTGCATGTTTTTAGTGGGGTTTTTTATGGAGGATGAGGGAGAGAACATAAAATACTCCACACAGAAAGCCCCCCCCCCCTTAAAGGGCAGCAGGCACAGAAGGCATGGTGGAAGACAAGCCCCCAGCACCCACAGCGCCCCCAGCGCCCCAGGCTGGAATCGAACCCGGGACCTTCTAGCTGAAAGCACTGTTCCACCGTGCCATGATGATAACTAGAATGACAATAACCTGCCACCCAGTTAAGCTGCTGTTTACATTCATGTCTGTCCAGACTCATATGTGTAGTGAAGACTTTTAGGACTTTAATAAAAGGTATGTGTGTTTTTGTATTTGTTTTTTTCTTGAAATGGAGGTTATCACTATACATGAATGATCCAGTAAATAGTTTCCAGTGAGAAACATGCTGTCTTCACTTACAGAATATTTTTCCAGAGCAGTACAGAGGACTAACAGAGAGCTCCATCACTCATTTCGTCCTTGAATTTGATTTTCTATTTGCTCACTTTAAATGTAGCGCTCGTGCTCCTCCGTACATTAAAGTGACATGCTGTTTGTGTGTGTGTGACTTGGCCTTTCACCTGCTGCTGCAGTTTCAACAGCTGCTGTTGTTTCTCCTGCAGGACCTGCAGCTGCTGCTCCGCGGACACCATGGCATGGGACAGTGACTGGAGAGCCACCTGCGCTGCAGAGCTCAGAGCTGTGGAAGCTTCACCAACCGTTCCTGTTGACAGGCCGCCCACCGCCGGCGTCATGCCAAATGTACTCACTGGGAGTAAAGAGCAGAAGTTCAGACAATGGCCAGGTCACGAGCCAAAGACAAGCAAAATGAAAGAAAAGTGGTGTTTACCAGTGAACATGCTGGCATCATCTCGTTCCACCCGTGTGCCGTCACTAGTGGAGATACATGTAAAGTGCAAAGGCTCCACCTCCAGGAGTCCTGTTAATGCTGTGAAGCTGCCTTCTGCTGCTGCACAGCTGCTCACTTTTCCATTCCCTACAGGACATATCACACCCAAAAGAAAGAAAATTACAAAGTAGAGAAATAAAAATAAACTCTTTTTTGTTTTGTGCCCAACAAACTGTGACATTTTTATAAATCATTATGGTATTCATGCACCTAAACTAAATTAGATTAATCCATCCTAGTTATATCATTAACATATTGACTTTCAGGTGATATCAACGCTGTTTAAATCCATCTCAGGTGAACAGTGTTGAAGTTTTTTATGCATGGTCCCCTGATGCTTAATAACCCAAATACATTGCATAAGTTCAAATAAACTTTAAGTATTCTTGTTTCACATTTGGTGTCACTCAGTGACTGTCACATGCATCTTAATCTTCGATTCACAGTGAGCAGGTTTAAAAAGTCAGCAGAACAATATGATGTGAACAGCTAATACCTGAGAGAATGTCAGAGAGGTCAATCTCATCTGACTGGACTCCGATGCTGCTGTTGAAGGCATTCTTACAGGAGGAACCACTGACCTCCAGGTCAAAGAGCACCGGGTCAAACGGAGAGCTGTACAGGCCGTACCTGGAAGGAAGTGGACAGGAGGTGGGAGAGGAGAGGCATAGTTAGGCAGAAATATCAAGAAAGTACTGTGTCCTCACACTCCTAATGTGATAATACCACACAATGTAAATGAGCATTACTTGCATCTACCAAGTAAGTAGTACGTAAGTAATCTGTGCATCACTAGTTTGCGGAGGCTGGAAGCCATTCTTTAACTAAATAGTACCTAGTCTGCAGCAGGGCCTCCAGCGGGGTGAGGCGGTCCTGTAGCTGCTGAGAGATGGCGGTGAGCAGGGAGGCGCAGGCAGTGCTGCAACCTGCAAGGTCCTCTTCCTTCACATAGTTCAGCAACACAAAGTACCAGAACACAGAGCCTGAAACCAGACAGGAGAGGGAAGAGGTAAGAAAAGGAATACTGCAGAGTCACGAAAGGTGCTGTCTGTTGCTCTGTACTGTCGTTCAGTTACTTACCACCAGTTGCTGCTGCAGGCAAGTAAGGCATATTGTCTAGAAGAGCCTGCAGAAGACTCACACCAAAACCCTGTTGACTTGGGTCCCCTTTTCCATTGCTACAGCGAGAAATAACACAACATGTTCATTATTATTTCCATATCAACCCAAAATACACAAGTGATTAAGAAAAGAACAACTTCTTCCTCATGCAGGCCTTTTCCACTACAGGAACTTAACATCACATGACATGAGGAGCAGCCATGATCATGGGTTCTTCTGGGACATCTGCTTCACTATACAGGTGATATTCCAATTCAGAAGATCCAACATGTGTGTTTTGCTGCAATGTTCTGTGCAGATAGTGTTGCAAATTGCATTTCCCAGTAACACTTGGGTAGCCTTGGTATTTTCAAAACTAGGTAACATTTCACATAGTGAGCCATTTTTTTCCAACAAGAAGCTGGAGCGTGTGACCCAATACTGCATCGTTATATTGTATTTTGTCTTGAAGGCAAATAAAAAGCAGAGAAATATAACTATAACCCAACCGTTACGGGCTCTTTTAGGTTCAGATTAAAGGAAGCTCTAGGTTTGCAGGGTCGTCAAATGTTCCCATTGTGGAAAAGAGTTAAAAGCATCATTTTTGAAATCCGTTTCTTACCTAATACAAAGTGCAAGAAAGCGAGCACATTTGTGCGCTATGCTCCGGCCGGCCTCAAAGAAACACATCCGCACAATATTCGTTAGCCGTGTCCGGGTTTTCGCCAGCAGGCTCTCCTTTCCTTCTCTTAAGCTAGAAAGAAGTCACCATAAACATCACTTGTCTTCGAAAAGCATCTTACAGTAGATGACGCTGTCTGGTTTGCTGTGCTGGAGCTTTAGCCCTACCTGCAGGGTCCATTGGAGAAAACTCCAGCCAGCCAGCATAAAATGTCAAGGATGAGGCTTTGGGCGTGCTCAGTGGCCGGACCGCCTTCTGTCCGCCGACAGAGCGGGTCCAACAGCTTCTCGTGGAAGTCTAAGAACTGTAGCATAGCACAGCGTTGGACCCTGACAACCATGAAAGAACAAAAAGACAGTCAGGTTTCTGCAACATATACATACATGTATAAAAAATAATGACACCGTCAGCTGATTGAATGTGTGTTACTATTCACGGTTCACTATGACAACATTTTGACAACAGTGTAAGCAGAAAGTAAATTTCTGTCCCAGCAGTGGTCTGACCTTTCTTTGGGTATTGACGTCTTCTTAAACCTTCTGATTGTGACTGAAACTTCCTGCAGCAGGTCACAGCCTCGCAAGTTTTCGACTTTCTTCGAAGGTGCTTGGCTCTCTGTTTTCACTGCAGAGACCTTCTCCTACACACACACGCGCATGCACACGCACAGACACATATATAATTGAACGACTGTGTGTGTTGTTGTGAAGGCACACACTACTGATGTAATGGACACAGTTCACATTTAAATGTTCATTATGTCTTTGGACATTTTTGAGGGTTTGAAATTTGTGTGGTTAAATATGTAGAATGTAGTATCATTGCTTTGCAATGAAAAAGTCATTGAGAAATAAAAACATACTTAAAAGGACGAGTTTATATTTTTTCAAGTCTTTTTCATGAGGGTCTTCAGGCACCCATATGAACACTAAACCCTTTCTGCTTGCTGTGATATCGTTTTAGGACTGGAGTCCAACTTTGTGTGACAGTAATAATCATCCTCACCTAATAGTTCTGTAATAGAGGGAATTTAGACTCACTTTGGAACACTTCAGACTACTGAAGCCTCATATATTTTGGACAGAAACGACTGTGGATTTTGTGCCTTATCACTTACACTGGAAGCACATCAGGAGGAAATCTCCTCATGGCTAGTATGGACTGGAAGAATGATTAAAACAAATGAAAACTGGTTCAATGTTCACATAGGCATCTGGTTGTTTTAAGACAGACTTGAAAAAATACAAACCTATGTTTTCAAAAGACTAGAAGCTGAGACTTTGTACCTTGGAGGCCTGAGCCCTTTGCAGCAGGGTAGACAGTGAGTGTGCTTTGGTGCCTTGAGGCTTGGCACTGGGCATTCTTAACACAGGCCGGGGGCTCTCCTCCATACCCCGGTCACTCACTGCTTTGATGTGAACCAGGAAGGAGCGGTACTTCCCTCCTGCCATGCCTGCAGCGGAGGGAGGAACAGGACAACTGAGAAACACTGACACACAGCTTCATGGATGATTCTTCATATCATCTACCTGCACACAAAAAACCTGAACCATCAGGGTTCAGTGAGCGACTTCGCAGAAACAGAGAACGTGGCTGTTGTTACCTTTGACCAGTTTGGGGCTGGTGAGGCTTAGCATGCCCGCATGGCCAGAGAGGTCCAGCCCACTGGCCAGCCACACTGGACCACACAGGATGTCTTCCTTGTGGTCCTCTAGGAATGGACACAGCACAGAACCTACAACAATACATGAAGTTCAAGTTCAAGTTTTTGAAGTTGAAAAACAACCTTCTGCTCTAAAAGATTAGTCGAAGTAGGAATTTTAAGACATCAGAGCTATTAATTGCACTACTTCAATGACAAGCTGGCAGCTAATTCAACCTGAGGCTGTAAACATCCATCAGTCTAACACTGGACATGCAGCACCAAAATATAACAGCTTCATATAAACACATTATTTATACTTTGGGCCAGAAATTTATATCATGTGACACAATCAACACTGGGCTGTGTGTTATGCAAGAGGCTGCAGCAAAAAGTAAGGTCGTCCACCAACAAAATTCCAGCAGGCGCAACTTTTGCCACAACACAGTGCAGCTTCATTCAGAAAGACGCGACAGCGGCAAGTATGTGCACATTCCTGCTAGATGAGTTTGAAACGTTTCTATTGTTTACTTGACAATGGTCCCAACAAAACATAACACTGCCGGCAGGAACTGAAGTTCAACCAATCAAGCTGACTGTATTCTTTACCTGATGTCTCCTCTATGTCCATGAACTGGATGTCCTCTGTGAAATCGTGCAGCATTGGCTGGCCGTTCCTCTCTCCGTTGGTATGGAGGACATTGGAGAGGGGGAAGCAGATCTGTCTGTCCACTGCTGTCTCTGTTAAAGACATGAGAGGCAACATTCAGACACCAATGTGGTTTCCATATTCTAAACCTTCCAACTTCTTTAATCAAAGACAACTGGAAATATTGGAGAGACAAAAGTACACATTGTGACACCGAACTTGCTAAAAATGGATGGCTAACATGGATGTATGCATACAGGACGGCACAGTGAACAGCATTCAAAGTTTTCAGAAACAATAAATCTCAAGGCAGTGTCCTCACCGCTGACTTTGCCCAGCCCAGGCGCTTTGTTCTTCAGTAAAGTGACCTGGATCTGAGGAATGTTGACGATGTTGGCATTCAGGACAAACTTGAAGTCCACATGGCCCACCATGCAGGCCTTGGGCAGCACCAGCTCAAACACATGCTCATCCCAGCTGGAGCTGCAGGAAGTAATGATCAAGTAATCAGTTTTTGAGTTATATTTCAAATTAGCAATCTGTTGCTAGTAAAGTTTTATCTGATTTTCCTGTTCCTTTAATTTCCATAAAAAAACAAAATAGACAATCCCTGACACAGTCGCACTGTTTCTGTGTCTTTCCCACTTCTTGGGCGTAGCTGCATACTAATGGAGGGTATCAATCCTACAGTCATATCAGTGTTCATGTGTGACTACACTAGCGAGACGCTGGAGCCGACGTCGTGAATACATTGTAGAAGTATTCGCATTATTGTGAATTTGTGGGTGAAAGGGACAAGAACAGGGCAGAGAAATGCACACTGTGCCTGGGTGATAAGAGTGCGTCAGCTGTGAAGAGCTCAAATCTGAAGAAGCTCCTGCAAGCTAAGAACAGCTCTACAACACTATCTTTTTCTCACTCTCTATTTACTTTCATGTACTCTTTTCATTGCAGTTGAATTGCACAAAAAAAATATTGTATGTTGGCTGTGAGCATTGAGCTCCAGAACCCTCCTGATTTTTTGTAATCAGAACTGTGAACATAATATCATTAAAGACACGGAGGGGAATATTGCATCTGTTTACCCAACATAGTCCATTTTCCACGTCAAACAAAAATGGTAAGGAAGGAAGGAATCCAAGACTGCCCATTTTCATATTTTTTCATCTTTACCTTCAAATTTGCCATGTCAACAAGAGACTGCTAAATTAACAATGAAAAATTATTTGTCATATCATACCTGGGCAAAATCCCAAATAAAGAGCTCTTAGTACTGTCTGCTGCTGGGAAGAAATCATGTGGAAATAGCTGCATATATCTTTTCTAAATTGCGCTGACTTTAGGCTATGATATGATTAATATGTACAATGTGTTGAAAAAAAGCCTACATACGTGTGATTAGATTTGACATTAAAGGCCCTGCTCCGGTAAACGTGCTACGTTGCTCATGTCGAGCCATTCTTTCCACCTGAAAACATCAATAAAGCTAACAGAAGCTACCTATCACTCTGAAGCTTCCAGGTGCGGGTATGTTGGGCTGCATCTCCATGGTGCTGCTGGTGAAGGTGCTGTGGGTGGCGTCGCTGTTGCTGCTCTTGCTGCACCTCCACCCAGCACGGCGGCACTGTGGCCGAGAAGCGGGGAGTCAATGTCTCAAAGCGTGTCAGCTCCACCAGGGACATCAGGCTCTCCGTGGTCAGCGGTTGGTCCACCAGGAGGTCCACTCCTGCACAAAGACAAGTCAGGGGACAATTGTGGAACATCAGATCAACAGTATCACAAAGAGGCCAGAGAACTGAACACTCAAATGTAAAACTCAGACTGAGGGTGTGTTGCATCAGCTCTACCTGTAATCCCAGGGCTAGAGGGGTTGGAGGAGGGCTTGGCCCCCTCAAGCAGCAGTTCAGCCCCTTTAGAAAGGGGGCCATCAATAAACATGTCTCCATCATCGATATCGTCACACACACCTCCAATTTGAAGGAAATGAAGTTCTCCACCTTTAGAGCAGAGGAGAAACAAAATGAATCCCTACAGATTCTTTCACTTCTATTTCAGCATTCACCTTAGTTCACTTATCTACACGATATTCACAACTACCTGCAGGTGCTGAACACTCGACATAGTTGATAAAACATGTATTCAACAGCAAAGCTTGACATTAAAACTGTATGATGGACTTCCAAAAAACTACATCCAAATGACCATGTCTTCTTACAGTACATGCTGAGTGAGTACAAACGAGACCAGTCAGATATCAACATAACATCAACAAGTACATATCAATATTAGGAACATAGCAGTAGACAAAACTCATGATTCAGTATGTACCTCAGCTTTGAGTCATGGTTCCATACGTTTTCAGCAGATAAATTACATTTTGGTAATTTATTGTGAAAAATGTAAACAGTTGCTCATTATCTATAATTTTTAGTGGTAACAGTTGAGGCAATAAAACACTGTCTGACAAAATAACAACAATAAATAACACAAATGTCATTAATGCTCCAGACTGTTAATGATGCCTGAACAACTTGAGCTTGTTTATAGAGGGCAGAACAACAAGCTGACTGCATACATGAAGGCATACTAAAGCCAACCCACGCTAAAACCTGCATTCTCTCCACTGAGTATGGTCACATATCCACAGAGCCTGGGCTGGACCACAGAGCACGATTATGGCCTAAACAGTAATCCTGATTATTTATTAAGATTATTCATTGCTTTAAATGTTTTGATAGCACTTTCACATTGGAATGAACAGAAAGCACTGCTTTCATGTCCACGTTGTGATACTTTCCTGCTTACTGTAGAAATGTTTGCATCAAAATGGAAAACTGTATCAAAACGTTTGACCCAAAATGAAATCAACAGAGTACTGCTTTCAGTGCACCTTCCTGCTAATTAATCTCTGCATCAAAATAAGTAGAAACAACAGCCTGTCAACACTTTCTGGATTGAGGGACAAGTGAAGACATTTCACTACATTTCCACCACTGAACACACTAAACGTGACATGCTGTAGAGCGTTGCTGGATATCTAAGCTGATGCTGGACAACAGCAGGGATTCAGTGAGGTACTGTTAGCAACCAAATTCTTCTTGGTCCTCATCCATTCATCGTACTGCAGTTTGCAAGACAGTTGTGTTGCTTTGTGGTGCCGACATGAGTCTCATGCACTCTTTGCATATGATTTGTTCTTGCTGAACAGTACTTTCACCAAATATGATGTACTTTCAAACAACAGATGATGATCCGTTTGAAGGGGCTAACTCTTCGCCTGCTCCGAACATATGCTTTGCCCATCTACTCTCTGTTGTATATTACTCTTCTACCCCCGACTGCAGCCACAACATTCAGAAAGGTTTTGCACTGGCAGTGGCATAACAGCTCCACAAAAGTAAAGCCAAAACATCTTAATCACCCCAAAGGGCTGGCTGTTTATATTGGAAGGTCTTGCTTTGATTTGTTGTGGAGTTCTCTCTGAGCAACTCTTTATTTAATTGTTCAAGTTCTGTTGAACAATGTCAAAACACAGTTTGACACCATTTCCATTTTTGCTGTGACTAACCAGGAAAACATAATGCTCCCATACTGTGGATTAGCAACACTACATGATCTTCAGTGACTTGACAGTCCTGATTTGGGTGACAGGGTGTACTAAACCGAGAGTCACATACTGAAGCGAACACCCTGGAACCAATGATTCAGAACAAATACACATAACATTACACCTCCACTGAAATGGCAATGCTTCAAATGTTTGGACTGTTTTGCTTCACTCTGCATCCAAAAATATTTTGCCTGTATCATCTTGGAAATGGTTTTTAAGCCACACAAAATGTCAATGTCAATTTTACAGCAGAAGCTGTAAACTTGGTTTAACAGCTTTTAATATCCCCAAGGATACAGGAGATGTGTGGCCAATACAGATGCTGATATTTGAGATCTGATAATGGTATATTATCACTCCATTCTCATTTTCTTCACACAACCCATAACAAAAGAAACATTGTTGATACAGTTCCATTAAAAAAAATTTTTGTGTGTGTGTTGTTTTTTAAAGAAATGTCCTGGGTAGGGCACTTTACAGCTGAAAAATGTAATTTTAATAAACAGCTCTTTTGTGGACAAACTGTAGAATAATGACAGTTTTGAAACATATCTTTGGCTTTTCTGAACTGTATTTCTGTACTTTGTTGTCATTTATCGACTGACATATCCATCCAGACGATACATCTGCAATGAACCAATTTCAGCCAAAATATTGGCCTGGCTGAATTTATTGGTCAGACTCAATTAGCTTTGGTCCATTTAAGAGCTTTCACAGGTCTAAACACGCTTTATATCCTTTTTGAAGGATAATGCTGGTGATATTTTGTATATTGCTGAATGGACTTTGAGTTGACAGGCACAGAAGGATAGGGAAGTCAGCAATGAGAGATGGAATAACATTGTTGGTTTGGGTCTTTTCATGGGATTACAGACAAGAAAAATATACAATAAAAGCAAAACTGTCCTTTAATGTTTTTTTTTTTTTTAAATATAAAAACACCAAGAAGTTTGTCAATGAAAAGGCCTTACTATTGCTGGCCACTTGTGAGTTGAACACAATACATTAAATACAAGCAAGAAAAGACTGAATACCTGAATAAACATGAACACATACCAAACCAAAACAAAAAAACATCCTTCATCAGGCCAAGTTAAAGCCTGTCTATCCACCCCAGTAGTCAACAGCACTGCTGTCTGCAGTGACACAGGTCTAGGAAGGAAACACTCACCTTTGGTACAGGCACAAAGGCGGTCGGTCCCAGAGCAATAGGTAACTGAGACAAAGGGGTCCATCTCCTCAGCTGACCCCTCCTTCTTAGGCGGCTCCACCTTGGCCAGGACCTCTAACGTGGATAGGTCCAGTATCATAATGTACCCAGCCCGTGTGGTTACTACCAGGTGGCCAAGGCCTGCCACCTCTAACCTCTTGCAGTCTTTGTGGCTCAAGGCAGAGGTGGAGGAACTGGTGATAGTAGCGCTGCTGCTGGTTGTGGCTGCTCCACATGCAGTCCCAGATGCAGAACCAACAGAGCCTGCTGAGCCCATTCCAAACCCAGAAGAGCCAGGTTTTGACCCAGAGGGGAGAGTCTCCTCTGGAGCCTCTTCACTGTCATCCTCCCTGCTATCGAGCACATCTGGAGGAAGCAATATAAGAGAGGTGATGGCATCGCATGGGTCCCAGATCTGCTGCACCTTGATGGGTTCCTCATCCAAGGTGACAATGCGGGTGGAATAGTTGAGCTTGTAGAGTGCAAGATAGCCTCCACTCCCCCCACTGAGGGACCTCTGCTGCTGGTCACCTGGGGGCATGATGAGGGGTGTCTGAGGTGGTGACCCCCCTTGGTGGTGGCCTTCCACCCCATTGGCCACTGGGTGTAGGGAGTCTCCTTTGAGCTGATTGCACAAGGCAGAGTGCAGGCGGTTGAGATTGTTGAGAGCCTCCACTTGGTTTGTGGCGCTAATAGATTCCGCACCACATGGCTGCAGGCTGACCAGCAGGTGAACACCATCCCAGCAGGGCGTGATAGATTCCACATAAAGATTCTCCTCTTCCAGCTGTTTGGGCAGCCTCAAGCACTGCACCAGTGCTCCAGGTCGAGGTGGGGTGGAGACAGATGCAGCAGCCAGTGTGCTCCATTTGTCCACGTGACCATCTAACCCTGCCAGATTAGTTGCTGCATCAGCAAACTGCTGAATGTAAGTGATGGGAGGATCCTGCAGAAGAAGCTGCTCGTGTGTATCAAATTCCATCTCTATTATTTGTGGCACTGTGAAGCCCTCCTCATGGAGCCCCTTGCTCAATAGGTTGTTCATTTGAGCAAACACTTGCCCCGAGGACTTGTCATCCACCTCTCTGATACTGTACAGCAGAAGCACGGGTATAGTCCTGCGCACAGCTGGCAGAGTAGAAGGGCTTGGAGGTTGCGAACCTGCAAGTTTAGAGAAGCCCTGCTCCTGGGATGCAGTTTGGGGGTTGCAAGTCTCTATCTCCATGGGGCCCTGGTCCTGTAGAGGCCCAAGGTGGAAAGGCTCAGGGCCCTGAGTCCTAACGGGACCATCCGTGGTCCTGCGTGTTGTAGCTGGGGCTGAGGGTGGGGGTGGGGGTCCAGCCATGGGATTGCTAGATGCTGAGCGGTAGCTGAGCAGGCCTCCGGCTAGAAGGCAGGGGAAGGGAATGTTGTGGTGGTCAGGGACCTTGTCCTTTGCTTTGGCCTGGCTGTGGGCCTTGGCTTGGTTCAATGAGGGGTTGGCACCCAGCTCCTCCAGGTCCTTGACAGTGTCCTCCAGCACACTGGCCACCACCTCCCACTGCAGCTTCTCTGGCTGCTGGAGCACACTCAGCGCTGTCACCCCTAGGCTCACATCCATGCTCTCCCACTGGGACTGCTGGCCTGTAACAGAAGCAAAAGAAGAGGGTCTGATGGTTTTCCTTTCCAGTGATGGAAAATGCTATTCTAATTAGGCTAGATGTCAGACATGAAGAGAAAAAGAGAGGTCCTTTTAAATGTATTCACATGGGTTCAGATGTGATCATCCAGGGCACCCGTCCTAACAAATGACAAACAGTGATAGTTCATGTTTCATACCTGTTACTGACTCTGATCGGGAATGCTCGTCACTGTCTGAATCCTCCAACTGGTCATCACTGCAAGAGAAGATTAATGATAAAACACAAACCGAGCTGTGACTCAGTGACACACAAAAGATCCCGACAAAGTAAGGATTTGGTCAATGTATGATAAAGCTCTAGTAGTAAATTTTGAGGTCATTGTCTTCTAGGGGTGGTGTTGTTTATGCAGGCTGAAAAAAGTAGGGCCATGATAGATGTCACACTTGTGGGTGTTGGCTCTGACTCATTAACCACCAGGAGTTTCACCTGAGGAGAGAGATTTCTGGGTTTGAGTAGGAATCAAACACACCACAAGCAAGATGTGGAAGACAGACAGACTTCTTTCTGTGGGAATGGTCATTTAATAAAGGAGTTATTAATTAACTGTTTGAGGCTTCAGGAAAATCAAAATGATGACTTTGCAACTGAACATGTGACAAATGGATTTTTGTAGAAATGTTAGCAGTACCTGTGATTGCTTCCCTGCATTTTCTTTACTTTCATTTGAATGTTTTTAGATGGGAGGTTGTTAAACATTTGGTTATGCTAAGGGAATCTGCAGCTTTGAGATCACTTTGATACATTAAGCTACTACGGATAGTCAACACCTCGTCCTCACATAATGTGATTCTCAATAAATGCATTTGAATGTAGTGGCAGATGAAACCAGATGTGTTGACAGTGACATTCAAAATGAGCGAATGTAGCCAAAGACAGACACTACATTATGATAAATCTCATGAATTGTCTAGATTGATGTAATTAAAATGGACACAAGCTTAAAAAGATTATGTGTAAACATCTCCACATATAGTTAAACTAACTTAATGCCTAAAATATTGTTTTTGCTGACCTCCAGTGATGTCATTTCTCACCTTGATGTACTGACTTACAGGTGTATCTCAAGACCCCATGACATGACAGTTGGGAATGGCTACAGGGGCAACAGAAAACACTTCTGACCAAACCTAACCCCCAATTGTGGTTGGAGGTGAAAAAGGCCTGACATTTTCCACCAGACAGGGCAGCAAGGCACTGCTTGGTGTTAAGTTAGTCTGTTTGTGCTACAGTTCCAGCCTCATGTTACCTTACATAACAATGGTCTTAATGAGTTCAATGCAGTGAGGTAGTGTTATAGGGATTTGACATTTTCAACAAACAGACTATTGCCATCAGATACTGTATACAAGGGCCACTGCAAGTGTTGATAAAAGTCTATGGAGACAAAAACTTATAATGGTTCATGACTTATAGGTTTGACTTATAAGCCTGTCTCATATCCCAGGTGAACTGATACTCCATCAGCATTCAGCACAGCTGTTCCATTTGTTCTCTTGTAGGGCTGACATGGCGCGGCTGCTCAACTGTATTTTTGGTTCGGGCTGTTAAAGCTCATGTGGCTCACAACACTACATTACATGTCCCTGCGTTCCCTTTTGTTAAGTGTCTGGTGTACACCATGGTGTTGTCACAGTAACCTCAGCCTCAAGGATGTATTGTTGTGTGGCACCTTGAGATTGTTTGCATTATTTATGCGTTCTTCTGGATTTCAAATGGAGGTATATACCAGTTATAAACAAAGGGTGCATAACACTGCAGAGGCCAACTATTTGTGTGTAACTGTTATTCAACATACTGGCTGTAGTAAATGCTGAGGCACTTGCTGTGAGAAACTTGTTGACACTGCGTGTATGCTTGTGAGAGTTGATCTGAGTGTATATACTTGATTTGAATATGTGTGTGTGTTTCACCTGTCTCCCTCTAGCTTGGGCAGGTCAGAGCAGGAGGATGACTCCTCTAGCCAGGCAAGAGTTGGTCTCCGAGACTCAGTCAGCGTCTGCTGGCTCTGCTCACCACCACACAGGATCAACTGCCTCAGGATGGCCGGGTCGTATGGATTGATGTCAAACTTCAAGTGCACCTGTTTGGCACACAAACATGCACTCTTTAATGGGAGGTCGATACTAACTTTTCTCTCTGACAGCAATATCTTTGAAAGCGAAGCACAAGACAGGTGGTAGTGTCTCAGACATTCACAGTTTAATGCTCCAACCTTCATCATTTTGGAGACATCCCAGATGCAGATCTTGCCCCTCTTGGTGGCAGCAGCTAGGAACTGCGGGCAGCTGCCAAAGCCATAGCAGGCGATCTTGTCCGAACTGTCAGGGCTGTTGGGAAACTGGGCAGGACTGGTCGCCAATGTCACTGACAGCGGCACGTTCTGTGTGTGTTCGCCTTTCACAAATGGGCAATTGGGAGAATGACGCTCGTGTTCAGACCTGGAGAGTGGTAGAGAAATGTTGGGCATCCTTGATGTTAAACTTAACACACATCGCACAACTCTTCTCCATGCTTTATTCTCCAAACATTTTCGGCTATCTTGCCTTCATCAGGGTGGTAATGAAGGCAACCCTGACGAAGCAAGCGTTGTCATTTTAATGGACTTGCACTGAAGCTCACAGGGATGTGCAACTCTGTGTGTCAAAGTAAGGAATCGGGGCATGATTAATCTGTCACAGTATCTAATTTAATGCACGCTTAATGATCTCCACTCACCACGGCTCATCTGTAGGTTCCCAACAGACCAGGCACACGCTGCAGGTGAAACACATGGCTCTGTCATCCCCAGTTGAAGCAGGCTGTGGAAGAATTGGTGGATCAATAAAGCTCACGCTTACACAGCAACAACGTCTTGAGTTTGTACAGCATGTGTGGAAATACAGCAAACTTAACCAGAATTGATATGACATTATTGCACATTATAATTTGTGGTTAATGGCAACATTAATATTTACTGTTCCATTCCACAGACACTGACAATGCTTTAGGTTGCTGGCATGACATGTGAGCCGTCTGCATGGCTACATTGTGTCAATTGCAGCGATGTTTTTTTCCTCTAACTGAACAATCTTGTAATGACCTAAAACACCAACATGCACAAAGGCAACACAGCCCTCTGACTTCATGCAAATAAGAATATATACTGAGTATATGCTGAACTAATGAACACCTGAGTTCCTTCAGTACCCACCTGGTGGTAAAAGCCTGCTTGAGCCATTGGATCAGGCTGAGCCCACCTGTACCCAGCATGTGGCCACGATGTAAATGTCTCCCTCCTGTTGGCCTCACTGTACATCAAAGATCTGGAGAGAGCAACACATTTTAGAAACATGTCTAGTGTTCTATATGCCTTTCAGGAATGTGTCACTGTCACATGTATTTGTGGACTGTCTGTGAAATCATTTGTCATATGCATGTTGTGCATCATTAACCACACAACCATATATCCCCCAAGAGCCATTACCCATGACAAAATGCTATTAAAAAAACACTTGCAAAGTGAACACTGATTGACATGGCCACACTAACCCGACATCTTGGCCCAGGGGAAAAAAAGAAAATGCAGTTTTTGTCCCTATTGCTGGAGAAAACTGTCATGGAGAAAAATGAATAATTTGTGTGCATAAATGAATATTGTGCACTCTCAAATTCATAATATGTATAAAGAGTTTAAGGATATCAAATATGCATAACACAACATTGCTTAACAGGCAAACAGGCTAAATCCAAAGCAAAACTGCGTTAAATTCAAATGGCTCGTTTAGATCTGACTGGCCTTGGCCCGACGTCACCTTTCACTGTTATTCTGCCCTGCATGAAGTTGGTTAGAATTTAGTAATTTGTGCACACTAATAAATAAGAAAAAGCAAGCAAAAATGAATAATTGGTGCTCTTAAAATACTGCATTCAGAGTAAAATTTGCACTTTTTTTCATGACACCTGCCAGGCCCTGCAGGTATCATTAGCAGTGCAAATTCCATTACAAACATATAATTAATAAAATTACCAAAAGCCAAATAAAACAGTGTACCTCCAGTTTTTTTTGGGGAAGTTGCTGATTTGTCTAGCCAGTAAAGCCAGTTTTGACATATTAATATAATTCTTGTCAAACACCACAGTTGTTCTCTTCCAACTGGTTCATCTACTTCAGTAAAACCAATGATAGCAGGAAGAGAGAAGAGTGACACGATGTAATGAGAAACCGTGTCTTCACTTCCAATATATCTACAGTACATTTAACATTTTCATGGTGACACAGTGATGCTCAGAAATGCTTCATGTAGAACCATTAACTCCCCACAGAAAATCTTGGTATGTTGTTCAGTTACTGTTGTTTTCCTGCTTGCTCACCTATCTACAGAGCGCCCGGGGCCCACCCCGAGTTCAGGCCTGGCACTTGACAAGAGGTAGGAGAGCCTGTCCATGATGGATGAGGCCACAGACAAGGCAGCTACGTTCTGGTTGATCTTCTTCAGCTCATTAACGATGGCACTGGCCACCAGCTTCAGCACATGGTGGGGAAGATGGAAGGTCACAGTCGCCCACTGAAAGAAGGAAGGAAATGTAAAATATCACAGAAAGAAGACAGATGAATGGTGAAAGAAATGGAAGATAAGAAATAGACGCCCATACATCAACTGTGCAATTAGGCAGTCAAACATTTACAAATACTCAGTTAATAGGACACAAGTAAAATAGTGGGGCTTTTCTTTTACAGGAACAGAATTTTTGGTTTCACCCATGAAGCAATGAACACTCATAACAGCATTTGGTAGCTGCAATGAAAAAGATACTGCAGGAGCCCAACCAATAAACATTATCACAAATATGCAGACGGGTGACAAACTAAAGGAAAAACCAACATCAAGTGTCTTAGTAAGGTGTTGGACCCCACATGCCGGAAGAATGGTTTCAATGCACCTCAACGTTGATTTTACAAGTCTCTGGCACTCCACTGGAGGGATGAAACACCATATTCCCTCATTTGGTGTTTTTATGATGACCGTGGAGAGCACTGTCAGTCCAAAATCTGCCATAGCTGTTCAACTGGGTTGATATCTTTTGATGATGAAGACCATAACAGATGATTCACATCATTTTCATACGCCTCAAACCATTGACAGCCCCTCACTCCATGTGGATGGGACACTGTCCCCCTGGAAAAGACCACTCCCATCAGGACAGAAATGTTTCATCATAGGACAAAGGTGATCAGTCAGAACACTCCTTGTATTGGTTTGCAGTAACCTCTGCAGAAACCTCACGTCTAGACTACAAGCGTATCAGACCTTATCTCACGTTACTGATAGTCGCATTTTAATCCAGCTGTCTGCACAGGCTCCATACAGGCTCACGTCTTAGCTGTGTCTCACAGGCATAACCGCAACCTGAAGCATTTATTTATGTTTCTAGACCAACAACACACACGTAAATGTGAGGCTGATGCCCAATAAACAGGCACTGAATAAACACATTTTTCTACAGTTGAAGTTGGAACTTTCCATACACTTCAGTCATTAAGACTAATTTTCTAACCAGTCCACTCATTAACATAACAGTTAACAAACTATAGCAGAGATTCTCTAAATTACCACTCAAAGGTCAGTATTTAATTTTTAGTCAAGGTCAGAGCTGCACATTATTTATTCAATTAATCTCTTGATTATTTTCTCAATAAATCAATTGTTTACTCTATAAAATGCTGAAAAATGTTCAACAGTGTTTCCTCAAATGTCTTGTTTTGTCCACAACACAAAGTTATTCAATTTCCTGTCAGAGAGGAGTCAAGAATTCAGAAAATATTCACATTTAAGAGGCTAGATACTGACTATCAGTGCTCAAAGCAAATAATCCATTAAAATACTATCAAAATAGTTGCCAATGAATTTACTAGTTGCCAACTCATCAATTTATCGTTACTGACACTCTCTCTCTCTTGCTCAACCACACACTCGCTACACAGATTAGGAATACTCACACATTTCAAAGGAAAACTGCACAGAAAGTTTGGCTGTGTGACGTTTTCAAATTCACGGACAAGACGCAACGACTACAGAGAGTCAACGACGCTGACATGATGCTTTGCGGTGGTGAGGGGACAAGTGGAGCCAAACCATGGCAACGAAATGCCCTCCACAGCATGACAGAACCACCGGATCCCTTCACTGTAGGGGTCACGCATTTAAGCCTGTCTCCTGTGGTGTGTGCCACATAGGCACTTATCCAATTGCAGGAATATGGTTTAGGACAACTCATCTGACCATACCACCCTTTTCCACATCGCTGGAGAGCAGCGCCTGTGGTTTTTGCGCCACCAAACTCAAATGTGCAGTCATCTTTGTAATGAGGGGTTTATGCACTGCAACCCAACAGTAATATCCCTCTCTATGTAATTGTCGACAAACCATTCTTGCTGACACAGTGATCATGTCCTGCACTGACATTCTCAGTCACCTGCGGAATACTTGTTGTGCTGTTCTCCTTAAATATCACATGAATGCATAAGCACCATGGTCATATATGCGCTGTTGGCAATTTCCAAGCCTATTTGCTGATGTCTTTCCCATGGATCTAAATGCAGATGTCACTTAAGTCACTGTTCCTGTTGAGGCACAAGCCAGCTGAGCAGCATTGTAGACTGAACTGCCCCCCCCCCTTCCCACCCTCCAACAATGAACCTCTTTCAAGGTGGCATCTTTTCCTCTTGATACAAAATCAGAATCAACTGCTCAGCACTTTTATACAGGCCACAAAGCAATACCAGAAATACCAAATTCAGGGATTACAAAAAAATGTATACATTATGCATATATGTAAAAGACAAACAAAAGATTTCCCCTACAATCATTCTTATAAGCACTCCTGCAAAAATTGTACATGATCATTAATATCAGTGGGCTACTAATGATTGTCACTAGCACACTGCGATAACCCCCTACGGTTGGCTAGCCCTGTTCTTATTCTTAAAAGGACATCTACTTGAAAGGTCCTATTATAAGAATAGATTATCCCTTTACGGAATAGGGCAGTGCATAATAAATGTAACTAGAGAGGGTGTGGTTGAGCAAGAGGAAGAGGCAGAACAGTGATGGATGCTGGGGAAGCAGAGGAAAGGTTAGCGGTAAGTTGTCCATCTGGCAGTAAATGTACAGTACAGGCTTGACAGGAGTGTCAGTAAATTAATGCTGCAGCTTCTCGAGACGGTGAAAAGTCTCATCTGTTGTTTCCCCAACTGCTGGAAAAGTGAAGGGCATTACCTCCCGCAAACATCCTGCCCTATGCTTCCAACTACAGTCTGAAGCTGAGCAGGAAAGGCTAACAGTATGTTTCCTGGCTGCTACTGTATGTAACTTATTAACTATGTAACTTACATACTAAATTTATAGGAAGTCACATTAATGACATGACTCAGCTGCAGGTTTTTGCTACAATTATAAGGTTTAGGCACAGTATCCAAGCCGTTATGGACAACACCAGCTAAACTGAATGGGGAATCACATGTTATTGCCTTTCAGATATGCTTGTCTTGTCAATATACTGGTCCAAATGTCCAATTCCAGCTGAACGTTGAAAGACACAGGCTAAATGGAGTGTGGCAGCATGCTGTGTGGCTGATTGGCTGGTCTTCCCTATCAAATAGTGGACTGCTTACGTCAGCTGCACAGGAATTATACCAAGGCCAAACGGACAGTGTCGTGGATGCCCTGGGGTGTGTCCGTAATGGCCCTTCTACCACACAACCACTTTGGCATGTCCTGTTTTGAACTGTTCAGTCCTTAAAAGAAAACTGCAAATTTCCTCATTTAAAACTACATTCGATGCAGGAAATAAACAGACTAATGTGTCTCCATCATCACGCTGGAGAAGATTTTTCCCACTGTGGAAACCCACAAGCTAACAAGTAACGTCATGTGATAAGCACAAGCAGCTGAACACTGTCCGGTGTAAATATTAATACACGTGTGTTTTAAAGCTTCATGTGTACTGCAATAAAATCTGTTAGAGACACAGTGAACTCACTATTGATGTGTTCAGGGGACACACTCATTTTTTCCTTGATGCCACACAGTGAATGTTACAGTGTTATGAGTCTGTGTTTCATTCAGTGTGTATCTGATCCACCAATCAGCATCAATTTTAGTGAGAAATGTTCATTTTTGAAACAGTTAGCTGCTCATTCCCTTAATCATCTCTAACTAAGGACTATTAACCAATGAAGGCAGGAACAGAGCTGATCCAAAATCCCAAATCTGTAAAGTTTGAATGGAAGTACAGTTTATTATTCTGGATTATATTGATGCCGAATTGACAGGAAGACTGTCAACATATGAAGCCTTTTATCTCATGTTTAGTAAATGGTTTCCCTTTGTGTGTGTGTTTTTAAACTACTTTCCTAAACATGATGTGATTGATGGAGTTATTAATGACTCCTGATCAAAATTGAAAGCTCAGTATTTTTTATCTTCCTTTTCTAAGTAACATTAGCATTTATTCACCCAGAAACAGCCAATATTTCTCTGTGTGACAGCACGTCCTGTTTCTGTCAGCTGTGTGTCTGCAGTGGATCTAAAGACTTGTAGTCTCGCCTCCATAAGTTTCATATCAGTGTTTAATGTTTAACATGTAAAAACTGTGACTGCTTATATGACCTCAGACCCAAAAGTTGACAGCTGAATGTTTGTTGAAACTTGTTCAGATTAATCTTGATCACCATTATCCCATTTCTAGACTTTTATCAATAAAATATAAGAGTAAAAACTACTATGAGTTGTTCGCATAAAAAAAATCAAACAGCATTTTGCGGAAACGTCAAACATTCAGGTTACAGTTTTAATTAACTGCTGTTTTTCAATATACTGTCTCCTGTTGTAACTATCAGTTGCTATTGCACCATTGGTTTTGACCGCAATGCCCCAACAAATTTGTATTTGTCAAAGGCCTTGCCCAAAAAGTTCACTCCACGCCTGACATTGTGTACACACAGTAGGTTGTGTTAACATGGCCACGCTGTGGAGTCTGCTATGCAGTGCACATGACCTAGTGTACATTTTGGTCAAGGCATAAGTAAGGCCTAATTATCATCACATGACACAAAATAATTTATATTAGTTCTTTCATCTGAAGAAATCTGTTTAATAATCAGGTGAGTGAGTAATAATTAGAAACTTAACGGAAATGAGAGGATTACGTGGTCTGTAACTCAGTCTTGGATGAAAAAAATGGGCAGAAAAATTTTGGAGTCCATAACTTAGAGGGGACAGTGCTCAGAGGGAGGTCAGCCATTTTTGTACATGAGATGAAACCTGGGGTTGGCTCTGAAGAGAGACTGACAGATGGGAAGTCAGGTGCTAATGCTGGTGATTTGTTCAAGAAGTAACAGTGCTACCTGGCAGTGGCAAAATGAAGGCATAGACAGAGGACCCTCCCTCCTAACAGAGTAACAAGATGTATGTCTGTGGTTAGTCAAGAAATAGCTCCTTTGGAGGACAGCTCCTTAAACCACAATTTCCACTTTTTACATTTCTATTTGTAGGTATGTGAAATAAAGAGTTTCTGAAAGGTGTACCATTTTCTTCGCTTGTGACTTAGCTTCAACAGCTTATCTCCCACTGCTTCCAGTGTTTATGCTTAGCCGGGCTAGACATTTACTTCAACTGCACTGGCTACACAAAGATGAAATTAACATTGATCTTGTCATGTGACTCTGGGTTGAACTGCAACAAGTGTTTACAGTACATACATGAGCGTTTTCAGCCCCATTCAGGTTGTCCACATTTTGTTGTTGATGTTTCAGACTGACATTAAAATTGATTTATCTTTCTCATCAGTCTACATACAATGACAAAGCAAAAACAGTTTTTTGGACTGGTAATTGATTAAAAATAAAAGACTGAAATTTTCCATTTAAGTAAGTATTCAGACCCTTCATTTACTACTTGGTTAAAGCACTTTTGGCAGCAGTGACAGCGTCAAGTCTTCTTGGAAAAGATCCTACAAGTTTGGCACACCTTTCTTTTACGAGTTTCTCCCATTCTTCTTGCCAGAATCTTTCAAGTTCAACAACGTTGGATGGAGAGTGCCGGCACACAGCCATTTTCAGATATGTTCATTGTGTTCTGGCTTTGGGTTGTTGTCTTGTTGAAATGTAAACCTTCAGCCTGGGACCCTGAGCACACTGGAAAAGGTTTTCACTCAGGATTGCTCAATATTTTTTTGCATCCATCCTTCCTTGACTAGTCTCCCTGTAGCATAAAAATGTTATGTTTGACTGTTGGAATGGTATTAATGAGCCGATGCTCAGTGCCTGGCTTCCACACAAGCCACTGAGAACTGTGGTCCACTGGTTCAATCTTCATTCCGTCAGGCCAGAAGATTTCTTCTCATGGGCTGAGAGCTGCTCAGGTGCCTTTTGGCAGACTCCCAGTGGGCTGTCAAGTACATTTTAGTGAGGAATGGCTTCTAACACCATTCTACCATAAAGGCCTGACTGGTGGAGTGCTGGTTGTCCTTCTGTACAGCTCACCCATTTCCACAAAAGAACTCTGGATCTCATTCATAGTGACCACTAGCTTTTTGGTTCCCTGTATGACCACAGCCCGTCATCCCCAATTACTCAGTTTGGCGGCACAGCCAGATTTAGTTACACTGTTGGTGGTTCTGAACTTCTTCCATGTGAGAATGATGGAGGCTACTTTTCTCTTGGGGACTCTGGATGCTGCAGAAATTTTCCTGCATCCTCCCTCAGATCTGTGACATAATCCAGACTTGCAGGTCTACAGACTGTTCCCTCGACCTGGCCCTCGAAAAACATCAGACTTCTAATAAATACATTCTGTACAGAATTTTTCAAGGTGAACCAACACTCCACACACTCTGTATATAATCATACACTTTGAGTAAATATTTATCAAATGTTTCATTTCATATGGCCCAGATTATTCTGTTAAGGGAATGTACAACACAATATATCCAAATTTGAAGCTGATATGAAAGGTAGATTGATTTAGTGAGTCCAAACTCTCTAAGGCTGCAAAGCAATGAATATTTTTTCATTACCGATAAATTTGGCACTTCTCTTTTCAATCATTTGGTCTCCAAAATGTCAGAATAATCAAGGTGACTTCTACTACTGCTGCTGGATATGTTTAACTGTATTCTGATAATCATAAACGACCATAAATGACTAACATGTAATTATCAACATAGTTGCCAATTAGTCTTCTTCTTTCAATCACCTAAATGTTTTATCTCTAAAATTCTCCTTTCAAACAAAACACCATCCTTCTGGAAACTATGAACAGTGACAATCTTAACTGTTAATGAGGGTCATATCTCATTCAACTCGTGTCACACCAGACTTACCACATATCTGTCTCTCTTTTTCGTCACTCATCAAAAGAATGGAACTCCTTCGATGTGTTTGTCATGTTCAAAGTATGAAGGCGTGGTGAGTTTTGCAAAGCAAACAGGGACAACATTTGTGGGATACTCTCATGTTTAACAAATTCTCAAGAGGTTTTGACAGCAGTGCTGTCTCTTCCCCTACCCAGCTGTGGCTATTTATATACCTTTCTGCAAACTCTGTACTACTGAAATCTCAGCACTGCTGCTTGCCAACATGACAACACATATCCATGTTGATGGACTAAAAAAACTGCAGTTTGTCTTTCTGTCCCTTGCAAGATTCTCTTCCTTAAACTACAAGACAGCATGTTTATTTGGTCAGCACAGGGTCTAAGTTGAAAAGACTTTTAGCTTATCAAACAGGAGGACTCTACAACTCAAGCAGCCAAGTCCCCCTAAGGCTGAAGACAGTGGGGCATCAGTTTTTCATAAAGCATTTCAACTGTACCAGGTTTCTTTAGATCTTTGGTTTAACAGATTAAATAATGTTTTATGTAGTATATCACAAAAGACAACAGTGGCAAACACAGTAGTAAACACAGACACTGCCTTGTTAGTGCCATCTGGTGCAAGAAGATGATAAGTATTGTACAAGTGAGCAGTCAGCTAGCAGGACTAGAGTAACTAAAGAGAGTGTTTCCAGACCCATGTTTGTATAGCTTATCAGATATGTACCTCCACTGCACTACATACTTAGAACACACACACAGATAGTACATAGTACAAACGGACACAGACTGTGAAGTCCATACCAACAAACAGACAAAGCCATCTATTTGCTGTCATGCCTTTCAATACTGATAGTTTTATCTTTTTGTACTGGAGGAGTGCCAGAATAGAAGTTTTACTCTATTAACGTTACTACTGTACAACCCCGATTCCAAAAACGTTGGGACAGGAGTTGTGGAAAGCTCAAAAAACACATGTTGGGAACATTCCACAAGTAAACAGGTTGATTGGTAACCTGTTTACCTGTCATATCCAGTCATGAGTGTGTCATGTTTGGGTATGAAAGGGGCATCCTCAAAAGGCTCAGCTGTTCACAAGCAAGGTTGGATGAGGTTAAACACTTTGTGATGCACATGATTGCAAAAAGGATATCAGTGCATGGGCGAGGGAACACTTCAGAGAGCCACTGCAATCAGGGTTGTAAGCACAGCTGGTTTCACAGGCTAATGAACACGGACCAGCGTTACCATCATCATTAGCAGCTCTGTTTTGTTTAGCCACAAGATAGAGCCCTTATACTGGTCAGAGGTACAGCAGCCACAAGAGGACCAAAAAACAGGCTCCTGCTCTGTCTAGCTCTAGTGAATGTTAACACTAGCTGGCACTGACAACGAAGAAAGCATCTACTTCAAGATCATGCTCATATAGCCTTCCTCCGCCCGTGACGAAGATTACACATTTGTTTGATGAATGTCATGATAATTCATTTATGGTAAGAAATCAGTGTGTGAATTCATATGTACATCGCTTTGGATAAAAGTGTCTGCCAAATTGTAATTGTAATCACAGCGTGAACATTTGAAAAAGTCACATCCCTGGAGTGTACTTTGTCAGTATTTGCACTTTTTCTTTTTACCTCAAAGATCCCCTCCACATATGTTTTAAGATGGATAGAAAACATGGTGCTTCGACTAATAGTGTTTCATATAGTTTCCCCTCATTAAAAGATCCTTTGCTTCACATGGCATATATTTATTGAAGAGTATTGCACTGGATTGTAATAGAGGAACAGGTTAGGTGAATTACTCTGAATGACTTCAGACTAATGAAGTATTTTTAGTTTTCCTTGACTGCCTGCTCTCACATGATTTCTCACGTGGCATCCCACATGCTGAAACGCTGGTCATGACTCTCGGGTGTTGCTAATAGCCAAATTAAAGATCACCAATTTCTCACTATTCCACAGCTGATGTGAGCACACAGCTGACCTCTAATCATTCAGGTCACAAAAATACAAAAGCACCTTTAGAAAGGCTGGCAGACTAACCTTGGCCACTTTGTGATTGGCTGCCGTCTCATGTGAGGTATTCTTCAGGCCTTCTTTGAGCTGGGTGAGAAAGAGTTCATAGCCCTCTGTGTTGGACACATCAATCTTGTCCTGACAGGCTGATAGCATCTGCTGGGCCTGAAAAGACACACAAATATATATTATAGTTAGAACTGCCAAAGTCAGGTCTTCATTACAAAATGGTGTCATGGGTTGATGCATGATAATGTGACTTCTGTCACATATCACAGTCTATAGATGCAGTCTGAAACAGTTAACATGAGACACACTAAATGCTGTCTGTTTACAAATTGTACTTCAGTTGGAACCTGACATATGTATCAGAACATGTTGACAGGAGGCATAACCACTGGGCTTACAGTGTTTGCTACATTTTAAATAAAGCAAGAAGAAGCCAACGAAGACAAAGAAGAGGAAAAAGAAGGATGAACGTGAGAGGGATGGAGTAGCTGCAAAAAGTCCAAATGTTTGTGCAGGTGTCTCACCAAATGGAAGTAGGCTTACTGTGATTAATGAAGAGCAACGTCAGTCAAAGTCATGCTTTTTGTAAAATATAACACAGATTTCAGTGGATCACACAGAGAGAAAAGAGACAAATCTGCCAAGTACAAGCGAGTCCAAGAGGGTCTGAAACATGCTCCACCAATGACTGTTTTTATACTATCTCTGCCATCCATTTTCATCATCACTACTAATTGTGTCTCTTGCCAATAGCTTCTCTCAAAATCACGACTAAAGCATAATGTGTAAGTGATGTGTCCATATCCTTCAAGTAATACATAAATAAGCTATGTGCTGAGTTTATCTGCCTTTCAGTGTTTATAATGCAGGGATGCTCACAGCATTTCACTTTCAACCAGGTGTCTAATTCTGACCACTGAACTGTAGTCACTTAATGCAGGAACCAGTTAACCCAATCCTTGTTGCTCTGATATTTTGAAGCTGGTGGTGATTTTAGGATTCACTGTGTGTAGCCTTGTCTAAATGGAGGGAAATCTTTCATTCAAAGTAGCAAGACTTCTCAAAATGAGGAAGAATTTTCCTTTATCCGCCTTGATAGAATAACCCCCTGATGTCAAAAATCATCTCTGTAAGGTGCTTCCTGGTGTCTCTCTGAACAGTAACGTATGCAGTCCTCTCTTACCTCTGTGACTGGCAGCTCCAGCTGAACCATGTCCTCAGGCTTGGCCACTGGAGGCTGGAGAGCTGTGTCCAGGAGCAGGATGCCATTCAGGTCCTTCCTGCATCCCACTGCATAGTCGTCCACAAAAAGCACCTTGTCCACAGCAGGAAAGTACTGACACCTGACACGGCCACCAGGTTTAGCTGTGAAAGGAGCAGAGGACAGCACACAGTGTCAGGACAGTTGAGGGAGAAAGGTCCGAAGTTAATCATTGGAAAAGACGACAAGTCAATTACATTTATCTTTAGCGCAGTTTTAAGATAGGAATACAGGGAACCCTCAGTTACAGCCTCCTATCTCATGCCCAAAAGAATCAAAGCTATTTGTTCTGACAAACAAATCTGACTGGCCACCTTTGACACCAGTTGCTCTACCTATAGCCCATATTGTTAATAATGTTATGTTTGTACACATTAAACTTAATCTTCCATCTCCATTCTCCTGACTAGAACTCACTGAATCATCTGCCTTTGGTGTGTCCACTGGCTGGAATGTAAATAAAAACAGAATGCAATGATTTACAAATCTATTTCAACATAGATGCAACACTCAGTAAGCGCTTGGGAACCGAGGACATGAATTGTTGAAGTTTTGAGAGTGAAACTCTTTCCCATTCTCACTTGATGCATGATTTCAGTAGCTCAACAGTTTGGGGTCTCCATTGTGGTACTGCATGCATCATAACGCTCCTCACATTTTCAAAGACAGACAGGTCTGGGCTGCAGGCAGGTCAGTCTAGCACCCGCACTCTTTTACTGTGAAGCCATGCAGCTGCAACATGTGCACAGTCTGTCTTGGTATTGTCTTGGTGGAATAAGCAGGATGTCCCTAAAAAAGCATTAATGATGCTTTCACAGATGTACAAACTAACCAAATTCACAGAAGCTACTGGACTATCACCTAACAATAACAATGAACCTGTTAGCCTGTGGAATGTTGCAAACAGCTGCTTGCGGATCATTCCACAACTTTCCCAGTCGTTCGGTGTCCGTGTCCCAATTTTTTGGAACATGTTGCTGCATCAAGTTCAGAAAGAGTGTCGATTTACAAAAAGCAACGGAGTTAATCAGTTTGAACATTAAATATCTTGTCTTTGTACTGTTTTCAACTGAATATAGGTCAGAAAAGGATTTGTTAAACATTGCATTCTGTTTTTATTTACGTTTTATGCAGCCAGCCAGCTTTTTTGGAATCAGGCTTACATAAGCTGAACTAGTATGTAACAATTCCCCCCTCAGTGAACCGACTATCTTATCTGGTATTCCATGTTTGTATGAGCCCACACACACAAATTATTTCTATTTTGAATAAGCCATGCTAGGAATATTCCCATAATAAAAAAAATGAATGAGTCATGTGTCTCTTCGTCCACGTTACATGTGGTTGTTGTTTTGCAACACAGCCTGCAGGTAAAGGTGACTGTGGCCACATACTTAAGCACAACAAAAACAAACATGCACCCAGAGAGCACAGCCGGCCATCATGTTCCTGCAGCTCTAAATCATAAGAAATGTACTGGATGTAAACAATGTGCATCTGATTGAATACAGTATGTAAGTATGATAATAACTGAAATGAACATGACTGCTGTCACTTCACTAATGAAAGCAAAAGTATAAATGAGCAGACTGGGACCAAGAGAACCGTCATCTCACCTGATATCTTTTCAAACCTAATCTGTTTAAAAGTGACAGTTACTAGCTGCTTAATATTTACAAAAACTTGTTTTCACTTGGAGGCAACAGCAAAAATGTAGGAATACATTTGCTGAACAAGGCCTGGCTAAAATAAATGCTACATGTTTTGCTACATTAGAGTTGTAAACCTATTGTGATTGTGTTGTGTAAACATATTTTTGTGCCAATCTTTGTGAGTGGTGTGAAAAATGAGTTGCTTAGCCCAAAATTTTCAGGACATTTAAAAAGTTAGAATATGCATCTGGCGGTTATAGAAAGTAAACTGCACTCTGGGGACTCCAAATCCCCACGTCCAACCACAAATACATACTGAGGACATGACGTCGGTGTCCTCAGTGGTAGCGATGGCCCTGGGAAGCACAGCGACTGTCACACTGCCATCATCATGAAGCAAAAACATCTCCAACCATACACGCAAAATTGTCGAGATTACTTCTTTTAAAAAAAAAAAAAAGATGAAATGTGAAAAAACTCAGCAAAACCTACAGGGATGTACTGTCTTTTTTCAGATTTCAAACTTCTATTGAATTTTTCAAAATAGGTTTCCATGTCTGTCTTCATTATTTTATGTCATCGCCCTTAAAAAAAATGAAAAATCATCAAACAAAATCCTCACATAGAAAAAGAGTGATTCATTTCATTAAATAAGTTAGGCTTTTTTTTATTAAATTAACTTTCTTTAATGAGTAGAACTCAGCTCTATTCTCTACATTATATATCCAGCACTGCACTTTCTGGGATCATCATCAGTAACCTTAAAATGCTTCCAAACTGGCAATTCTTGAATGTCTTTCTGTCTCCCATTGTTAGTATGAAATGGATGACGTATTGATTTTTTACTAATTTATTGTAATGATTGTAAGATTACTACAACAATGTTTGTTAGAGCTGAAGCTGACTATTTGTTATAAATGAAATGCTTGGTAGAGCCCTAAAAATCTACACTTGTCTTTAGATTCCAGATGTTTATTCAAAGACAATGAGTCAGGCTAAGATATGGGCTAGAAGACATGTATACTATCTTAATGATATTCTGATTTGTGGAAGAGCTAAATCACCATCCAGTTCTCAGCAATATTCACAGGAACATGAAGTATAACAAAATGAAAGCAAAACCAGATTTTACAATCCTCGAATCAGCATGCAAGTACAAGTACAAGTGCATGTGCAAATTTTAGTTGGATAATCACAAAAAGCACCTTTTATCTCATGCTGTCACTTTCAATTACTCTTGCCCCACACTTGAGTGTTGTTGGACTGAGGGGAATACTGATTTACTGGATGAGTTTACCTGCTTTGTGAGCATGGTTAGCAGAGGAGCTACAGCAGTCACATCTGTCTGACAGCAAAGTTTCGTTATTTGACTGATTTCCATCTCTTGGGTTATTTTGGAACATGAACTTGGTGGGTATAGCAAAAATGCAGAGAGGAGTAAATATTCCAAGAGGACTTTGATCATAATGTTGTTTTTTTTTTGTTTTTTTGTTTTTTTGAAGGAAAGAGCATACAATGTAAATTCCAAATTAAAAAAATGGAAACCTTTCAACAATCCAAACATTTTCAGGCTTTTTTCATTCTGTCTTGGATTTTGTCATCCTCGATTCATGAGTCTCACAACGCTGAACGGCATAAAGAATAAGGTGTCACTGCTTGCCACGATTTCTCCCCAAAAAACAAGTGCTGAAACAGAGCTGGATATGACATAATAATTCATCCAGAGAAGATTCAACTGGGCTGAACTGTCTAACCATCACAACCCACAGACATCTGATGGCAACACACATAACATCAGCAATGACTTGAAAACTGGGAGCCTCTGCTAAAGATGAACTGAAGTTAAAGTAAACTGAATGTAAACCGAAGATCCAACAGCTCACTAGGTGTATGAGTCTATCTGTTAAATATCTGCCTTTGACTTTAAGAAGATGTCTTTGCATTTTTCTGTTGCCTGTGAACATATGCAACATCCACGTAAGCAATATTAGACCGTTGCAGCATTAGATAGTGAAGGTGGTTGTATGTATGTAGGGTTACAGCAGTATACTGGTTTCAAGGTGCATCATGGTATGAAAATTGACAGTTATCATAGAATGTACATTTGCTTATCTATGGTATTGCATTTTACTGTATTAGTTTTTTTTTCCAACTTATTTCAAACATGTGAAATTATAATAAAGCAATTGTTCAACCAAAGAATCTACTGTTTTCATTCCTTTAACAGTCCTTGTAACTGGTAGTAATAATAATAATAATAATAATAACCATGATTTTGTGAAACTGATGGTTTTAAAATTTTAGTACTATTGCGACCCACTTTGTACTCAAAGGTGTATATCACCTGAAAGTCCTACTTCCCAAAAAAGGCTTTATCCAAAGTTCATCTGTAACAATCCTCAAATGGGCTGATAACACAAAATAACAGTTCTACAATCACACAGTATTTATGTGAGCGACCGTGTGTGTAGTAATACAGTTGACAGTAAAGAGCCTAATTAACAACAAGGAGAGTAATGGTGATTTCTGTGCAAACACAGAAACAGTCTTTGATGATTTGGCAACACCTGTAGCTCCTGGTGGTAACAGCAAATGTGGTTTAATACTACAGGTCACATAATTGTGGGTGCAGCAAAACAAACTATTGGCACTATTAATAACGACACCAGTAATGGGCCTTTTTCCATCATTCTGTGAGCAACCATGATCTGACTTGATGCTGCACACAGCCTGAGTCTGCAGACAGCAGGGCACAGTGAAACTGAAAGGAGTTTGTTACCTTCCTGAGAAGCTGGAGGTGTGCGGCCTGTCGCCTGCAGCTCTTCATCTACATTAACAGCTCACTGTGGCTGCTCCCTCTAGTTTCATTACTCCCTGCAATATTTCCAACCGATCTGCTGTCAAACAATGCTGGAAATGACCATCTTCTTGTTTTGTAGATGCATATTTGATAACAGATGGCTGTAAATGCAAAGCTCACTGACAAACAAAGCATTTCTTGTCACTACTTCATAATAAAAGCCAACTCATGTTTAGCCAGTTAAATGCTTTTAATGTGAAGCTGTAGCAGATGGAAATGTTCAGTTTGCATTAGCAGTCACTCACTACAGCATTTTCCCAAAAGGGATGTCAAGACTGACACCCAGTCCATAATACTGCAAATACATAAATATTGCAATACTTTCATCAGTGGGCCACACGCTCAATCACCACTGTGTTACCTCATTCGGTGATAGACAGTGACTTAACTGACATTTATTTCAATGAAAATCTTGGAGATGATAACTTTAATTATATCACTTAAATTACTGTTGAATGATGTTAAGTCAGGGTAAATGCTCCTCTAGAAATACTGACATCCATCAGCAGATTATCATAATTGAAGACATAAACAAACAGTAAAAATCTCCCAAGGTCTGCAGGGCACCTACAGAAACTGCGTTCATGCATTTCTCTCACAATTTTTGACACATGCTGTGACGTGTGAACAATGCGGGGACAATGGTCAACACTGCAGTTACCAGGTGAGTGTGGTGCACAGCTTGAGAAGCTCATTTCTAACTTTTTGTATGCAATGTCCTGTCAGTACATTGTGGCAGGACTCAATCCACTCAAGGTTCAGTTGAAATGTTGTCACGTTACTACAATCAAATCCAGTTGCCCTTGAATCAATACTCCTCCAATAGGCATAACCCGGAATCTTTACAGGCATTATGAGCCGTCATGCAACATCAACAAGACCAGTGTTAGGCTGGTATTCCACTGAATTAGCCACGTTAGCCGAGCGAGCACACATGACCCGTGACAACAACACAACAGCATCAAATCATTTCACTGTCACCAGCACACCACTGCCTCCAAATGACTGACAGTGCGCACGATAGGTTGTAAAGTTCAGCAGCTAAAGAGCCGCTAGCTAACGCAATGGCTATCACAGTATCTCACATGAACACAATGTAATCCATTTAACTAGTTCATAGTCGGTGTGCTTCTTCAGGTGTCCGAGATATGAAATGTACTTCTACCGACATATCGTGACTGACCACTAGACTGACAGAAACTGACGGCTTGCCGGGCTAACTAGCGCTGTGCTAAGTTCACTGGCTAGCTATTAGCTTGCATGGTAAATATGTCATGCCGCAAATGTGGTCAACAGTAGCAAACACGGGCGTTCAAGAGGCACTAGTTCAACTTAGACCACATACAGATCAACGTCCAATTATTGTGGTTTTGCACAAGCTAAGCGAATCCTGCCAAATAGTCAAACTAGGCCGAAAGATAACTGCTAAGATCAGCTAACGTTAACGTTAGCTAGCTGAGGTTACAACTCATCCTGTGTCGTGTTTAGTGTCTGTTGACAACCAGGGGCCGGTTAGTCAAAACTGAAACAGATGGTGTCAGGGCTTGACAGAGTGCACCGGTGCTTACCGTGCAACGCTGAAGCCTGGAGAATCGCCCCCGAAGTGCCGTCAATTACTTTGATACTGCCGCGGCTGGTAACGGCCAAGATAGCGTTGAGGGCCGGGTGGTAGGAAAGGCTTCGCAGGCCCTCCTCGTCGCAGCGCAGGCAACCGTCTCTCAGTACAATCCAGTCTGAGGAGGTGGACGAGCCGGAGCCCGGCGAGGCCGCGGCCGCCATCTTTCCTTATTTTTCCCTTCCCTTCCCTTCTGGGGTTTGTAAGGATCCGATGATACACGTAATACTGCTAAATCTATAAGACTAACTCCGAACTATCTGTCCTCTGCCACTGCTGACTTCCTTCTGCGGCTTCTTCTCCTCCGCCCGTTACCGCAGCAGTGGCTATTCACCATCGGCGCTGGGGAACTCCTGGCAGGGCTTTCTGTCAGTTACACGGTAGGTAAACGGAGCTAGCGTATCTCTGTGTCACCTCCCGCGATAACACGAAGTGCGAACGAGAACAGCGGTTGGACAAAGTAATAGCAAAACCAAAGACACAGCGGCAATGAGAGGGACGCATGCAGACTGCGAGCATCTGGAAGCTTGTTTCTTACTGAAGTTATGATATGATATGATATGATATGATATGATATGATATGATATGATATGATATGATATGATATGATATGACACAGGATCAGAACTATGCAGTGTTAGAGGAAGTATTCAGATAGTTTAGCTAGTTTAGTAGTTCTAATACCCTACTGTGAAAGTACTCCATTACAAGTAAAAGACGTGAATTTTGAAAAGAAAAAACATGTCAGTGTAATTAAGAGGATGTACTTAAAGTATAAAACTGAGACTCCTATACTGTTATATGTTATGTCATTACATTATTATGACCCAGGATTTTAGCTGATTAAGGTGGAGCTGATTGTGAAACATTTTGTATAGAACTCCAATTTAAGATTATTTTCATCTTGGATTATTCTGCTGATGATTTTCTCCGTTAATTGACTGTTTGGTCTGTAAAAATTCTGGAAATAGTGGGACATGCCAAAGTGACACCTTCATTATGTTTTTTTTAGTCTAACCAACAGTCCAAACCCTCAAAATATTAAGAATACATTGAAATTATTGAAGTCATTAAAAAAGCAGCAAATCTTCATATTCATGAAGATTTATGAAGACTTAACCATAAAATGTTTTTTACAGGAAAAATAACTTAAACAATTATCACAATAGTTTTCATTAATCAACAAATGATTAAGCAACTACTCGTTTCATTGTACTTGTACATTTTCATGTTCTGTAAAGTAACAAGACACTAAACCTGTCAGACAAATGTAGCAGAGTAAAAAGTACAATATGTCCCCCTGAAATGTAGAGGACTAGAAGCAGGAGTGGATAGTAACTCGTTACAAGTAACGCACATGAGTAAAAAATACCTTTTTTTTTTTTTTTTTTAGAACTGTAACTTCATGTTCCTTTTTAAAATTGTACTTTTGCTCAAGAATTTCTGGGGAGACAGAAATCTGCTTTCAAGTTGATTACATTTGCTTTATACCATCATTACAACTAGTCTGCTGTATTCTATGCATTTTGATACATAAAATGAAATGAAATGAGCTCAGGGGGCAGCTGTGGACAGTTGTCATTCACTGACAGCCAATCAGATTGCAGCATTATGTCCCAAGTTTCCCTGTGGAAAGTTGAAATTGATAATCTGGACACGTTTTGAATGCCAGCAGGTGGCAAAGCCTGTGCTGCACGAGCCACTTTGTTGTTCAGCTTTTCCATTTTGGTGATCATTAGATTGATAGTGGCAAAGAAATGACTGCTAATGCTTTTTGATATGTTCAAAAAATTATATCATTTAACAGAAGTATCTGAAAGGCAGCCTATAGAGACAAAAAAATGCTACCACAAAACAAACCTCGACACATAATGGCATTAAGTTCTTGACTTACCATTAATATTGTGGGTTCCTCGCACAGTGATTGAAATTACTTATTACAAAAACTGTGCGTTCAATTATTGACTTCTCATGGTCACTAAACATTTTTAATTTATTTATGAGACATGTTGACATGTATGAATGAAACATGCTGTGCTGTTTATTAAACACTCTTTACAACAGTTACAGTTTAAATATTCTACAGAGCCCAAACACCACAGATATACAACACACACACACACACACGTGCACACACACACACACACACACACACACACACACACACACACACACACACACAAATGAATGAATGAATTAGAATATTAAAAATATGCAAGTTTAGTTGCTCATTTGACAAATGATATCATAAATTCACAGCTCAGTACAACACTAACCTGTGGGGCTTTGAACAAATGAGTTTGATGGGTTTGAAATGAAGGAGCTCATCAAGTAGAGCTGAAGAGATTTATCATTACACACAGAATGACTCAAGGTTTTATGACTGTTTTGAAATACCACACTTAAAGACAGGAAGAAAAGAAAAAGCATGTCATCTCCTGGAACTCTTCCAGGTCATCTCCTCTCCTTGCCCTGGTCTTACAGGGGAAAGACTTCAGCCGGGCTGTGGATAAACTTCTCTACTACTCCAGGGAAGCCTGTGTGAATATGAGGACTGTTTGGGTTCTGCTTTAGTTCTGTTTTATAGAATTGTAGTTAGTCCTTTTCATAGTCAGTCCTCTTCCTTTTCTTTTTTTTTTTGCTCTCCTCTCCCATCCCCTTTTTCTTTGTGGCATCCAGTTGCTGCTGAAAGAACTCTGTCTCTTCATGGTTTCTAAGGGCCATTTTTGGGTTTGTCAGACCTTTAAAAACCTTAGTAAAGCAGTAGAAATATCTGACATGGCCTCGCTGAGAGAAGAAGTACATGGAAGAACCATCATTCTCATCCTGTCAGCCTGTCTGGCCACAGGAAACACAAGATTTTGTCAGTGTCTTCTTTTCTTCTGGCTGTTGCTGCTGCTGCTGGCACTCTTACCCCCTTCTGCCAGAGCTGCTGCCTCTCTGGGAGAGATGGTGTTCAGTAACTTAATGTGCTTTACATATTGTACAATATAGAGTTTTGTTGCTGGGTCAAGCATGCTCTTTTGGTCCCTATGTCCTTCTGCTCATGGTATGTATTGAGCGGGTTGTTGATGGGTTTCAGAGAGGCTGGCACCCTCTCACCAGTCTTCACAGGTCCAGTGCAGGTCCAGTTGGCATGGACAGGAGATGCAGTCAACAACAACAGACAATAAATCATTCAGGTCTGGATATGGGAACAAACCCAATTCACACACATGTATGAGTGAAAACACACTTCCTAGTTGTGAAGCTAATTTTGGTCATATTTGTTAGATAAATTCATCATGGAATAAAAAAAAATGAAATGAAAAGCCACAATTCACCATCTTCATGGGTGTACACACAGGGGTGGAACCTGGCCAGAGAGCCACTGATCCCAGCTCTGTCTTCATCCAGATCCTCTGCGACTGTGATCAGCTCCACTGACTGACATCACAGCCTTAGCCAGGAAGTGGTGGAGGAGGACAGCTGGGGACAGCTGATGGCCTGGGTGATGGCTGATCCAGTCAGACAAGAGTAAAGACAGAGCCAATGATTAAGATTCTGTGTGTAGCTTCTTCACTGGCATGTAAACAGCCAACTCAGAGATATTGAAATCCTTACTGTGAGCTCTAGGTGCAGTTAGCGGTTGCAGCAGCAGAGGTTGACTGGGCGCTGCAGACGTCTCAGGAGAACATAAAGGTGCATCTGATTAAATACGCTTTTTTATTTCATCCACGTAAGACTTATACTATAATAAGTAGAACACAAACATGCAGCATGATCAACATGTCAGGAAGGTTTAAGTTATGATTCAGGTTGGGATAAAGATTCATGGTCCAGGGTCTGGCAGGTGATGGTGATGGTGCAGCAGCTGGAAGACACACAGAATAACATACAGTGAACAGTATATACATGAGCATTGAAAAGTTAGGAATCACCTGTTATACTGACATGTTTCTCCTTCCCTTCAATTATGGCTTTATTAACAGAGATGAACCAGTAGAATGCAGACACCAAATGCATTACTTACATTTGAAATACTTTTGGCACCAAAACTAACCCTTTTTCCTGCTGAATTTGTTTTCCAGACCAGAAAAGTATTGTGCTGACTGTGCTCAATCACGCTTTTGTGGCAGGTGATTCCAAACTTTTGAACAGCCATGTTCAAACTAAACAGCAAACAGGCTGTCAGTGATTCTGAATGTTCAGTTACTTCAAACGACAACCAAGAAGAAAGCAAATGTTTACTCACGGCTCTGCACATGTTGCCTGGACGAACAGATGACCAGCTTCACTCACTCCAGCTCTTCAACTCCATCTGTCACTGTGATGCAAATAGATGAGAATTATGATGTCCTTAAAAATATGTTTTCACTGTATGAATAAAGTTTACCAGCTCCGTGTCATCAGTGCAGACCCGTCATGTAGAGACAAGTTGTCTTCGACAAGTTTGGCTGCATCAGTTCTATATCACAGATTCTCATTTTAGCTGTTACGGAGGAAATGGTTTAGTCTATTTATATGTTCCTCACAGGGACTGTTTTAGAACAGATGCTCATAGGGCTCAGCCATTGCCCTTATACTGTCTGCATATTCTCACTCTATTTGCTTGGGTTTCCTCCTCCACTCTCTACACTGCCTGAACTGTTAACAGTATAGTATAGAAATGTGCAGTAAAATATAGCACGTTGTCAGCAACATGATTTTGTATGAAAACCCTTCAGAGACATGGCTGCAATATAAATAAACAACACTAGTGTTCTACATAACACAGCTCAGCAAAGCTGACAGAAGCCTTTGAAAATTGAATGTAAAACAGCCAGAAAACTGAAGACACGTCTCAAACTTTCATCAGAAAGAGACATGCAATGGACATAAAGTTCAGTGTGAACAGGATCTAGTGGCTCACTGAACAGTAACCACTGAGGCCACACTGAACACACTGCATGCCTCCCTGCGTCATATTGTTCCATGTGTGTGACATATGCTCCAGATGGAGATTGAAACTGCAGTGAAAGGCATGATGTCGATATGACTGTCAGCAGACCATTTTTGCTGAGAACCGCCTGTGTCATGTGGAAAACAGAAGGCGAGGCTTGTCTCCGTGTGCGCCGCGCTGCTCACATGGGCTGAGTGGCTGCTACACAATCACTGTGAGCAAACACTCTGTCTGAGGCTTGGGAAGCAGAGACACATCCATCAATAAACACTTCTGAAAGATAATAAGAACAGTTAGAATATGAAGTAAAATCAGCTCTACACCAAACTGCACTGAATGCTGGCACTAAATCATGTCAGTTCGGTTGATAATGGCAGCAAACACATGATTATTGGCGTCACTGGGGCTTTACAGGTGTGTAAGAATGCATGAAATGTTTATTATTATGTCATGCATACATGTATGCTGGGCCCCCATGAGCCTAAAAGACACCATGAATTCAAACAAGCCAGAACCAGTGTCCAGCATTCACTATGTCAAACAACAGAGAGAGAAAGCAGAAAAAGAAATAAAGCATCTTTCACAATCAAATCTTCAGGCTATCACTGAGAGCACCAGACCTCCTAAATCAGACTGGCATTCATTATGCAGTACTGAGAAAACTAAATAAATACTAATTAAGCAATCTATCTTGCCTTTTCTTCCAGGCTATTGAGACAAAGTTAGAATATTTAAACAGGTTAGAATTAAACAGCCATTCCAGTTTTTGCTCCTCTGACACCAGAATGTTTCAGGATTTTGTCATTTCATGTAGTATTAACTCTCTTAAATCATAATCATTTGAAAAGCACAAAAGAAAATGGGACTCACCTTCAACTTGACCAGAATCACACAGCTCACAGTGCACCTTCCCTCCTGAATGCTTCTGACTGGACCAACCTCAATGGCCAGAGGAAGACCAGCTCTCAGCTGTGCAACCAAAGATCTTTGGCTTAGAGATAAATGATAGATAATTCAGGGCCAAAATACTGTTGTACACTTCTATTCTGTGTGTCTGCAGTTTTAGATTCTTTTAAGGCCCACACCCCTGCAGCGTAGTGCAGTATGGAGGACACTTAACTTAAGGTGGGTAAATAGTTGAGCCACGATCATTACATCCGCTACATCAGCTTGTTAAGAACTGATCCCAGAGCTCTCTCAGCATTTTCCTGTCTTTTCTTCTTTCTTCAGTTTTGCTTTGAGTACAGCCCTTTAAACTTCTTCTGTAGTGATTCCAGGCAGGTGAACATTTCTGTTTATGCTTAGATATGGCCACTCCAGATGAAACATTATAAGCATTTCCTATACAACTGTCATTTTTGACTATTTCAACTATTAGAGTGACAACATCAATTAGTAACTTCACCATGGGATAAACTGAGCCAGCAGATGACTTAAAGACCAATCAGAGTCCTGGCCTCCGGTGGAGCCCTCTAGTGGTAGACAGCAGGAAAAACCAAAACCTTCTATGATGCCATTCCTGGTTTTATCCATCACATGTGTTCTAAAATCCAACAGATAGGTCCTTGCTGGTTCTTGTATGTAACTTTCTATAAAGACTGGGCAATCAGTCCAATCTTTGTGTGATAGATGTGTTACATTTCATGAAATGAAATGAGGTTTTCTCGTCTGCAATATTAAGACTCCAAGTTTACAGTTCCAACTAGACCAGCCATGAATGTTCCACTGGGTCAATGGGCTTGTATCTCAAGCCCACTGAGCAGATGTTAAACGCTGTCCCTGGCCTGCACACATGGACAGCATTAAACAGTCATTAGCTGCTGGAGGTTTTACTCATGGCTCAGATGGAGAGTGGGTCTCTAGTGAGTTGGCGCATCTCTGTGGTGCAGACTGAAATCACTCAGCCCCAGAGGATGAATCCTGCTGACCCTGTTGATTGTCTTATTTTCCCTGTAGGGCCTCCAGGCTCCTCCATTTTTTGCCTTTCATTAAAAATCTGGATAAGTGCTGAATGGATTTACATGACAAAAAGGTTTATTTGTCCATGGTTCTCAATGTCTGCTGGATGGATTGCTGCAAAGTGTGGTCCAGATGTTCATGGTTCCCAGATGTGTCCTGATGCCCTTGGTGATCCACACTTTTCCTCTAGCGCCACCATGAGGATGGCGTGTGATTTGAGTAAACTATCTAAACAACCATTAGAAGGACTGTCATGAAATCTTGTCCACACGTTCATGTTCCTGTGAGGATGAATCGTAGTAGCTTTGATGATCATTTTCATCTAGTGCCATGATCAGGCCAAAATTTCACTTTGGTTTAAGACCAAATCCAGACAGTCAGACATCCTCAGCTGTACTGTTTAGTGCTAGTTAGCAAATGTTACACACTCCACTATGGAGACAATGGCAGATAGTAGACCTGCATTTATTAGCATGTTAGCATTTAGCTGAAGACACAGCTATGAGTATAGAGCACAGAGCAGCATGGCTGTGGACACTTTAGTCTTATTCAGTGGGCATTTTGGAGTATGCCTAATTTTGTATGACATTACATACTTAAACTCACCTGTAGAGTTTGTATGGATTAGGAATTGGGACAATTGTTTTGACTTTATAATTACAAATTAATGTTTTCAATGAAGTTTTTTGTGGGTGAATCCAACCTGCTGTGAACATCTTAAAAGTGTTGCAATAATCAATATATTAACTACACAGTAAAATACAGCAATCAGTCAGGAAACACTATATGTTTAAGTGACAAGTAAGTGTGAATTTACTGTAATTATTAAGCAAAGGATTATATTCCTGTATTAAACTGGTGACAGACAGGACACAGGGGTGGGAAAACAAGGCACCACATTTAGTAGACAATGGTTTCTATCAGTGACTGCCCAAGTCAACCTGCTATTGCTGCTGATGTCCATAAATTAAGAAAACAAGTCTGTGGAAAAGCAGAAACGGCCACTTCTCATAGTACATACAGTGCATAACAATGAAGAACATTATGCTCAACAATCTCTTTATTTCTGTCTGTGTGGTGCTGTCTCTTTCCTCAAATTCTTCCTTGAACATATACACACAGTTGGCACCACATTCTTCAGCACAAGAAGAGTAAAAAACAATCATTAAATTAATATACAACCCTGCGACTAGCTCCTGCTTCATGATCTACGGGTAAATGCAGGACTATGGGACTGTACTGCACTGGAGAACGAGAAGTCTGCATACAGAGGTTTAAGCTGTAAAACCATATGCATTTTATTGACCAAAGACATAAGGGACAAAACTATATACACTGATATATATCCCCAACATCCCCACCATCTAAACTGAATGGAGTTTAAAAAAAGAAATAAACACCTTTTTAAAAAATCCTGGTTCCATAGTTTGACTTTTTTCTCCCATGCTCCAGGGTCACTGTCCATGAAAAGGTCCACAGTTTCAACTCGTCCAGTCACACACCAGTATATAGTGATAGGAAGTAGATATACAAAAGGAAAATGGGATAGATGAGAAGGGGCTTCTTCGTTTTAAATTCATCTCCGACGAGCAGCGATGCAGCACTGTAAGCAGCCCAGAACACTCCAAACAGCTGGAAGATCAGAACAGACAGTCATTATTTCTGACTGGGAAGAATCGCTGAGCTCAGATCATTTTAAGCAGTGTGACGGAGGGTGTTGTTTTTAGGGAAGTCACATTGACAGAGTTGCTCTTCCTGAGCGTGTTTTGATGCTGTTTTTGGACAAATGAGAGCCATCCTGGGAATCTGTATTTTCTGTGCAAATTCTCTGCAGACACACTGCAACTGTGTGAAAATAACCTCTCCTGGAAGTGTGCATGCATGTGCCACCACATGACTGTGAGTATGACCTGAGCTGATGTTAGGTGTAACCTGTGGTTTCGACTGGGGTGTGGATGTTAGACTGGCATGCAGGCAGATTTGTGGTGATTGGAGCGCAGCCTTGGCTACAATACAACCGTAAAGTTCTTTTCAACACTTCTCTGCAAGCAGTGAGTGAACCAGCAGGTGATGCGCTGAGTCTCGTGTAGACCAGAGCGTAGGCTCATCCAAGCTATTTACTCCAGTTAGTGTGCCCACGCCTGCAAACTCAAGTGGGGCGAAAAAGGTGCCAGTTCTGACACCGTCCCCTAGCCATCCATAAGCAAGTCCTTGTTTATTCTTCTTTAGTCAGCAAAAAAGTCAAACTTTTTCTTCTGGTTCCTTCAGTGTGAGGATTTGCTGCTTATCTTTATATCACTGGAAACTAAATCTCTTTGGGTTTGGACTGACAAACAGACAAAACAACAACAAAGTTACCTCACCTAATGACAGAAAGCAGTATGTGTGGGTGTTTTGATGTACATCGCATATTATTGGCTATGACTGCTTCACAAATGAACCATTTTATGGGCACTGGGGTTTGATTCTCCCTGCTTTCAACTATTATCAAACACGCTATCTATCCAATTTAAGTTTATTTGTACACAACATGACAAAGAAAAGAGTGTCTCTGACTCACTTTGATAAGTGTAGAAACCACCTCAAACCCTCCGATCACTAAGAGCAGAGGGGCTATGACGATGAGAGGAAGAAGGGAATATCCAATCACTCCAAGAACCTGGCCAAAGGACACCTGCTCAACAGAACAACAAGACTCCATCACTTTTACAAGAGCGCGTCAGAGTCATGTCTGACTGTATTCTGACTGGCTGCAGAAAGTGACTGGGTGTCAGCTGCACTTACCTCACCACCGAGAACCCGAGCCAGCAGGAAGATTGTTAGTGATCCAAAAATCCAGATGGTGATGATCCAAGATACAACCTGTGGAGTGAAAGCTGAGTTTAGTGACTGTGGAAAACTGTGAGAAGTTACCACAATTTTGTGTAATCCATACCGTAAGAAGGACAGAACAGCTCCACAAGTTTATGACGATAAATAAATTCTGACATCTTTAAATTGAAGCAGCTGACTTTGAATTTCTGTACATTTAAGTTAAGTATGTGAACAGGTGAGCATTTTATCCTTGACTGTGACTGATGCAAATGCTCCTGAGACACTTCTAACACTTTCCACTGACGGAACTAAAGGAATGTAACATCACCACAGAGTGGTGCATCCACAGTTCTTCTCACGATTTGGGAAAGAGTTCCTGGTACTAAATGTGGGCACTGCTGAGGGGGTGACACTAACTGAAATGCAAGTTCCAAGTGCTTTCAGGGATTGGTGGCAGATGTTTTGTTGCATCACAACAAAGATAATTACAACAAGCACAACAACACTTACCACCACTGTGCAACAGCATCAGGACAACAAACACTTTAAAACAAGTCAGCAGAATGACTTGGTCCTGCCCTTAGAGCCCTGGATTCACCATGAGCCAACATGAAAGAATATCAATGGCCGCTGTCTGTCCCCTTTTCTTCAATTCAAATTCAAAGAAGACCTGGTGCCAAAGCCTCACACGGTTCTTACAAGTTCAGTTCAGCTAGTTCAGTTCCTGCAGTGGGAAAGGGCTAACAGACAGTCCTGGAACAGCGTGGATGAATTCATGAGAGCAGATCAAACAGTGGTGTTCATTGTGTCCTGGTTACCCTGAACTGTCCATAGATGGAAATCATGGAGAAGAGCAGCACCACAGCAAGAGGGCCCCAGAAGTCCGGGTTGTCTCTGACAACCTGCCGGTTGTAACCCAGTGATGGCATTGGCATCAACACACATCGAATCTTGTAATAGATGTCCTTCAGGTCAATGTCCAGCTCCTCCCTACTCACACAGACAACATCATTAAGACAGAAGCTTTGCAGTGACACTGACGAGGGAGATGAGATGTGTTTATCAAAGGAAAACAGAAAGTAGCAACAAGTAGGGCCACATCAGCAGGGCTGATGCTGATCTTTAAGTCACAATTCATTGTCACATTTACCCCTGTAACAGTGATTCCTTTACTGCTTTGGGATTAACATGTAGTCAGGGTTAACCTTTGTCATTATATTCAGCTGGTAAAAAAAAACCCTCAGGAGCTGTGTTGCTGTGCTCTGGAGGAGCTGCAGCATGTATTTTCTGACGAATCATGCTGAACACTCACTGGGACATTTATGGTTTACTGCTAACCTGACTGCACTCTGACAGCACACCTGCCTGTCCTGAACACAGTCACACCTGCGCTCAATAATGCTGACTCAGATGAAAATGAACCACCCAGCACACTGTGACTGGTTGTGTTCTTGGGCCTATAGGTTCTATAGGTCAGATTGATATTGTATTCTCAGGGGTCTTAGAGGGAAAGTGCCAGCGTGCATGAAGGAATTAACTAATAAAACATGCTGACTTGAATGAAATTAGGCCACTCTGACAAACAGAATTTTGGCTTTGATTGCTTTTCCAGCACTACCCTTTAATATTAATAAATTAAACTGCCATAATATTCCAAAGAGTGTGGCCATGATGTGAGTGAACTTGGTGGTAGAGACGCACTAAGTGGATGACAAATATCACCACAACACCGTCTGCTTGTGATTAAAGCTACTCGGCTTGTAAGCATGTCTGTAGTATACTGGTGTAGACTGACAACTGTACCTCAGAGATGCGTGATAAACTAGAGTGTGCTAGCTTTGAATGCACTAAGGCTGTTCCTGTGCAGATCTTTTGTAGCAGCCACTCAGAGGACTGTGAACAGTCATATTCACCACACACAGCCAACTGACTGGGAACAGATGACACTTGACAAAAGTCATGCTTTTATGAGTTATGAGTTTAGAAAAGACACGACATGTACTCACAGGAGAGGTTTGCTCTCTTCACCGTCATCCTCCTCCACCTCCAGCAGCCAGCCGTAGCCTCGCTGCCTCAGGAAGGTGGTGGCGTATGGATCTTTACCGCTCTCAGCGCCCATGTTTAGTTTGATGTCCGGGGCACTGATGGTGCCACTGAGCTCTGTGGAGAACATGTTCGTTTGATCACAGACTGGTGTGACACAATATGAACGTCTAACAGATGCACTGCCATGAATACCCTGATGGATGACCACACTGCATCAGTTCTTCCTCTGTGTTTGGTTAAACGGCACCAAACTTAAAGGGGCATCCACCAACCCCAATCCACCAACTTTATGATGGCACAATATCAATTCACTGGGATTCCTCCTATATTTAGATTTTTGAGGAGATAGCTGTCTCCCTCAGTAACTTGTATCCCTGAACATTTGAGTCTAACCTGAACTGAACTGTTCTAGATCACCATAGTTGTTTGTGGTGTGAAAGCAAAGGAAACAAACACTGGATTGTATGATAACAATATATGATTTTTACATTATTTCAAGAGCTGAACTACTGATAAATCCATCTGCTGCTCATGAAATGTGTTCAGGAAGTGATCTTACAATTGACTTGTACAAGACGTACAAATTTATGCAAGTCATTTGGCAACCATGGCAACGTGTGCATGTCAATGTGATTATTTTCTTTAATAAGTCAAAAGCTGTTAAAACTGCTGTGCGTGGATCCAAGACTATGCTAATTGTCACTTCATTAAGTCCATTCAAAAGTGTGTGACAGCAATCTAACAGAAATAATCATTACTGTACAAGACGTTTCATCCTGTCTCTACCTGTTTGTCTTATTCATGCAGTCAATTTGCAGTCAAATAATACCACTAATACTTACTGGTTATTTACAGTGAAAATAAACAACTATTACTGTCAACCTGTATGCCGACATTGTTCCACTGATGTTGGGTATGTGTGTGGAAGCACATCAGACATGTCATTTAGGTCGGGATCGACCGATTGTATGGACAAGCAGAACGAGGCAAAAACAGACCGGAAGGTGAGTCCTTCAAGCCTCTCAATGCAGATTCAGACCAAAGCAACAGGTAGTGCTTCAGTGTTGATAATGCACAGTTTAAGCATATGGTTGAACAATGTGCCTTCACGTGTGCATTTTAGTGGGTCCATTGTGCTGCCCTGTTTAAATGAGCACAAGCTGCTGTTGTTCAGGAAAGAGCAACAGGTCAGAGTCTTATGATGGAGCATTACTGACATGTGTTATCTATTTCTGTTCTTTATTTCATCTAGTAAACAATATGCCACTATTTAAATTCCTTGAGTCAATAAGCCTCTATTGAATGTTTAGCTTTTTCACAATAAATGACAGTTTTCCTGTCTGAACTGTGAATTCTGTGGACTACTTCACACCTGCTGTGAATACATACATACATGACACAGTCCTAAATTGACTCCATTAGTTTAATCATTCTATTTTGTGTTTTATCTAGTCTGCTTTGGTTATCATACATAAACTGGCCTTGAAGTTGCACTCGTTTCTCACCTACCTCATTTGTTTTCGGGATTTATGTGAACTACTTGCTTTAATAGTGTAATTTCCATTTAGGATCAATAAAATATTCTATCTGTTAAACTAAATACATAGCTGTTAACATGTTTAGAGAATTCCACGTATTTTTTAGCTTGATCAGAGCACCTAGCTGGTCATGTTATTATGATATCTGTATTCATAAGGTTTGTTTTCGTCTACTATGGTCTCTGACGTTACGTAAGGTGGTGGAAGGTTTGAGTGACCACTATAAACAAGTGGTGGGTTACATTAGGGGCAAGACAGTTTAGCATTAAGCTTCGACACAGAGCTAATTGACTTGCAGAAAAACCCTTTAATGTCAACTTCAACAATAAGCAGGGTTTAACGAAGCCTCCTATTTCCCAGTGATCTTTGTTACGTTCGCGGACGACACGTCTCGGTGCTGCAACTAACGGTAGTCAACTAGCTAACGATAGCATTCTCATTTACTAACGCACAGTAATGTTAACGTTAGCATTTTCATGTAACACCGTGTCGGCCCACACCTCGAAACTATTACAGCCTGAACAAACTTGTGCTGAGGGATTGTGCTGCATTTGGACAACTAAAATAAGACACGTAAACAGTGTTTGGCTCTTTCAGGCCTGCTAGCCGTGGAGCTGTGCTGGCGTTAGCCTACCTTCAGCCTCGGTCGAGGAGACGAACGTGAAATCTCCGTTGGTGGGAGAGAACTGCATGGTTGATTTTATATTACGACCGCACGTTTCAGGGAGAAAGAAATGGCATTTAAATGAACGGTCCGTGAAATATGTCGGTAAGCCTTGATAACGCTGTCATTGATCACAGCTCAGCAGTGAAGTTAAACTATCGCATTTTGTTTTCGTTCCGCCTGTCACTTCGGGAGAAAGCAGGAAGTGCAGAGGAAGCTGGGAAAGGAGACACGTCGTAAGATGCGTTCACGTCACCTCGTGAAGCTGGGACATTGGAGCGCTAACAGAAGTTACAGCTCAACCGAGAAATATGGTTTGTGTAAAATCATAGCTTCACATTTTTGTATGATTAGTGATTTTTCATAATATGACACCATTGTCTGAATTTTGACAGGTATTTTTTGCTACAGAAACAACAACTTTCATTGCTGAGTCAGGCTGAGAAACATTTAAAGAAATGATTGAAATGCCAAATATTAATGTTAATCAAGATCTAGATTAGTTAAATTATTCTGTTTGTAGAACAGTTTAGGTGATGTGAGACAGTCAGTTCAGGAAGAGACTTAAAAGAAAATGGTACCTTGGCAGACAAAAGAGTGTGAAAATACACAAGTCTGTGGTGTTCAGAAAGACTCATAATTTCAAGTTTACAAGCAAATGTAAGGAAAACAGCTACATTGCAGAGGGGATGGGGGGCGGATATGGGGAATGATAAGAGGAATTAATGGAATGAAATGCAAATGTGGATATCCAATCTTAGTTACTGATGAAACTATAGCTGAAACAGATCAAGAAACACCTGTAAAAACCTTTGTTAGAGTTAAAAGGGAAGGATGAAGAAGGGAGAAGCTACAACAGAGAGAATGAAGACAGATTGTTGCTAACTGAAGATACAAATAACGTATTAAGTATTCCATTCACAATCGTAGTACAAAAACAAGGAGAAAACAAGACAAAGACCAAATGTTTTATGTGGTGATAAATCATACTTGAACTGTGTAATTAAGTGTGGGAAAAGGGAAAGTTGGCACAAAGCTGTAAAGAACCTGTGGCAGTAGCAATCTGTAAACCAGGGAAGGACTGCAGTAATCCAGGGAATTACCAAGCAGTACCTTCAACATCCCATTTCTCTAAATCAGTCTGAAGAAAGTGATGTATGACACCAAGCATATACCATATTATACAGAAATAAAAATACATGGATACTTGTGTGACATGTGCATGCAAAAAAATGGTTATTGAGCGTACGAACCAAACAGGGTTATTCAGCCATATACCTTTGAGACTGATTTTCATATTTTAATCCACCATTATTAATCAAGACAAGATTGTGTACTTGGTAAACGAGAAATCATTAAAATAGCAGATCAGGTGTGCGCTCTCCCACAAACGGCATGCCCTCCTAGGCAGGCTGGCAGAACTCGATATATATATCGGCGTGTCGCTTTTCACAAAGAGGCAAGGGCGGGGAAACGAACTGTGCATGTGGCACATGAGACAGCAGGGGTGTGTGGATGAGTCTCGATCAGCTGATGATAAGACAGTTGCAGCTGGTGAGGGAGACGTTGGGATGATAGTTACCACTGAGACTGAGTTGTGCCAAAGTAAACAAGCAACTGGACGTTAGCCAACAACAATGTAAACATGTTAACGTGACATAGCGGCCAGATCATGGAGCGCACACGCTTTCTCTCCGTAAACCCCTCCCCTTCCGTCCATCTGGCCAATAGCGGTCGCTCATACTGAACGACTTCTTTTGCCGCTAAAACCAAACTCGCTCTGCGTTAACCGATATACAATATCAAGAAAAAGAAACTCGCTCCAGCTTTTGCTCCCTGCAGTGTGGACAAAAGTAACGTCGACAGCAAGGAAGTAAGTTTGAATTCGGTATTCACTGAACTAAACCTTATATTAGCTTTGTGTGTTGTCGTGGTCAGTGTGTGTTGTCTCCATGGACATCGGTTCCGGTCACCGTTTCAACTTTTCATGTTAACGTTACCTCGTTAGATTTCTGCCTCAGTTACTAGATTTATAAGAAATCATCATGTAAATCATATAAGAAATGATGCACTGCGCTCAAAAATAAGTCTTAAATGGGGAAATTTTAAGTTTCGTACGAAAGTCGGGGCACAGATGTCCCCAAGACAGGCCTTCACTTACCTGAAAGCTCAGCCTGGGCTGTGCGGTGTTAGCTGGCTTCACTTCTCTGTTGTGTTCTGGTGGATGATAACCACTGAACCTGAAAACAGGACGTGGGGAAGCGATGCACTACACTAGGCTAACGAAGTATTTCCGTTTCGCAAGTCGCTGCAACAATTTCACTGTCCAGATTTCTTTATTCAATTTAATGCAAAGTATGAGAGGATTGCATCTCCATCTGAGAGCTGCATCCTCATTCATAGAGTAGCTCTACGCAGCTGCTGCCATTAATCAGAAACATACACCTGCACACACCGTGCTCAAACAACACACGACAGCTAACGTAACCCTGTACTGTTCTTCCCTGTGAGCTTGTTACTGGCCTGTATTCACTGTTCTCGCCTCCCTCGTGTTGTTCTGTTCATGTTGTGTGGCACGCTCTCTATTTTTCCGGTAACTGATTTGAAAGCAGTAACTCAACCACAGCTCCTCTTCCATTCATGGAGGACAATGTCAACCTTATCTGCTGAGAAGAGAATATACCAGAGTGACTAAGTTACTTGTGAAGATGTGTGATTTCCAATTCACTTTCATCTCTCACCCGATGCTTTGTCTGATTTTTGTGGGTGATGCTGGAAACTTGTCTGTCAAGGTACTTGTCACTTGCTGCATGCAGTCAAATGTAACTCAAATAAAGTTTCATTTGGTTAAGATGTGGTTAAACAGTTGTCAATGTGGGCTCTTGCAACCTTTTTCTTATTTTTTAAATGAGGCAGTTGTAGGCATACTCTGAGGAATAGTCTTAATTTTCTATGTTACAAACAACAGGCCTTCTTAGTGGTAGATATACCTTTCCCAATGAAAGCATGACTGGTTGTTTATATCAATATTTTCCTGATTCCTTTACAGTTTCTGAATCAGCGTGGCTCCAATCAGCAGCTGGAAATGGGCATCTCTGGACTGCTGCAGTTCATCAAAGATGCAGCCGAGCCCATCAGTGTGAAAAAATACAAAGGCCAAACGGTGGCTGTGGACACGTACTGTTGGCTGCATAAAGGAGCGTTCTCATGTGCTGAGAAGCTCGCTAAAGGAGAGCCAACTGATCAGTAAGCATCTTTATTTTCTAGCCGAGTGAAGAAACAATGTTCTGAAATACTGCGTGTTGATATTTATTTTGTAATCTTCTTCAAGGAGGTCTGAATGTCCAGAACTGATACTGGCTTTCTCATTTGTTCATTCCTAGGTATGTGTGGTACTGCATGAAATTTGTGGACATGCTGTTGACCTTCAGAGTCAAACCAATTCTGGTGTTCGATGGACGCAATCTGCCTTCAAAACAAGAGGTGGAAAAAGCTCGCAGAGAGTGAGTATTTAACTTGGATGTGTCCGAGTGTATGGATGCACAACACGTACAGTTCCACACTGAAATTGAATTCATATAGTTATTTTGACAGGTTTTTTGTGAATTTTTAGCTTGTCCTTAAGACATTTTCCACTGTAAATGCATATCAAAGTGATCGCCAAAGCACTGATCCCAGAGCTGATAAATGGTTGCACTTTTCATTGAATGCAAACACACGATAAAAGTGTGAGCTGTCTCACTTTAAAATGTTATAGCTGGAGCAAACAGCTGATTGTGCACTCTGAGCTAACTGGGAGGTTTTCCTCTCCAGATGAACATTTTTCATCCATTACTTTTGTGCTTCGTCTTTAAGGCACAAACACAGCTCCTCATGTTGATCCCGTCAGAAACTGTCAGTCATTCTGGTTTGCTTTCTGCCCCGTGTGGGGGTCCCAGCAACTGCACCGACCTATAAGACAAGCAGATTTAATAATAATACAATGCAATAATATAATTAATAATAATACATCTCATTGGTTGGATTATCTTGAACAAGACCTGAAGAAGTTTTAATCAGCTCACTGGACTGATTATTAAATGGTTGGTATTCAAATGATCACAGTCCCACTCCTGCGATACAGCTTTTGTGTGTGTGTGTGTGTGTTTATGTGAGAGTCTGAAAATGTAGTGTTAGATTAGTATTAGTATTAGTCACTTAACTTTATGTCAGCTTAAAATAAGAATATGTTATTGTGATCAGAAAAGAATGAAACACTGCCAAATGAAAATAAGGTGAAAGGAGAGGGGAAATGTTTGGATCTATGGCAGAGCAGAAAAAGGATTTCCCTCAGCCACCTTTCCAGGAGGCTCCAGGAGAGACTTGAAGAGACGACCCTTCAATAATGAGCCCTTTTCTTAAGTGATGTCTGCTCACTGACGGTAGTTGTGGCCAATGACTTGAATCTGTTATGTTCTGTTCAGAATCAAGAAATCTTTTGGGTTCTAGTTTATAGTTGTTACACAGCCTCTCATGTTTGTTTGTGCTAATCACTGCTGTCCACTGCCCCTCCACAACTCACTGAGCACAACTCTGAGTTGTTCTCTTGGAAAAACAATAGACTCACTCTGGATACGTCCTCCTGGGACGAGCCAAGCCACTGGTTCACATTAATGCCCATACTGTTAGATTATCAATCAATCAGCCCATTGAGAGAAGTTTATTTTGTTGTTGTTTTATCATTCATGTCATTCATTAAGCAAAAAATGCTGAACGCTCTCTGGTTCCAGCAGCTATGGGTTACTGTAAACTGAACATCTTTGGGTTCTGGACTGCTGGTTGGCACAGTAAAGAATTTGAAGACGTTGTCTTGGTGTTGCCTGGACTGCTCCTCTTCCTTGGTCTGATGGTTATTTTTTCTTACTGTTTTCTGACATTTTAGAGAGCAAACCATTAAAGGATTCATTTAAAAGAACGATCGACAAATGAATCAAATGTAATTGTAAGTTGCTGCCCCGAGATCACATATGTGAAGCCATGGATGAAGATCCAGTGAGTGGCAGTGAGGTTGGGTCTTTGAGAGAAGGAGATAGAACAGATGAGAATGCACCATCATTCAAACAGAGACAAGCTCCACAGAGAATACTGGAAAAGAAAGAAATGACACAGAATGTTACGTTATCATCCGGAGTTTCTGTGAAGCACTGATGGCTTCTGCCAAATGGTGTTTTTCATACCTGCTAACAAGCATGCTCGACAGAGCAAGCTTTGTCTGAAGAACTGCATTCCAACACAGTAACAGTGCAACATTGTTAGTGTGTGACAGTGCAGAGAGGAATGTACAGACCTGCAGACGGGTGAGACCAAGAACGCCCTCCAGAAACAAATGCTTGAACATTAAGTACTAAAAGATGTCCAAAACCTTTTTGTTGTCCTGAACGAGGAGGCGAGGCTGTGTCTGTGGCTGTCCTACTTTGTACTACTACTTTCTCTTTGCTGCTGACAGTGCTGCCACAGCATCTCTACACCCAGCTGACATTCACACAGCTTAAACAAAAAAATCTGAGCCTTTTCCAAACACATTTGTCTTTTGTCGGTCTTTTGTAGGTTTTAGAACATTGTCAGAAACATAACCATCAGTTTTAATTCTCATTTAGTTTCAATATCTGACTCTGACTTTCATTGGAAATTCTAAAGTGTTGCATTGTTAATTGTTTCATTTATGTACCTCTCAGCCGCAGAGAAGCCAACCTTCAGAAGGGCCGACAGCTGTTACGTGAAGGCAAAGTGTCTGAGGCCAGAGACTGTTTCACCCGCTGTGTTAACATCACCCCAGCCATGGCTCATAACCTCATCAAGGTGAAGACTTGTTCACTCTGGGGCTGCCCTGGAAAAGCCGATGATTCCAGCCATCAGTCGAGGAGACCCAAGTCGATTTGCATTTTGTCAGTTGAATCAATGCACTTTTGTTGTTGTACCCAGAACAACGCAGTGATACATTTGGCCATTTGAACCCTACAGACTCATACATTGCTCTTTGTTACTTTATTTCATTCTTTGTGGTTACATCCAGCAAGCTTTCATCTTGGCGAAGTTTGTCTTTTGGAACTTTTTGTCTTGTTTTTTTAAACCAGGCTGCGAGGGCAAGAGGGGTGGACTGTGTTGTGGCTCCATATGAAGCTGATGCTCAGTTAGCTTACCTCACTAAATGTGGTTTGGCCCAGGCTGTCATCACAGAAGACTCTGACCTGCTGGCATTCGGCTGCAAAAAGGTATCACATGTTCGACCCAGGTGCCGCACTTCCAGCTGCATACACATGTATAAACACAGAGGAAACCTGGTGGTCATATGGAGAAGGGTTATGTTTTTTGACAAAAAGCAAACATGGCCTTTAAGAAACAGCCACATGAACTACTACTCATATATAGCCACCAACCCAATAATCAATTGTGTTTTACAATCATCCAGGTCATCCTCAAAATGGACAAACAGGGCAACGGCCTGGAGATAGATCAAAATAACCTTGGCCGCTGCCGCTCTCTGGGGAACGTTTTCACTGAGGAGAAGTTTCGCTACATGTGCATCCTCTCTGGCTGTGATTATCTGGCCTCCCTGCACGGCATCGGCCTGGGCAAGGCCTGTAAGCTACTGCGGCTCGCCAAAGACCCCGATATTCTAAAGGTGAGACCAGGGCTGAGAGAGTGAGGTCGCATTATGCTATCTGAAGTTGTACAACATAAAAGTTCTAATTTTATAAAATACTGTTTTGTATGTTTGAATGTATATTATTACATACAATATCTGAACGGACATTAAGTGTTACAGTATATATTGTAGATAAGATCTCAAAATCCAACACAATTTTGAACAATGGTTAAAAAGTTGTTGACATAATTGCTGTTACATTTTAATAAAACATTCAGCAAATGTATCCAGAAAGTAAGTCAGAAGTTGTCAGTAATTGCACTAATTCCAACACAAGCATAAAAAAGATTGTTTATTGTTGTCAGGTGATCAGAAAGATGGGCCAGTACCTGAAGATGAATCTAGTCATCCCTGAACAGTACATCGAAGGATTCATCAGAGCCAACAACACCTTTCTCTACCAGCTGGTGTTTGATCCTATCAGGAGGAAGGTTGTACCCCTCAACCCCTACCCAGAGGACATTGACCAGGCCACCCTCAGCTACGCTGGACTGTATCCTCCTGTCCTGAATCACACGTCGTCTTTGTCGACAATGAAAATGCTTTGGTGCCACTCTTGATTCTGTTTGATTTAGAATGGTTTGAAACCAGGCTTTCCTCTCCATCGCTTACATAGTATTTAATCCTTGATGTTGAATCCAGTAATCTAGGAGATGACAAAGGCCTGCAGATGGCCATGGGAAACCTTGACATCAACACCATGAAGAGGATAGATGACTTTAACCCAGACAAACCCATCCCACAGGTATCAGACCACGATCGCTGAAAGGATTCCTGATGATCAAAATGAAGTACGTTTAATTTAGAACAACTTTGCAAATGTCTTTTCAGCCCTCTAAACCCCGCAGTCACAGCTGGAACGACTCACCGGCTCAAACTGGGCAAAGTATTTGGAGCAGAGGCTTCAAGCCAGCATGTGCTGCCTCTCCCCAGTCTGCTGCCTCACCAGACAGGCCTCCCTCCACCAGAGGGAAGGAGAGAGTCATCAGCCTGGACGGAGTGAGGCTGCCCTGCAGGGAGCTGCAGGTGAAGAGGCCTCGAGAAGGTAAGCTGTCCACGTCGTGCTTTACAGTCCCTCGAGATGGAGCTTTGCTGTTCTCTCTCCACCTCTTCTTTCTTTTTATTTTCGTCCATGTTGCTTCAAGTTATTCCTTCTTTTTCCTGCTTTTCTTGCATCCTTCTGTTCTTTGCTCTCACTCCCCCTCTCATACTTAAGTCACACTCTACACACTTGTGAATTGTGTGTGTGTGCGGGGGGATCCAAATGCCGAACCAAATTCACCTCTGCAGCACGTGCACAAACATGAACTGCAGTAAATGTTTTGGTAAAACTGGATAAAATACAGTCATTTATTGTTTTTATATTTCAGAACCTGGACACATAGAAATTCTACATACTGTAGTCTTGCACATTCACACTATCACCATCCACAACCTTGATGAGTAACTGGTAGAAATGACTATTTTAGTGTATTATAATACCAATAAATACTAAGTATAATGTTAATATATTGTATAATGTTAGTTTCATGTTAATATATTCATTATGTGATGTTTGTGTCTTCATTGGAATTTCATATAATAGTAATACAGTACGTGCAACACGCCCTCGGTCCAAAGTTCTGTTACTGTGAATAATTGAGAGAGTAATGATTTCCTAAAGTCATAAAGTTAAAAATGAAACATTTCTTTAATGTATAAAGCAAGATTATTTTTGTTTTTCTGTCTTTTACAGTTTCAAATGAGCAAAGAAGAACGAGGGCCCAAAGTGAAAGCTTTTGCACCCTGCATGCTCAGTACTTAGTAACTCCACCTGTGACAAGTATCACACCCTGAAAAGGCTTTTTGCAGCGCTGAAACTTCAACATAGCATTTGTGTCAATAGATGGGCGGACAACTTAAAATGGACCGGGGGAGAATTTTTAACCACCTACAAGCTGCATTCAGGGAAACAACTCTCAGAAAAATGACACTGCTAATATCATTGTGCTCTACTTATTACACTTTGGTGGCTCAGGGTCTGATAAAGCTGCAGCCACTGTTTCCGCTGTCTTGGTCAGGTCCTTCTCAAAAGCAAGTTGAATTAAATGAGCTTTTGTGACAGTCTTCTTCGCTGCTCACTGAAGACATTTTCTCACAGTCTTTTACTGTAACTGTTAAGTACGATGATGCATGAGCCCTAAACTGTCTAGAAGGGAAATCGTACTCAGCGTCACCTTTCACAGGTCAGGCCTGGGTTTGTTCTGGTACCACACCTTGACAAAAGCAGATTAGATCACAGAAATGAGCAAACAACAAACTTGATTTAAACTGAGCTGCAGAATAACAGTGGCAGCAAAATGCTGGATAGGATAAGCAGAAAGGAACAAAAATGCTGCCTGTCATGACATCTGGAGTGTACTTGTCTTTTGTGTGCCGTAGACCCCAGTCTGTCGGACCAGGACGTGCTGCAGCAGTACTCAGCCTCCTGTCAGAAGCGACCCAGATCAGATCATCAGGCAGACAAGCCAGCATTAACCAGGCAGTCCCAGCCACGCAACCGCTTTGCCACCCTGCTGCAGAGGAGGAACCAGGAGGATGAGGAGAACGGCCAAGTCACATGCAGCAGGTGACATCTTTGGGACTCGTCATCGTCTCATGATCATCTTCTTGTTAGGCTCATTCTTTGGGTCCCATCTCGACCTCGTGCGTAGAAGTTTTGTTCTCACTCAGCATAGTCTGTGTGACTGTGTGGATACTAAACATCGACTGTAACCAATATTGATATAATATCACACTGAAACCATGTGAACACAGGGCAAGCTAGCTAGGCTTAGCTTAACAGTTTGTGAGGCGTCTTTACTGACATCATCGAGGTACAAAAGATACACTTAACTTCTACCAGGCAGTGCAGCATCATGAAATACAGACAGAATCATGTTATTGTGCTACATGAGCCTTGAAGCATTATTACAGCTGACGTTGTTAGTGGCTTCTGCACGACTAAGAGCACATCCGTGGCTGTATTCATTAAGCTCCCTTATGCAACGAGTTGCTGTTAATGATGAAATTCTAAGAAAATTCATAGAATTATGACATTTTCTTAGAATTTTCCCTTACAGATAAGACTAGATCCTTGTAAAGATTAAAGTTATTCAGAAAGTATCTTAGCCCTTGAGAGAAAAAACAGCTAAGAGTAGAGAGGAGGACTTTTAAGATGTTTCAGAGTTTCTTAAGCAGAGGAGAAAATAGATATGAGACATGAGAAACATTCTTCAAACACTGAATGACAGTAAATTAACAAAACACTGCAGGTTAGATGGTGCAGGGATAATGTTTGTGGTAGATGTCATTCGAGATGCGCTCACATCTCCCGCCCAGTGCCACACGATAATGCTCGTACTCATGGAAACTGATCAAAGCTCTTCCCCCATTAATAGATCTGTCAAACAGATGAAATACTAAAATGACGTTATATTCATTTGCATATGTTTATTTACCATGCACAACTATCAGCATGTGAAGAGTGTAGGCCTGTGTTTCAAACATTTTGCAGGCTGCTTTTAAAGTATAGCTTAAATTTACTCAGACATGCTCATTACATCAGACCGTTCATAATTACACCACGTTTCCATACAGACTAAATTCTGTGATTAAGCCGGGCACTTTCACTGTCCATTCCATGCCTTGTATCACTCAGACTGCATTTCTTTTTTTTTTAATTTTTTAATTTATTTATTTTCTCCATGGTGGCACAGATGTTACCAGTGGAAACAGAGAAGGAAAATACACTGGCTCAGTGTTGAATTGGGAACTCCTGAAAGCTGAATCATTGACATTTGGAGATTCTGTGATTATTATTATTATTATTTTTTAAGTAGCATTTCTCTCTGCACCTTATTTAATAGAGGGGTACTTCATAGTTACTTGAATGTTGTAAAAACAGGGACAGCTAAAGAATAAGAGTTTAACCAAGCTGCTGCTGGTGATAAATCCTCCACTGAAAAAGGGGGAAAAATGTGGTACAGTACAAGTTGTTTCCCCTGCTTCCTGTTGTTATGACTCCAGCTCTGTACTGCACACACACGAGAGCGATACCCATCTATTTCTTTCACTCTTTGAAACAAACAAATAAGCACATTTCCCGAAATATTGAATATTCCTATAAAATGAGGGCTATAATTGTGATCCCAATATTTTCCAAAATAACTGTCATCATTTTTGGCACAGTGATGCAGCCTTGGTATGCAGTAAGGTAAGGATAAGTTCATTATCCTGATCCTGGTTGTGTTTATTCCCATGTAGATTCTTCAGTGGTTCAAGTTCAGCATGCAGTCTGAGCACAAATGAAGCTGCTCAGGATGATTTACCTCAGCATGTGGAGGCCAGAGCTGAGAGTCCCACTCAGAAGCGCTCCCCCAGCATCCAGTCCAATGCCAGCGATGGTCCCGATGCTCCATCTATGGACACCCCAAGCCCGCCTCCATCACCAAGCACCACATCTCCCACTTCAACCAGTCAGGGCCTCAAGCTGTTTCACTGGTCAGGCAGCTCCACCTTGACTGAACGATCAAGAAAGTCCAAGTCCACTGCAGGCCTGTCTTCCCTGCAGCAGTTTCAGTACAAGAAGGACACTTCTTCCTCCTCCACAAAGACTCAAAGATCCCCTGGAGACATGTCACTCCCATGTCCATCCTCCACTGACAGAAACCCAGAGGACAAGGATGACCTTCCAGACTCCCCTCCATCTCAGGACAGCGCTTACTTCTCTCAGTCACAGCCCTCCCTCACTTCCTGCCACAAAGAGGAAGTCCCCACCTACAGCTTCCCAGCCTCCTACCAGGAGGATGCTGCATCTGTATGTTCATACAAATCTCCACTGCGTTTATAAATGTCTATACACCCCTTGTGGTTGGGTTAGCTTTCACACATACATCATCATCAGACTTTGGTGGCTCGTGAGTAGGTGTGCAGAGAGCTATTTTGGTGCCATGACTTTGTGTTCTTACATGTGTCTTTCATGTGCTTCCTCAGGAAATGAATTCATGCAAAGAGTCGGAGCCAGAGCAGAGTCCCACACTCTTAACAGAAGCAGATAAGAAACCTGGCATGCTGAGATCAAAGGTGGGTTTGTGCCTGAGTTCCATCTAACATTTGCAGATGTTTGATCGAATTTTAGTGCTCAGTAGAATTAAAACTAAGTTTTCCCAGAGTTTCTTTATCATTGGACAGTGGCCAGTTGTGACAGCCTGCCTTATAGAGCTGCAAACACCGAGTGAATTTCATTAGCACGCATTAGTCTTCCATGAGAGCAAGTTATATGTGCTGGTAATGAGTTCTTTCCACCCTGACAAGCAAATAAACCATGGAATATTACCATCCAACCCATAAACACTTTAATGTGATTGTTGTTACCATCATCCATGCAAATAAAGATGCTGGAAGTTGGCCCATGAGCACTCAGTAGTCATTACTACAGTATAAATGAGTACTCGGCCTTCTTCTTGATCTTCACGACATGCCCCAACAGTTTTGGGACGCTATCATGTTGACAAACTCAGACATATAACAACCTGGCACAGCACTCAAAACTGCTTCTGTGGTAGTTCTGCTGCAATAGGTGTGTCCAGGACCACATTTTCCCATGATGCCACACACACACACACACACACACACACACACACACACACACACACACACGGTGAAAACAATTCCAGCCATGCTGGTAAAAATGACTTGTCTGTACATGTGTTAAAAGTCAGAAAGAAATGAAATACACCATTAAATATTTAGTCAATGATTTCTTGGGTCAGTTTTACAGGAAAGCGGACAGGAAAGGAGCAGAGTGAGACATACATGACATGCAACTAAGGTGCTGGTTGGAAGACACTGCGGTAATGTCGTATGTGTTTGAACCGTTTGTCTATGAGAACACCCCAATAAACGAGCAAAGGAGGAGATGTGGTTGACCCCTTTGCTAGGTGTGATCATTTGAGTAAAAAATAAATTGCTAAATAAAAATGCTGTCTTTGTGATAATGGACAGTGAAATCAACAGGCCTAATCATAGAATTTAGTCTCTGTGGAGACGTGGTGTAATTCAATTCACTATCACTCTTCACATTCTGATAGTTGTTAGATTTTTTTGCATGTGTTTATTTACCATGCACATCATTTTAGTACTTCATCTATTTGATAGATCTGATAATGGGAGAAAAGCTTTCATCAGTTTCCATGAGTACGAGCATCGTGTGGCACTGGGTGGGAGGTGTGAGTGCATCTCAAATGACATCAACCACAAACCCTATCCCTGCACCATCTAACCTGCAGTGTTTCATTAATTTACTGTCATTCAGTGTTTGAAGAATATTTCTCATGTCTATTTTCTCCTCTGCTTAAGAAACTCTGACACTTTTTAAAAGTTCTCCTCCCTCCTCCAAACTGTTTTTCACCTGCTTTGTGAATAACTTTTATCTTTACCAGGATTTAGTCTTAACTGTAAGGAGGAATTCTTAGAAAAAAACATTATTCCAAGAATTTTCTTTGAATGCCATCACTCAGAGCAACTCGTTGCACAAGGAAGCTTTATGAAGACTGTTCTTGAGACACTCTGGTGACAGAGCCTGTGGACACATGGGTTAGAACGACAGTGGATTGATGAAGCTGGAATGTGGTGCAGCCTATGCCATGGATATTAAGCACCAGAGCTATTTCATGATGATCTTTGGCTGTGTTGCAAGTTTCCAGATTCAGTCAGTGAGCACAGGTTGTTGTAGAGGTCTATGTACAGGTACAAGGTACTAAACATGGCAAAACTCACTGTATTGACCTCTGGAAGCTTTACACGGTCAGTGTACCCAACTGTTGTTTGACAAGAAACAGTTGGAGCACGAAACTCCCCCTAAAACCTTTCTGTTCTTGTAGATAAAATATATGTCTATATTGATACACTGTAGAGGTGTTGGACAGTGTATTTTGGAACTCATGGATAACCACATGCTGACTCTGGCTATGTACTCAGTACCACTCCTCTCTGAACACATATGTGGAATTGGTAATAATTTCTTGATCTCACTTTTTTTTTTTTAAATTCAATTCTCAATTTACAAATAATTAAGGTCGAGACATTTTTCATAGCAGTAAATGTTTGTGTACATTTTCCTTAGTGTTCTAATCTTGTCTCCTGTACATGGTCTTTCTTCCTCCAGATTTCAGGTCTGTCGAAGCCAAGCTCCAGCAGCCAAAGTCAGGCAGCAAAGGTGCGAGCGCTGGGCCCAGCCAGGGCCAGCGGACTGAGGAAAAAGTCCACGAGTTCTGGGAAGAAAATCCCCTCCCCCAATAATGAGAACAAGCCTGGTGTCCAGGCCACCATCAGCAGCCTCTGGAAGAACTTCAGCTTCAAAAGGTAAAAGAGAAATACTCAAGTTACTTTGTACAGAATGGAATATTTGAATGTCAGTCATGTAGAAACATGCACACCTGAATTACCTGAAAATAATGTCTTGATAAGACAAGAGTATTCATGATGGCTTTTAAATATCCAGCATATTGGCTACAATTGACATTTTAAACTAATTTAGTACCTAGTTAATATATTCGGTGCCACTCACACACACACACCTGCAATATGTAATATCATATTCAATGATGTTTAGGTCAAGGGACTGTGAGGACCATGGCAAAACATTCAGCTTGGTGTTTGGGATCTTTATCCTGTTGTAGAAGCCATCCTCTTTTCATCTTCAGCTTCACTGACAGCTTGTAAAATTTGCTGGTATTTCACTGGATAATCATTCCTCCCTCTACCAGTGAAATGTTCCCTGTACCACTGGCTGCAACACAAGCCCAAAGCATGATCGATCCATCCCCGTGCCTGACAGTTGGGGAGGTGTTCTTTTCATGAAATTCTGCCCCTTTTTTCTCCAAACATATCTTTGCTCACTGCAGCCAAAAAAAAAGTTCAGAATTTTGTGGTGAGGGCTCAGGAAAGGTTCAATATGACTATGAAGGTCATATTTGTGAGGTGTCGCTATACGTTGGACCAGTGCACCACCACTCCAGAGACTGCTGAATCTTCCTGAAGATCTTTTGCACTCCTACATGGGGTTTGATGTGTCTTTACAGTAAAAAACAATCTTCCTACGCAGTTCTCTCACCCAACTTTGTTTTGGGCCCCTTTTCCTTTTTTCATATTTTGAAAGCATACATTGTGTATATACAGTCTGTGTTCATACATACACACAGACACACTTTATCAGATACACCAGTTTAACTGCATGTTAATGCAAATATCTAATCAGCCAAATGTGTGGCAGCAACTCATTTAGCCATGTCGGTTCAAGTTCAAGATGAACTGCTGCAGTTCAGACCAAGCATCAGAACGTGATTGAAGTGAGGGACCTATCTTAAAAATTGTATATGCTGATCTGAGGTCTGTGTGAGGTGACCCATTCTCCCGTCATATTCTTCTTTTATAAATGTCAGTTTATGTGTGGAAAAGACATCCAAATGGGTTTTGTCTGTACACATTGTTCATACATTTGACCCCAGGTCTCAGTCTCAGATTTCTGAGCTCCATGCCACTAAAGCTACTACAAAGACCCCAAAGACTGTTTAATTGTGCATCTTAGAGTCAGTGTGCCGTAAAACGAAGTTGAAGCGTTTCTTTGATAAAATCTGTTTGAACTTGAATGTCAGTGTGGTCTTAAAATGGCAAGTACTTTCGAAAGGTTTTAGGTATTAGATTGAATTTCTTGATTCCTGCATGCACCCTGTTGTAATGGAACACCTATAAGACCACCCCTCCTGTGTTTTTCAGAGACGCCCAGAAGATGGCTCCCTGTAAGGATGGAGAACCCGTATCTCCAGTCAAAGACAACCTGCTGGACAGCTCATCTCAGATGGACATGAACTTAATCACCAGCTTCTGATCGATGCTTGGAATGTTTCACGCAGTGCTGTGCACGCTGTGTGGGAGTGAAGCTTTTAAACATACCATGTATGTCAATGATTTCTCATCAACCTGTTTCTTAGCCTGTAGTTTTAATAAAGCAGCTGTCTTCTGATCCACATGTATGTTGTGCGTGGTGCTAAGTTTCCTAACAATGCACAAATTGTATGAGGTGAGGTTGCATCACATCTTTTTGCTATTGTCTGTTGCCTCAACACAGCAGTCAAAGAATGTGTCACCTAGCTGTAAGAATGTACAATACATATTTGAGTGTTTACTGAAACACCTGCATGCGAGCTGAGGAATGTGGTAACTACTGGCTTCAGTGTGGAGTACCTTCAGCTGTCAGCCTGACACGAGCTCTTTACTGTTTTAATATGTGGAGCAGAATCAGTTCTCTCACTTCATAAATGTCAGACTGCGTGTGTGCTCTTACATGTATCTTTACTCATTTTGGTCAAAGAAAATCTCTCAGGTCTGTTTTTGGAATCCTTGCGGTTTGGATGTGTGTTGACCTCCACCTGCCTACCTGTAGTAGTATAAGCAAACATATCAGATCAAACTGTTTACTCTCAAGATCAGCAGATCGAACGTTTTTACCTTCTAACCCCTAAAATGAAGCAGTGTGTACCTGTTACCTCTCCACACGTTTCAGAATATCAGTGAGCTGTGAGCAGTTCCACCAAGGAGTCATTGTGCCTTTTCAGATTGTTCCATGGGAAAAATGTTGAAAGGCCTGAAGAGCCTTTTTCACACAATAACAATGGATTACTTAAAGTCATAAGTCTGTTTTTATTTGTTTTTGCAAGCAGCTCTCTGCCCTTCAGGCTTGTCTGTAGTGTTTTAGAACTGAAAATACTTTAAATTAAAATTCTGGGGTAGGCCTAAACTTAGCTGATATAAAACTGTGTCTAAAAATACTGGAATCAGTGTATGGCATATAAAACAAAAGTCATTTGACAAAACTTCACAAATTCACCCCCAAAATGGTATTCTGACCCCCAAGTGATGTACTGCTAAATGCAGCTGTGATGTAGTGCTAATAGAAAAACTAACACAAGGTATGCTACAATAAGCAACTCTGGCCCTGTACACAGGAAGAGGAGTGGCAGCTGAGCTGAGACATGCAGTAGGTTGACTGTCCTTTCTATATGAGATTTGTCAGTGATGCCATCTACAGTATAGAATTGTTGACTAAAAAGATAAATGAGTACAAAGTGAATTTATTACATTAGTCATTCAACAGTGATGCTGTGGGGCAGAATACCTGAGCTAGTCTAGATACCAGGCATGCTTCAGTTCTTCTTCAACTAGCGTGATTTGTTGCACAAGGGCCAGTGTCCTCACTGACTGCTTTAAACTTGACACACATCTCTGAGTTAAGAATCTACAATACTGTTGTTTAAAGACAGGTGAAGAGACAATGGCAGCATGGCCTGAGCTGGTTTTGTCTTCCTTTTTGTCCAATCCCATCTACTTTGCCAAGTACATCAGTACCTGAGCAAATGACTTTGTTTATGGGTGTATTCATACGGCGTCAACAATGAAAGGTCCAACTGTTCAGTTGTTTTGGCATGATGGTACATGCTGTGCTCCACCTAGAATTGCTTGGCTGCAATTAAAAGAGGAGTGAAAATTGTTGCTCTGTGAGAGAATGAGGAGTTATGAGGGCACAGGTAGATTGCAGGTGTAAAATCCACATGGGGACATGCAGTATTTAGGGCACATGTATTCAAATCAGACAGGTACAATTACAGTATAATGATAGTATATTTTATTCTTACAAACAGATGTTGTTACATTTCTATGTGCAATCTAGAAGAGATGAGGATGGATATTTAAGATGTAGCCTGATGATGTTACTGGTAATTGTTTCATGTCCCAGGGTTGGTTCACTTCACATTGTCTGCTTCATGCTCGTGCAGATGTGATCAAGATAGATTCACGATTATCTAGTTCCTTGTGGATGTAAACAGTCTGCTGTATAACAGATGCAGAATGTTTGGAATGCCCATTGTACTGAAATACACTGTGAGAGTAGATGCTATTGATTCCTCCATCATATGAAACTATACACTGCTCTGCAGAGCTAACATTTATCCATCAGTGCTGAAGGGTTAGACAGCAAGATGTCTGGGTTCACTGTGTCTCCACTCTGAACAACAGTGTAGTAAGAATGCAGTTTCACAGCATTTCACAGCACACATTACATGAGCAGACACTGTATCGAGACTTGTCCCTTACACTTAGACTTTGTTGTTGCAACAATATCTAAGCAAACAGTCCAAAGTCAATCATACACCAATAAATGCATCCTTACATAACATTTGCGTACAATCACTGTAAAGTTTGAGCAGTTTGGTGAAAACTGACACGACTCAGTCCAGGAAGCACAGAACTCTTCGATTCCAAGCAGATTATTTCCGGCTGCTTGTAAGGGAACAGGTTTTCTGAAGGGCTGAAACTCAAACACACAAGAAGGTCTCTTAAAATGTCAGGAGTTAGACAGAGACTCCAGCACTGAAAACAAGCAGATACATAAATCGAACCTTTTCATGGCGTTCAGGGAACACATTCTTCAAAACTCATAATCAACATTTGTTACATATTTTGTCAGTTTCATTAGTATACTATATCAACGACTGATACCATGTCTCTGCTCTGCACTTTGATCACCACCATGTACATCTGTAAGGCCCACAGGTTGGTAATGGTAGGCTCTGTCTAACCCCCACTTTAATGCTCCTTTAGATGTATGAAACAGCTCTTCCCTTCACATGGGATCATCTTTTGCCATATTCAAAATCTATATCCTAAATTCACTGAATAATCCAGGTTTTCTCACATGAATGTCTTTACCAGGAGAGTGAAAATATGCAACATTCTTTCCATTTTCTAATAACACCTTGTGTGGAAGGAAGTTTTCTCACCACTTATTTACCACATCCTCACAGTCAGACAGGGGGAGGGGAAGTTTACCCAGTGCTGTATGTAGTAGAGTGTCTGCACTGGCTCTACTACTATAGCCTGTAAATTCAAAAATGGTATATATCAAACATAGCTGAAGGCACCATGTTTATTTTTTGAATGATTATTTGAATTCAGAAATCCTCTAATCAGGTCAAGAAACAATGATTTGCTTGATTTGGAAACAACAACAGTCCCTGTTTGGGACTTGAGGCCCCTTAATAGTTTTAATTATGGTGACAGGAGCATGATGTCCTCGCCCACACTAGCTCCATTTGAGAAAAAGCTTCAGTCATGAGGGCTGAGTGGTTGGTTTGGAAAATGTATGTCACCATCTGTGAGATCTTACAGTGTATCCGTGAAGCGATGCACTGATGACCTCGCGCCACACTGCAAATGTCAGTGAGTTGTGAGAAGTTTCACCATGGAAAAATTCCCCTTTTCAGATTGTTTCATTTGAATAACTGTAAGCCACTTGGCAGCCCCTCTGGTTTATCTGATAAAACTTTGAGGCAGGGCTGTAGCTGGCTTTTATAGATACTCAGGTTAATAGTCCCCCCAAAACACCCCTCACCACTCAGAAAAACTTGACCTGAAGATGACATTTCTCTTGATGGTTTAAATACTTGAGTTTTTCATGTTTTATTTAATCCAACTGTTAATCATATTTTCTGTAAATATCATATTGTGTCCTTTTGTGTGGTATTTGGGTAATCTACTAGCTTCTTTAATTCGCAATACATTAATAATTGTTGCATATTGTCAATTTAATTTATATATCAAACATTCATCCCATTACAGCCATCTGTTCCACATGTCTTGAAAGTGTTTGGTAGCTGTTGAGGTATCTTGCTCTGCATCAAACTGTTGGACGGCATTGGCACCCAGAGCCTCACATGACTGGTTGAGTTTTTCACCAGCTGTTACCAGCTGTTTGAAATCAATGGCTCCACTCAAAAGGACTTTTCTGTTATAGAGAACTGCTGATCTGACATTATGTCCTCCCACGCCGCTCATCCATTGCTTTGGCTAAGTCACTGTCTCTGTTGGTAGTGTACAAAAAACTACAGCTGCCACCAATTCTTCAGTATGAAACGTCATTCTAACTCTTTTTCTCCTTTCTCTATGATATCTGCCTGCTTTCTCTGCTCTCGTCGTCTGCCTTGAAATGCCATCTTCTTATCTCTATGTTGTTTAACCCTCCCTGTCCTGTGAGCTGAAGTCATGACATCGCTTCCTGTCCTGCCTCTGTTCCACTAGCTTCCTTCCTACCATCTGCCTCACTGAAAATATGAAGCATGTTCCTGTTGTTTACTGTCTTCTAATGATACATCAGCTCCACTACAGCAGTCATACACAGAGACTTTCTTGATGAATGAATGAAGTTTAACAACAATGACTTTGTGGCCACAGAAAATCTAGAAGTGTGGCTACTCATTGTCACTTTCGGCCATATTGCTAAAACTCATCAATACTCTCTTCTTCAGTCTTTTTCCCAACTTTGTTGCTGTTATCTCTGCAGGCTTACAGTGTTCCTTCTGCTGTGTCCTGCTGTTATTAAAGAGATGTCTGAGATAACTGTGACCCCTCGTTGACTCATGGACTCACCTTTCTGTCAAGCTGTGATGTTTAGCACATAAAATTTTGTTTTCTTTAAAGTCTATCTTTAATATTATAAGCTCAGAAAAATGTAACTCCAGATAATGTAACGACAGTATAGGTTTATGTCATGGCCAGTAGTTTTACTTATTTTAACTCTGTGAGAAATTGGGGTTTGTCCTTTATTTTGGCATGGCGGACAGGTCTAAATACTGCATTAACTGTGAGTCTAGGCAACTGTTCAGAGGCGCAAATCAATTCATGTACACAAGCTTGTACCTTTGACTTTTTATCAAACAACCAGATGTTTCTGTTCTTTATCTTTTGTACTGATGGTTCAACTGGGAGAGTTGCATGCCGACATAGAAGTGCTCCAACAGGGAGGCGTGCTACACTATCTATGGGAAAAATGGGACTTTAACTTCCAGAACCAGGGAAGCCTGAAATAACTTGTCCTACTTCTCACACAACTCTATTACTTTACAGTCAGGCTGACATTACATGATGCTGTTAAACTCCAGCATCATGTAATGTAGCACTGTGTTGATGCTGTCTTTCTCAATTCTACATCATAAACCCACTTTTTGTTTGCACGACTGTTTCAATGCTAATATCTGCTCACATTTATCCATTTCACCTAGTACAATTTCTAAGTTGTGTATTTCTCTCAACTATGCAATAACACTATTTATTATCCATATTGGCAACAGTATTTTTATAAAATGTATATATTGTGCATATACATAGACCTAGTATTTCTCAAGTGAAATAGTATTTTCTCAAATACTATAGTATTCTGTGTATAGTGCAATACAATACACGTCATGTCAGTAGTTTCTCATAAGACTACAAGCAGCAGTACTTCTCTACAGCCGTAGGATTATTTGGCCTTTACTATTTTTATAATCTCTAAAAATGTACATATACATATTTTTTTTTTCCATTCTGTATCTTGTAAACTTTTATATTTTTATTTTTGACCTCTTATGCCACTATACCTGCTTTTTCTAACCTGCTGGCTGCAGCAACTAAATTTCCCCATTGTGGGATCAATAAAATCCTATCTTATCTTGTCTTATCTTATCAAACTGAATAATCTCACAGCTGATGTCTGTGTATGGCAGGAGAGTTTATACAGGTGATGGATGTGGTGACTCTGTTTACTTTGTTTAGAATTAACTGCTAAAGAACCAAACACCAGGTATGTAACCCTTGGCATACTTCAGGCTTGGATGCATGAGCTGGGCTCTGTGTTAGTTTCAGTGCTAGCTTGGAGCAGTATGTAGAGCTGTAAAAAGCTCACTTTCCTCCACATAGTCCACATGCCTTTCCTCACTATGGTTACCACTTAGCAGATAACACTGGTATGCAATAACCAGAATGACAATGTTCAAACCCACCCCCCAGACACACACACGCAGGCTGCAGCTAAGAAGGAGCTGCAGTTCCGTACTGATAAATGAAGAATTTTGCTTTGAACTGAGAATAGGCTCAGCTATGAGGGGAATGCTGTTGTGTGGCTGGACAACAAAATCCTCTGCTGCAAAGCCTACAACATACTAGTTAAGCTGACTGATGCATAAACAGTGTGTTTATGTGTGCATCTTTGTTTTTCAGACCACAGTCTGCTCGGCACTGTTCCACAGGTATTCATTAAAAGGCACAAGTTTAGACCTGAAGTGGAGGCAGTGAATGAAACATGAATCGAGGACCCATGTCTCTTTTTCTTTCTCCCTGACTCGGAGTCTCTTTGACTCTAGAAAAAGCAGTCTTTGGCAAACAGACATGTTCCAACAAATTCACCATCAACCCCTCACACTCATTGTTCTGTCACTTTTTGATCATTTGACAGTAAATCCAAGTAAATCTAGTCATATATTCCACCAAACACAAGACTGTAACTTATGTAAAATCTATAACAGAGCAGAAACACACACTAAGGGTTGTAGTGATGTGCTAATCACTGCTAACCACTCAAAGTACACTCTGACTCCATATGCATTTCTTTTATTCAAATGACATTTTGGGCCTCAGGCCTTCTTTAAGATCTACATTCCCAGGGAGATCCAGGACTGGTATGTGAAATATGCCACACCCTATAACACATGTGATGGTGATTAGATAATCATGTTCCATCATTAGAGTGACAAACATCATCCAGAGGTATTTCGAGAGTGACAGGAGCTACAGCCAATCACATAACTTCAAACAGAATGACAAAGACTGTGTGTCATTCCTCACACAGACAATTAAATATTACATAGAGTTTTATGGTTAAGTATCTAACAAAATGTTGAAAATCCATACATTTTTGATAGATTTCTGATAGAAACATGCAAGAAGATCACCACCTGACCAATGGTGACAAAGAGAGTTGGGTCCTCGGGTGCCGCTGTCAGCTGGCAGCCCACCGCTCCTGGTCTGCCGTGTAGGAAGGACGACGATGAGGAATTAATTTCACGAGAAGAATGGCGTGAAGCATGTAATGTGTAGTGATGTGATAATAAAAGTATGATTCTTCTTCTTCTTCTTCTTCTTCTTCTTCTAAATTTAATGTATTTGTCATCGTAATCCATAGTAAATAACAGAAATTCAGAACATGGGCTAAGGTATTAAAATGACTCTAGCTGGGTCTTTTTGACCCTTAAACAAAACACATTGTTCAGGTACCTCTTCCACAGGAATATATTCTCCTCGAAGCCATGATAAGAGTAAATAAGTATCTTCAAATAAACCCATATACAGGTTAGAAAATTAAGGTGAGAGGGAAGTACCCATCAGTACTCCACATTTCTGAATAGAAAAAGTATCTTGGAACATCCAGTAGTTGTGTTTTAAAATCAGCTTAGTTAATTTCAAAAGACAGTTCTTTGAGGGACTTCTGATCCAACTGTGTTTTGAAAGAAAGTGTTCCAGGGCCTCGATGGCCCCACTGTGTTGTGTGGATGTATACATAGCATTTACATCAAATGACACTAAATAAATTTCATCCTCATACTCTGTGCCCTGTGCTCTTTGTGAAGGAAGGTTCTCACCTAATGGTCTAATAAAGTTATCTGCAAAGGCAGACACATTAATATTCTGTAATAGATTCTCAAAGGCTTCGTGAACTAATGAACAATCTCATTTGATGCTAGAAAAAAATTATTTTCATGCTTCATGATGATTTATATGAGAGTCTTTGCTGGGCATCTAAAATCTAAAGGCACATTCATAGCCACTGCTATGTCAGCAGCTTCCATCATATCTCTCTGTATATTTACACATCACACATGTCAGATTAGAGGCTGCACTCTCAGTGCCTGTTCAGGGCTTCATGCAGAACTTGGTAAAACAGTATTTATGAATGAATGAAAAATGAAAGTATGAAAGCAAAATTATGGACAGTACTCAGTGATATTTATGCAAAGTCGTGAAGATTTTAAAGAATAAAAATACAAAGTGCAGCTGTCGTAACAAAGAGTTTTTGGAAATTCTGTCATCCTCATTCTTCAGTGTGCTTGTATAAAAGGCTAATTTTGACACTTTTTACACTTACAGTTTTAATCTTTAATTGACAGACCTTTGTGAATAAATGAGTCAAATAAAATTTGAATTAAAAACAATATATCTCAAAGTCTGACTCAGTGGCCCCTTGAAATGGTATTAATACCACTGAAGACCAAGTAATTAATTTCAAGTCCCTGCTGTGTTTCACAGTCAAAGTTAATATTTCTTGACAAACTTACTCCTATTACATGCGACTATAGCTCTGTGAATCCAAATGCAGAACACAGGAGTAGAGATGAGTAGATGTAATGATGAATTTATAAAGTTATCAACATACAGTTTAACTTTACATACAGCAGAGTAACTTGGCCAGAGGAGGCCAGAGGCTGAGCTGTGAGCTCTTGGGTTGAGCCAGGCAAGGGAGGAGAACTGGTGAGGGAAGATTGAGCTAGGGGAGTCCAGAATGCCAGGAGGAATATGCTCCTTCAAAGAAGGTTTCAAGTTCGTCCAGGACTGGGTCAGAGGCAGGAGTTGGACCAGGGAGGCAGCATGCACAGAGAAGTGAGAATTAGTAAAGGCTCATTCAAACAAGAGATCCAAAAAAGCTGGAACAAGACTAACTCTGTGGCTGAGTCTATGATCTGGCAGCATGATGGAGTTGAGCCTAAGGCTGAAAAGATTGCAGATGATTAGCAGATGGCAGCCTGCATACCTGATCTCATTCATGTAATCAGAGCACAACATAGATGGACAGAGAAAGAGGGAGAGGGGAAGACTCTCCTGACTAGAAAGGAGATGGGGCAGAAACAGAGGCTGACACAGGGATGGCAGCCCACCGCTCCTGGTCTGCCGCAGAGGAAGGCGACCAGGATGGGTTAAAGGTGGAGGACAAGTTTCACCAATTTGCATGCTGTGTGATTGCATGTATGTAATTGTGTGACAAATAAAGGGGATTGTCCCTCCGATTCTTCTTCTTCTTCTACATCTTCTTCTACATCTTCTTCTTCTTCTTAAGAGATGAGGCAGTGGAGTGCAACCTCCATTTCCTGGTTAGCCATCCCCATATAGATTTAGATTTATTTGTCCTTCTCTACAACCTCAGAGGACACAAATACATCAAACCAGACAGAATACATCAAATTATTTGGCCATTGGTCTGGGGATGATAACCCAAGAAAAGGCTGGTTGTGTTGGCTGATTGTGCCAGTTAAAGCTGCCAAAAAACAGAGCCCACCTGAGGTGTTGGAAATTCAGTCACTTAGCTGATTTGATGTTGGCAAGGTTCTTGTGGTCTATCCACACTATGAAGTGCTGGTCTGCTTCCTCCAACCAGTGGCACCACTTCTGCAGGGCAAGCTTAACAGCAAAGAGCTCCTGGATCCTAAGATCATTATTTCTTTCTGCAGGGAAGAGTCTGCAGGAAAAGAAAGCTCAAGGGTGGAATTTGTTGTTCAGTGAAGGCTCACTGTGAAAGGACAGCACGTATCCCAGTATCTGAAACATCCATCTCCATAATGAACTGGTGGCTCGTTTCAGGTTGAATGACAATTGGGGCAGAGGCAAAGCAGCACTTGAGCTCCTTAAGGGCAGCAGAAGGGAGTGGAGATATAGGTGAGGGCAGTGAGGGGAGCAGTGAAGTGACTGTAGTTCTTAATGAACCTTCTACAAATGTTGGCAAACCCTAGAAAGAACTGCAGCTGTTTATAATTTGTTAGGAGCTGGCCATTCTGTTAGTGCCAAAACCTTGGCAGGGTCCATCAGCACTCTCTGTGCCATAAAGTAAGGCAAGGCAAGGCAAGGCAAATTTATTTGTATAGCACAATTCATACACCAGGCAATTCAAAGTGCTTTACAGAAGAATAAAAATACATAATAAATCATACATTTCAAAGAAAGAAAGAAAGAAAGAAAGAAAGAAAGAAAGAAAGAAAGAAATAGGTTAGAAGAGAATAGAAAAATAAAAATAAAATACAGTTAAAGGAAAATTAAAAACAGAAGCCAGTAAAAGATAGTAATTTAGCATTTAGAATGATTAAGAAGTCATTGAGCAAATATATTTACTGTAGTTAAAAGCTGTAGCAAATAATAAAGTTTTCAACCCTGATTTAAATGAGCTGACAGTTGGTGCAGACCTCAGGTATGCAAGGAGAATGTTCCACAGGTGAGGTGAAAGCTGCTTCACTTTGTTTGGTTCTCATTCTGGGAACACACAATAGACCTGCCCCTGATGACCTGAGAGATCTGGATACTTAATATGGAGTTAATAAATCTAGAATATATATAGGCAATTTAATGCTTTGTAGACCAACAGTAAGATTTTGAAGTCTATTCTTTGACTCACAGGAAGCCAATGTAGTGATCTGAGGACTGGTGTGGTATGGTTCATTTTTCTGGTGTTTGTAAGGACTCGTGCAGCAGCATTTTGAATCAGCTGTAGTTGCCTAATTGATTTTTTGTTTAGGCCAGTAAAGACTCCATTGCAATAGTCCAACCTACTGAAAATAAATGCATGAACAAGTTTTTCCATGTCTTCTTTGGACAGACATCCCTTAATTCTAGATATTTTTCAGGTGGTAGTAGGCTGATTTGGCAATCAGCTTTAAATGGTTGTTAAAATTCAGGTCAGAATCAATGATTACACCAAGATTTCTGGCTTTATCTGTTGTTGTCAGTGACATGGCATTAAGGTGAGCACTGACCTTTGACCTTTCATTTTTGGGGCCAAATACAATCACTTCTGTCTCATCTGCATTAAGCTGAAGAAAATTCTGGCACATCCACACATTGATTTGATGAAAACACTTACTCAGTGAAAGTAAGGGACTGTAGTCATGTGATGACACAGAAATATAAAGTTGTGTATCATCTGTGTAAGTATGATAAGAAATATTATGATGCTCCATAATCTGAGCTAGGGGCAACATGTAGATATTGAAAAGAAGTGGTCCGAGAATGGACCCTTGTGGCACCCCACACATCATCTTTTTTTGTTCAGACACATGCTCACCAATTGACACAAAGTAGTCTCTATCTTGTAAATAGAATTTGAACCAGTGTAGTACAGTGCCAGTAAGTCCCACCCACTTTTCCAGTCTGTCAAGAAGTATGTCATGATCAACCGTATCAAAGGCAGCACTGAGATCTAATAATACTAAGACTGAGGTTTTGGAAGCATCATTATTCAGATGTATGTCATTTAAAACTTAAAGTAGCCACAGAAAGAGACCTTGGGAACATGAAAATCCCATTTCTCAGCTTTCAGAAACGACTTATTTTCCAGAAAATATTGGAGGACCAGATGAACATGCTGCTCTTGCTCAGAGGGGGTAGATTGAGATATCATCCATCTAAACAAACACAAGTCTGTTGAACATGTTAGGGAGCACATCGTTCACCCGGGCCTGAAGTGGGAGCTTCAGCAGGAATATTAGTCCACATGGCATGATGAGGTATTCAAAATAGCTCAAGAGGGTATTGAAAGCTGTTTTCCATTCATCACCACTTCAGATGTGGTCAAAATGCTAAGCATTTTTCAAGTATAACTTAGTGAAAATGGTTGCTGAAACTGCTGAGAGGCTGAACTGATGACAGGTAATTCATTTTAATTTTTTAATTTTTTTGCCGATGAAAATGAAACAAGCACCCACTGGAGAGGAGGAAGGACGAATTATTCCTGCTGCAAAGGAGTTCTGCATATACATCTCCATGTCCTTATGTTCTGGTTGGGAGAGGTTGTAAAACTAGATTTTGGGAAGGGGGGCATTGGGCTGAATGTCTACAGAACAATCAAAGATACAGTGAGAAAGCATGGACAAGGCATGTTGGGATAGTTCCATGTTTAATCTACAGTAAGTCCGGACAATGTGTGAATTGTGGGTCTCTAACCAGGTGACCCCAAGTACCAGAGGAGTTAGAGGACCATCTATAACATGTAATTTGAGTTTTTCCTGATGATTTCCAGATAACAGGAGAGTAATTGGGATTGTCCTCACAATCCCCTTACCCATGGCTCCTTCTTAGCTCGGACAAAGAACTAAATATAAAGTAAGTCTACAGACCTGCATTATTTATCACTTTAAACTCTCCACGTATTGCCTCCAGAACAAACACCTCGACTTAACCACTTAACTGAAAAAGCTCTCTTTGCGATAATAGATCTGCTCCACTTTGCCAGAGCAGAGTGTCCCCCTCAGCTCATTCGTCATAGTCCTGGCCAGTCTGCTACCTGGCAGATACGTCAGGCAAGCAGTTACCTCGAATGGAAGTCAAGGCACCCATCTAAAACCCGACATCGGCAAGACTAAGCTAATGTCACAAAGTAAAAAAGAAAGTAAAATGTACATAGTACGGTATAACAAATCACAGTTTGCCTCAAGGGGCTTTACAATCTCTAAAGCCTTCTGTCCTCAGACCCTCCATTTGGATAAGGAAAAACTCCCCAAAAAACTCCTGTAGCAATACTAGCACAAAAATGCTCCTTACAAGTAAAAAATGTATAAAAGTATTTTCAGAAAAATGGACTTAACTTGTCAAATGTAAAAGTACTGTAAAAGTAAAAGTGGATCATGTCAGTGATATATTATTAGATATTATAGATTTATTACTTCTGATACATTAAAGTATAAGCAGCATTTCAATGTTGTAGCTGGTTCTAGCATTCTATTTTATGAGGTAAGGTATGATAAAGAATGATAATTGTATGTAAACTCTTAAAAACCCTGCAAATAGTCCACCCACAGAAGTCATTTCACTTATGTTGCCTTCAGTGCTGTGCTTGATCAACATCTCCTGTAGCTTTCTGTTGAGCTTGTTGTACGTGCTGGGGGGGCTTTCACTTTAAGATGCTCTGTGGAATTAAAGTGATGTTCATACTCACTGTCACCAAATGCATTGTTTGTATCCATAAAGCCTAATAAATGTGTTGAATGTGTCTCTCTTCCTAAAAAGAACAATTGCGAAGTACATATTTTAAATATTTCACATTGTGCATTATCTACATCTACATTTGCTTGTTTTGCACATTGCTACGTTAAATGTCACATGAATGACATTGGTTTTGCTTTACTTGATCACTCGACTCTGGCAGTTCTGTCACAGATTTGTCTTGATCTTGCTGATCCTGTCTTCCTGCCTGTGCTCCCCCTAAACTTCCATTTCTCTGTGATGTTTCAGACAATGGATGACTTTTTTTTTAATCACTTTTTCCTCCATTGTTTTCCTACTTTGTTATTTTATTTTCTGATATTTAGTCTGATGCCACCTGATTGAACAGTATACACCCACAGATGTTGACTGAAACTGTTTTAACTTTGTTTCAACAGTAATATATCATAATGTCAGGAAAAAAGTATGGCATGAAATATAAAGCATCAAATAGTATAGAGTTTATCCCGCCTGGTGGTTAGCTATCTATCTTCAAAGTGGCCCTTCTTCTTTTTCCCAGTATCAAACAAATGAAAGATAGCTGAGACAAATCTGAGTCACAATTTCATTGCCAATTTGAAACACAGTATAAAGATATCACTTAATGCTTGACCCAGGTTGTATTGATGTTAGACATTGACTTTTATCACTTGAAAAGATTTAAAGGTAAATTTGAGGTTTGTCCTGATAATAATTCTATTCAAATTGTATTAGAATAAAACATTTTTTAAGTTATGTTGCTCATTGTTACATGTGAATTTTTTTTTTCACTGTTTCCACATGTGCATGTGGGGTTAGAATTTAAGACTAACAACATGGACTTGAACTTAACTAGAGACTTGTGTAGCTGACTTGGACATGAACAGCGTAAGGTCACATCTCTGACAGAATTGGCCATGGTTTATGCTTTATCTCCTGGTTTTACAAATTCACAAAATGCTGGAAAATAAAGTTTAAAGTACAGACAAACAAGAGTTTTTGTTTTTCTTCAAACCCATGAGGATCTACCTCTGATCCAACGAAGACGAAGTCCTGATTTTCTGACAATAGCTCCTTTATGTCATTCAGTGTACTACTTAGCTAGTTAGTTAGATTTGCATTCTAAAAGGCTGGTAGTGGGCCCAACCACTGAACACATCAAAGTCATTCAGTGGACATTACTCGTCATCCCCCAGGTTGCAGCTGTGAGCTGTAAGAATCCTATTTACATGTCTATGACCACATGCTGTATTCATGTGTATGAATCTGAGCAATCTGTGGGTTCAGTTTCTGTCCTCCCAGTGAGCCAGGCGGATGACTTTTGGTCAGGTGGGAGGAATGTCCCATCACTACATCACTGCTCAGCATGCAGATTGTCTGGACTGATTGTTTGGTGCATATGTGGTGTCAGGGGCACCTCTTCCCCTCATAAATTGTATTAATAAATGAATCTGCATAATATGAAATCTTAGAATATTTCAACCAGCATTTTCAATTTCCGTGTTTGGAGACTACTATGTGAACTATTGGCTATTGAGGAATTGAGTGTGGGGGAGGCTCCAGTGTTGTTTTAGACACAAGAAATGACTTTTAAACAATTTATTCAGCCAGAAAATAATAATAATGATAGCCTAATATTTTTAAAATTGCAGATTTTACTTTATTTCAGGCTTGTGGAAGACACTCCCCATGTATAGGCCAAGGGTAGTTAGTTCCACCACTGCCCCTCCCCCACCCTCACCACCTTCATGCAGTGATTAGCCTGCTGTGCAGAGGTGACAATGTTATCTATTGCTGCTTCATGTGAACCACAGACTGCACCACAATAAATGCCTTCCAGGCGGGACTGTCTGAACTTGCACACCATTATCCCATATCTAAACACTGTTGTGTTTCTGCCTCTCCATGACAGTTGTCTTTTCACCCCACCTTTGATTGTGGCCATTCTTGAAAGGTTTTAACAGTTCTAAAACCAGCTCTTTTCTCAAGCTTAACCTGGCCTTTACCCCCTGCTATGATACCCATGGACAGACCTTTACACCTTGTACAATATTGGTCCTATTTTCATTCACTTTTACTGAAGCTTTAAAACAATTATGTTCAACCACGTGTTTTATGTGTGGTTATAGACATCAGATTTCAAATGGGACATTTCTTTTTGACAGTTTATGCTGAGGACACCACATGAGAAAATGTGACTTCATTAAATTGAAGGCAAGAAAAAAAAATTTATCAATTACAAAACCCTGACAGAGGGCAATTGAACAGAGAACATCTCTCCGAGTATATTCCTGCAGTTGAAGCTGTTGGTGGGACGAAAGTAATGGCATAAAACAAGCTTTAATGGCAATAATAGAAATACATTCAAACAGTGAGAGTGTCAGAGTCCAAAGAAATCCAGCTTTTCTATCAGTAACTCCACTGTTGGGGTGGGCAGGGGTCAGACACATACCCACATGCCATCTCTCAGTGACCCCCTGTTTGTTGTTTCTCCTGGGAAACTCCTGTAATTCTCACAGTTCTAGATTATTCCGAATAATTGTCATATATGGATCTGTAAGTTTTGTATATTTGTCTGACAACAACGACAAGTTGGCAGATCATGTGGGAAAAACGATCTCCATACAAAATCTACACAACTGTCACTGCAACCCACAACCCACAACACAATTCAAGAGGCTAACTTAACAGCTGTTCCACCTACAGAATCTAAATAAATATATTACCACAGGCCTCTCACATGCTAACTCACTTATCACCTATTCTTTAGTCTAGTTTCTATTGCTCATTGTGTAGCTATGGTCTTACACTTCTCAGTCTCCTTTCTCAGTGTCTCTGGTGCACAGTCATCACATTGTTTTAATTGGCTGGATGGGTTGGGTAGTGACTAATGCTGCTAGTTTGGTATGCATCTTTGTGAGGAGAGTGCACAAGTAAGATTGCCTTCAAAATAACTGAAATGCCTGACAATAGAAAGCAAATCCTGTTCATCAACACTATAAATTATTAAATCAATGTGTGTTTGATACAGCAAAAACTGTCCCTTAACATCACAGAGATAGTATTTATTCCATTACCATCATATTGTATTCCATTAGATCAACAGGTGCTTGTATTATTTTGTCTGCTCCTCTACATTCTTTTTAATTACATGAGACTGACACATTGTTGAAACACAGAGTGCACAAATCAGACCAAAAACATCCAAATCAAATGATTTACAAGAGAAATGTAACAATACCACAATACAAAAACCCATTAGTCTGATGTCAACTACAGTATAATCATCTAAGTGTTTTCAGAGTATCAAAGTATTAATTATGAAGAATATAATTATCATTTCATGTTGTGGTTTGTGGACATGAAGCTCTGCATAACAATAGATCCTACCTCATTATATGTTATTAAAATCTTAAGCTGCAAAACAACTGTCGGATACATGTAGTTGGAATAAAAAGTACAAAATATCCCTCTGAAATACAGCCAAGTACAAAGTAGCACTTAACAAAATCTATACAATAAATATCTCAAAATTGTGCTTAAGAACACATTTGACCAAATGTGCTTAGTTATTTTCCACCACTGCAGACGTAAAGGTGACACTGGAGAGGATAATATGTAAGTGATAATGGATGATGTCCCAATAAAGTAAAATAATAACTGAGGTGGAGGTGAACACCACGATGCAAAGCAGAGTACATTATTGTCTATGTCGGCACACATAAGTGACATTAGAGCTCTTATACATACTTACTAACAAAAACAGAGCCTGTGTTTGAATGTTTGAATTTTTGAGGGTTGACACAGGCACTACTTTCTTGACCTTGGAAACACAGGCTGAGAAAGCAGTCTGACCTTAAGGTCCATTTAGTAGCTGTTGTCGAGCTTTTGATGAAATCACATGATCTTCATCAATAGAGTGTGTTGCCCAAGTGTCATGGAATTGTGTATGTTCAAATTTCCATTTTTCTAAGCACTTTGAAAAGAAAAGCTCCAGAACAGCTACTACATGGATGTTATGATGAGATTGTTTTATGAGCCGAAGTTTGAGAGTTTGTAGTCAGTTATCTGCTTTCTTAAAGAGAGATGAACTGATTGATACCACACTCATGTCTGCACAATTAACATGAAGCTACAACCAACAGTTAGATTATCAAAACACAAAGAGTGGAGCCAGCGAGAAACCGCTAGCCGCTAGCCGCTGTGATTGTCAGCTGTGCAGCATCTAGAGGATATCTTCAGAGGAGATGAGAGATGCACTTACCGCAGGGACTCAGCTTGACCTATGTGATTCTCACCACAGCAATTTGGGACTCAGCTGAGACTTGAAGGTTTAGACTTGCTCGTGACTTGCATATGTGTGACTTACTCCTACCGCTGCTAAAGGGCTCACGTCTGGGATATTTTGTATTGAATGGAGTAAACCCACTGTTGTTTGCACTGGTTATAGCTTTCATTGTCCTGCTAAGCATGGTAGCTCAACAGCACTGTCATTTTCATTTTACCAGTTTCTTGCATAGTTGAAATTTCTGTTGGTATCATTCATTGATAATGCTAATTCTAACTGGCTTACTTGTAAATCAGCCTCTTAGATGATGATCCCTCTGCAGAACCTCTCTCCAGGAAAAGTTTGATACTGATTAAAGACAGCGTGGTTTTAAAGAATATTATATATTTTATTCTGTCTAAGTTGAAAAGATTTACTGGTGGACTCGCTATCTCAACTGTCGAATCTCTGTTGGTCGATAATATGCACCTTAAATTTATCCACAAAATTGCTTTATTAGATGCTTTGCAGACTCCAAATGCAAGGATGGATTTTTTTTATTTATTTATTTTTTTCATCTTGGTTTGTTTTGTCTTCATTTGTTTTGTTTGGTTGTTTAGTGTTGGTTTATTGTGTCTGTGTATTGTTGTTGTTGTTTTTTGTCGAATTTAATGAAAACATGTGTATATATCTAGATATGTAATATGTAAAATACCAGCAAACATTTTTTCACTGTCAGCTACACTAGCTCAAAGGTGACATGTAGTAACATCTAGGTAATAAGAAGGTTATTAATATTATCCAAACATTTGACTGCTAAGCAGCTAATTCCATTGCAATCAAAGTAAACATACAACATACTGTGTGTGTGTGTGTGTATGTGTGTGTGTGTGTGTGTGTGTGTGTGTGTGTGTGTGTGTGTGTGTGTGTGACAGAGAGAGAGAGAGAGAGAGAGAGAGAGAGAGAGAGAGAGCGAGAGAGAGAGATATCTTAACTTAAATACAATTTATGACATCTTTTCTTTTGTTTCTGGTTGTAATTGTTTACGTTTTTAGACTATAATACTGAATCTATTTAGGATCTAGGATCTAGGATCATCAAAGGTATTGGTTAATGTGGTATATTAACCATTCAGAATACCAAAGACAATGCTTTCATATTAAGTTCCAGCAAATATAAATGCATAATTATTAGTTACTATGAGTTTCAGGATTGAAAGCATGATTTGTTCACTTAGACTTATAATCACTAAAAATTGGTTAATTCTTGACAGGCACAGTTGTCTTACACTCATTGCTTTGAATAGAAACATTATTAGTGTATTGGTCAGAAAAAAGGGTTGTGCTTTCAATTTGCAATTGGTTGTAATTACAGCAAGCTTAAAACTGCATCCAGGTAAGATGGCTGCCATGGGTCCATCCCAGAATGTCAAGTCATTATTATTAAATTTGTTGATGATGTGGTGATCCTAAGGGCACTAAAATAATTCATGAATCAAAGAGCCAGGATGAATGGAGAGGTGAGGGCATTATACACAGCCAAAAAAAAAAAAAAGAAAAGAAAGAAGAAGAAGTCTTTCGGTCAGGTGACAAGGAAGTATACAGCACTGCCAAAGTGAGACTGAAAGCTGGCATCAAGGACAGACATATGACAGGCATTCCAGACCATCACAGGCCACAAAAGCAGGAGTGCCCCCGTCATGTGTGAGGCCAAGTTACCAGTGGATGTGAGAGAAACGCTGCTGAGAGTGGAGATGCTGCTGGGCCTGATAACATCCCTGACTGTGAGAACATGTGCCAGTCAACTAGTTGATGTCATTAGTGACATTTTTAACATATCACTGTCACAGCAGAGTTTTCCTTTCTGCTTCAAGACAGCCACCATCGCTCCTGTACTTAAAAAGTCTGCAGTTTCTCGGTTAAATGACTATCGTCCTGTGGCACTCACCCTGATTCTGACGAAGTGCTTTGAGAAAGTGGTTCTCCAGCACATCAAAGACAACATCCCAGCCAGCCTGGACCCTGGAGCCTGTTTTCTGAACCAACAAATCCACAGAGAATGCCATCTCCACTGCCCTCCACTCATACTCCACACCTTCAAAATAACAGCACCTACAGTAGAATATTGCTTGTTGATTTCGGCACAGCATTCAATAAAATGCCCTCCATGAAACTAATTTAGTGCAAACTTAGCACTCTGGGCTTGAGAACCACACTTTTGAAGTGGATATTGGACTTCCTAATAAACAGACCCCAGATGGTGAGGTGGTCACACCTCCCACCTGATATTGTACTTTTAGGACAAATTTAGAATGTGGGTACCACTGTGACCCTACCAGCCAATCAGAAACTACTGTTTTTTAAAAGATGGGATGGTACATGCAGGTTTGTTAGGGCAACACTATTGTATGGTTTTCATACCATACTGAAATGTGTTAAAAATCATAGATATATAAAGCATGATTATCATGTCTGCTTTTATTGGTGTTAAGTTTCAGTGTAGAAATGAGTGTTGATTGATTTGCAACACACACACAACAAAAGAGCTGACAGTTTCTTGTTTTTATCAATGTGAAGAAACAATTATTTGTTGCAAATAGGCAAAAGCATGCAAACTCAGCAGAAATGTCAAAATAACCCCAACTTTCACAAAATGTGAGTGTCATAGCCTGGGAGCCGAAAATGTTTTTGTAAAAAAACATGTATTCAACAGCAAAATGTCAGATGACAAAATGGGAGTGAAAAAAATTGTGAGTGTTGGTGTATGATACAGTGTTGCAACATGTTTGTGTCTTTGTAAACCTGGTTAGTCCTGTTAACAAGGAGTGGTATCTTTCTCTTTCTGCTTTCTAGTCAAGTTTCGGCTGCCAAATGGCCTGTGAGTCGCTCTCTGTGTTTGAAGTCAAGGTGTGTGTATGTGGGAGTGTGTGTGTGTGTTGTAAGGCGAAAAGGGGGCACTATGAGAGGCGGTACTGATGTGGCCTAACCTGTTCTCCTGGCTGGGTTTAAGCTTATAGGCCCTTAACTGGCAGATCCATCCGATCCTGCCTGACAGAGCAGCAGTGGTACACTGAGGAGGAGACATCTCTGCCTGGACTTTCTTTAGGTGGAGGTGACCCTTGCAGCAGTATATGGTGAGTCCATCAAATACGTTCTCTATGGCCAGTCTTTGATTGATAAAAGACATCATGATGAGATCATTAGGGAGGACAATTGTAGTAACTTAAAAACTGGTTAAAAAGTAGATTGTTACTAAAATCCAATTTAATGCCAAACGTTATACATAGTATACAAAGTATATACATATACTTTGTTTAAAGCTCCTGGTGTTTCTTCAAATCAGTCATTTCAAGTTCATCCTGGGAAACTGATTAGTGTCATTGAAAATAATTGCGTGACTCGCAAATGAGGTGTGGTGGAAGGATGCACGCTGGGTTCAACGGAATTTTAAAGTTCTTAAAATGGATGGTTTATTCTTATTTATATATCTTATATAATGGAATGAAATTATGGAATTACATATTGTCTTGTAACATTCTCCAAAATTGTTCTGACAGTTTTAATATGTCATAACCCAATTGCAAGGCCAAGACCTTTGAAAATGTGATGAATTTTTTCTGGCATTGACAACAAGTGAGATTTCAAAATACAATGATAAAACTAAAGACACTTTTACCAAACGTTATATGCTGCCATCACTGTCACTGTCTCACACACTGCTGTTTTACAATATTTGGTAGGTAACAATGTTGATGCTGCCACTCAGTTTTAGAGAATACACCTCTTTCTTTCTGTTTTCTTTGAAATGTGCTAATGCTTAGTTTGGAGGGGTGAGCATAGAGCCTGAAGCGCCACCCTGCAGTTTTGTAATTTGTCATTATTTCTATTTCTGAGGAAACTGCAGGAACTTCAGCAATTTAGCAAAGTGGTGATGTGTGTATATTTTGAGTTCTCATGCTATATATCCTCAAATGTGTTGTGTGTACCATTATCAACAGGTTACTAGTTACTTACTAGTTACTGCCTGTCAATGCACACAGCAAAGTTGTTGATTTTTCAGTCATAACTATGTGAATATGTTATGTATGCTGTTGTTTGTCCACTGAAGACCTAAGCCTGCTCTGACTTTATTTGTGCGACTGTGCTGCAAGTGAATTACATTCGCATTTACATGCAAAGATATTGGGGTGTGGTTGAAGGGAGTGCTGTGTATGTGTGTGTGTGCTGGACGATGGCATGTCAGTCAGAATGCATCCAAACCAACTGGTTTAGATGCACGCATTCACACAAAACTGGCAGAGGCTTTGAAATTCCTTAAGTGTGAGGTTGCACTGTGTGTAGGTGTTGTTTCTCTGTCTGTCATTGTCAGAAAATTGAAGAGCTGCTAAAGGCAGGTGAAGGATTCAGAGCACAGGAGGGATGTGTAGGTATAGGGATAACAGCTGATGGAAATGATTTCTACATTCTGTAAAGATCTTCAGCTAGTGCTGCAGTCATACTATGGCTTTGAATGTTGCTGTTTGTATTATTGCCATCTTGTCTTCTTTCATATTCAATATATTCATATATTAGGTAGCTATACTCATATATTAGGTAGCTTGTACAGACATACTGTAGATTACGTTAAGCATAAAAACCATGCTCCTGGCAGTATTCTTGATGAGGGTTTAGACATCTAAATGGAAAAGGAAAAGGCATTTCATGCAATGATGATGACTTAAAGTCATCCGAGTCTATATATAGAGATTGTAGCAATGACAATTTGTTTGTAAATTCTGCATTGCTTCCCTGCAGCTTCATTTTCCATAGGTGCATGGTATAGTTGTAGCACTGATTTAAGCTATATTAACATAACAACTAAAGTTGTTCTTTTCTGGCATTTTACAGATAACTTTGCTGTGTAATATGTGGATATAAATACACCCAAGAAAGCATGGTAAGTATGAAAAAACAACATACAAATTATATGTGATAGCAATTATGAAAATATCTTTATGCATATGCCCGAGTTTGAAAAGGTGGAGAGCAACAAAACCTGGTGCAAATGTATGAAAATGGTGCACACCTGTCTCATTTTGGTCATTGTAAATCACTTTTAAACACAGAGTGGGGACAGCAAGAGTAGAACTATTTCAGAAAGCCTCGTCCTGGATGACTCTGACAAAGGAGTCATCATTACAGGAATCACAGATGACACAATCGCTGCAAAGAGTGGCCTGAAAGCAGGTAAAAGAAAAGTCGGTCAATATTGAAATTCATGTGTTATTCTTGCCGCAGTTTAGGAGAGTTCAACTAGTACCTGTAGATAAATGATTTGAGGAAACGCTGGCTCTGATAACTTGTTTCATATTGTTCCAGGAGATGAGATTGTTGAAGCCACTGTACACTTAGACCACCTCAACAAAAATGAAGTGCTGAACATCCTGAAGGTCCTGGAGTCATATGATAACAACATGAAGGTTCTGACAAAGAACAAAGAGCTGAGCGCCACGGCTGGCCTTGGCTCTTTGGGATTAGGTCTCAAAGACCCGACAGAGGTAAACATCATATGGGTTGGCTCAGCCAATTAAAAACCCTCTAACGTATCTATCTATGGAGAAAATCTAAGCTTTGTTTAATCAGATTTTGAGATTCTTGCCTTCACTCCACTGCAATGGAGATTAATGGGATTGTGTTTATAGTGCTCACAGCATTGAAAATAACATTTAGTTAATAGCTGTGAAGTCTTTTATATGGACAATGCTTCATTCAAAAGTAGTTCCAACCTCAATCCAAACTCTAAACATCAGTATATAAAACCAAAACTATCTACATGGTATATAACCATAACAGATAAGATAGAAATTATGTTTTTTGTAATTTGGGTCAAGTGACCCAGTCAGATGTGAGCAGCCTATTGTATGGCCTATAGGCTAGCATTATTATTCCACTGATACAATTAATCAGTTTGTCCCAGGCCACTTAACAATTCCCAAAACCTACAGCAAATGCTTTCTTTGCTCATTTTATTAAAACATTTAATTGTTTGAAAATAAATTAATAGTAACAACAGCTCTATGTGTGAATAACTGAACAGTATAAGCTTCATATATGTAATTGATTAATGACACAACAGTTGCTTTAATAGATTTTAATCTATTTTGTTTATAACTTCATAACCAACAGATGCTCAGCCAAAAGAAAGATCTGCTGGATGCATCAGCCGAGGGGCCAGCTGTCTCCCTTGGCCAGAGTGGAAACCTAAATGCTGCACAGGGGTTGGGGGGTGAAATAAGTATTCCCACTCTCAATGGAGACCTTTCAAGTCTTAGTAAGCCCTCAGCTGATGCTGGTGCCAAGTTCACAATGCCCTCCTTCGGACTGACTGGACCAGATAAAAAGGGGGATCTAGATGGCACCCTCAAAGCGCCTGATGTCAGTGTCTCATCTCCCCAGCTTAACACTCCCAGTACCTCGCTCAACATTGAGAAACCAGAGATGAAAACAGGTGAACTACAATACCAGCCCCCAAAATTCACAATGCCACACTTCAATCATAAGACAACAGACATAGACCCAAAATTTGATTCAAAAAACATAGATTTGGACATGAATTTGTCAAAAGTTGAGCTGAATGGTCCTGATGTAAATTTAGAAACACCAAATGCTAATATTGAGGCACCCTCAGGCAAATTCAAATGGCCCCATCTAAAATGGAAAGGTCCCAAAGTGAAAGGACCAGATGCTGACTTGAATGCTGACCTATCTGCACCTGATGCCAGCCTGTCCACACCAAAGATTGATGGGGATCTAAGTGCACCAGATGTTGACATTAACTTTCCCAAAGCTGATCTTCCAACCCTAAATCCTGACATTGATGCCCCATCAGGCAAAGTCAACTGGCCTCATTTGAAGTGGAAAAAACCCAAACTTCATAACCAAAAGGCTGATCTGGACTTAGATGCAAACCTAAACACACCAGATGTTGATCTTGCTGCTCCAAAAGTGGAAGGCAGAATAAATGCCCCAGATGCAGACATAAGTTTGCAGAAGGCTGACCTTAAAATCCCTGGTCTAGACATGCAAACCCCCGATATTGATGGAGAGACTCCATCTGGTAAAATCAACTGGCCTCACCTGAAATGGAAGAAGGGCAAATACCCAAAAGCAGACATAGACATAGATCCAGATCTAAACACACCTGATTTCTCAACTCCAAAGATTGAGAGTGACATTAATGTACCTAGTGCAGAGCTGAACCTCCCAAAAGCTGACCTTAAAGGCCCTGATTTAGATGTTAACGCCCCACATCTTGACATTGATGGTCCATCATCGAAAATGAACTGGCCTCATCTGAAGTGGAAGAAAAACAAACTTCAAGGTCCCAAGGCTGATATGGACTTAAATGCAGATCTGAGCACACCAGATGTTGATCTGTCTGTTCCAAAAATTGATGGTGGGATTAGCACACCAGATGTTGATCCAAATTTACCAACTGCTGACATTGGGGCCCCTTCTAGCAAAATCAGGTTCCCAACACTTAAAAAGCCAAAGTTCCAATTTTCAAAGGGGAAAATCTCAGATGTTGACCTTCATGCTGATATGAAAGGACTTGACCAAGCATCACTTGATCTACCTGATGGTGATCTGAATGTACCCAAAGCTGATGTTGATGTTAAAGCCCCACATGTAGACATTGAGCCTCAATCTGGGAAGTTCAAATGGCCCACTCTTAAAAAGCCAAAGTGGTCAGCGTCAGGCCTAAAAGTTAATTCTCCAGATGTTGATATTGATGCTGATGTTTCAGCCCCTGACTTGAGTGTCTCAACTCCAAAAGTGGATGGTGCGATAAAGGCCCCAGATGCAAATATAAACTTACCAAAAACTGACCTGGAGGGACCCAAATTAGACATTGATTCTCCAGATATTGATGGTCCGTCTGGAAAATTAAAATGGTTCAACTTCAAGAAACCCAAGTTTGGTACAGTGAAAGGTCCAAAGGCAGACATTGATGCTGATGTGAAAGTACCAGATGTACACCTCAAAGCATCTGATGTGGATTTGAATGCACCAGATGTTAATCTTTCAGCACAAAAAATTGGGATTGATTCTCCAGATCTCAATATCAGTGCGCCCACTGCTAATGTCAAAGGTCCAGATGCGGATCTTAATGGTCTCAATCTTGACATTAATTCTCCAAAAGCTGATCTCAAAGGCCTAGATGCAGACCTTCAAGCTCCAGAGATTGTCTCACTACCCATGATACCCAACATGAAATTGCCAAAGTCTGGTTTATCAGGGCCAACAGCAAAAGGACCTAATCTCAATGTTGATGCTGACCTCAAGAGTTCAGGTCTGGATCTTTCTACCCCCACAATTAAAGGAGATGTCAGCACTCCAGATCTAGGCCTTGATGCTGATCTTAAGACAGGTATTCCCAAAACTAATATCAGTGTACCTATGCAAAGTATTAAGGATGTGGATCTTAATTTGCCCAAATCTGATGTAAAGGGAGCAAGTCTGGACTTACCAAAAACAGACCTCAAGGTACCAAATCTCAGCCTATCCACAGCAAAAATGGAGTTGCCCAATGCTGAACTAGAAACAAATGATGTCACACTGAAAGCTCCAAATGGTGATTTTGATTCCAATCTGGGTGATTTTAAATTTCCTCATTCAAAATTTCCAAACCTTGATTTTTCAAGTCCTGAGTTAGAAGTTCCAACTGTTCATCCTTCAGTTGAGTCCATAATAGAGGCACCTCAGGTCAACAAAAAGACTCCTAGAGCAGATGCCAACCTCTCTGTCCCTGTGGTAGACTTGAGTGCACCAAAAGCAGAGGGAAATCTCACACTACCTGAAGCAGGTTCGATAGCGCCAACTGTAGATGTCAGTCATGAAAAGCCCAAAATGCCACATTTCAAGCTTCCAAAACTTAACTTCTCAGGATCTAATATAAAAGCTCCAGAGGTTGATACTAGTGCAAATCTTGAAGTATCACCTGATGTGAAAGTCAAAGCTCCCAGTGTTAAAGGAGAAATTAGTGCACCTAATATCAGTGGGTCTGCTCCTGAAATGAAGACAAGCCTCAACACACCTGAACTAGATATCAGAGCTGAAGCAGATGCTGAAGTAAAAGGTTCTCCAAAAAGTAAGTTAAGATGGCCGTTCAAATGGGGATTAAAGTCTGGTTCAGGTACTGATGAAGAGGGAAGTGGTGCTGACTCTGAAACTGATCTGTCTCCTGCTGAGGTGGAGGTTCCTGCATTCAAATTCCACAGATTGCCCACAAGCAACGTTGATGGCAATGGAGGATTTGGTGATACCTTCAGCTTATCAAAAGTTGACACAATGGCAAAGGATTATGTTGTCAGCAAAGGAGTCCGCTTGCCAATAGTGAATGCAACATCAAAAGCAGGAGAAAAGATTGACATCATGGAGAGATTAAAAATTGCTAAAGATAAAGTACCCTCTACCAACATCTCTCCAACCGAAGAGAAAACTGATATTGATCTGAAACTTGATGCTCCAAGTCTTGATGTCAGTGCCTCCACAGAAGCAGGAGATTCGTTGGTGAGAGGAGGTACTTTCAAACTAGAAAAGCCAGACTCTGTACTGGGACTGGTAGCTCCTGAAATTTCGACATCAGATGAAAATGACAAAATGTCACTGAGCCTCTCCAATATGCTTGGCCTTAATATTAAGGATTCAGATGCTGAGTGATTCCTGGTAGGCCAGTCTGATACACAAAGCATCACTCTAGAAACAGTGTAAATACATGTAACTAAACCAGTTCTATGCCTTAGTTTGTGATCATAAATAGAGAAGTGAGCTTTTTAATTTACACTTGCCACGGTTTTCTGCAGATAATGCCAGCTATAGTGTCTTTCTTGTTTAATAACTTTGGGTAGTCTAATGAAGAAAGCTGTTTTTATAATGTGTATATTCCTGTTATTTATATAAAACATTTTCTAAACATTGTTAATTTGGAAGCATGTTACTTATTACATAACTGTCTCAGTATTGTATGTGATCACATCAAGCTGTTTAGGTTTCTCAGAAGTGCATTACTTTACCATACACTTTTTAAATAAGTGAGTCATGTGAGTGAACATATGTTAATGCTATGTTATGTTCAATAATTAACTCAATATAATCAATATGCTTGTAATTCTTTACTAATATAAAACAAGGGAAATAATAAAACTGATGACTTGTAGACTTGCCCAAACAAATTTCAGATTTCTCATTTTTTCAGCTAACCTGCTGTACACTGAATAAAAGGTTATGTAGGATACAATAGCAGTTAATTGAAATGAATCATTTGGAAGTGTAGTAACTGAACACTGTCTATTTCCCCTATAATCAGTACCAAATTGCAGTTCTCTCCTTCTTGGAAATTATTTGCAAATCATTCCGAAATTATGTGGTGATATAAAGTGTTACCAATAAGATTAATGACAATCAAAATACCATTAGAGTCCTTGTTAAAAACAAAAGATGCCTTTGACGATGATGTTGCCCCTTAAATTTCCTTTAAAAATGACAAAAGCTTGTACAGGGTTTGGCTTGTGTTTATTTCATACTGAGAAAACAAGTACAATAAAAATAATCCAGTTGCTTCTTCAAATGTAAAAAAACTGGATGACAAAAAACATTTATGTGAGCATTACAAGTTTTAACTACTAAACCTGCTGTTTTAAGTGCTTAAATGTTTTGTTTGCAATTTTTTGATCTTTTTCAAGATTTTGTTTTGTTTGAACAACTTAATTTGATATCTAAGTATAAACAAATTATTTTACTTGTTGATCTATTGCATTCATTATGTGTTTGCATTCATTATGTGTTTGATCATATTTGATATTTCCCACATAGCTCCATTCCACAATAGAACAGTAAATGAGACACAGCCAATGCAATCACTCAGAGGTTGTGACATACATCTTGCTAACATGGCATGTATGAGTATGAGTGCTATCTTCAAAAATAAAACATCTAATAAAAAATAAATACTATGCCATTCTCTCTGTGCTTGTAATCCACAAATATGCAGCCACATGCACTTCAACCGGACTAAGAGTCTACAGCCATGTCAGTGGCTCTGTGAGGCTGTACTGAATGCTAATGTCAGCATGCTAACATGCACATAATGACAATGCTAACATTGTGATGTTTTGCAGATATAATGTTTACGATGTTCACCAGCTTAAACTGGTGTGTTAGTATGCTAATATTCGCTAATTAGCCCCAACAATGACTACAGCCTTGGGTGATGGAAATGTCAGTTTTTCAGGTATTTGTTCATTTACCAAGGTACTGACCAAATTTTAATTTTAACCTGATGATGGTGCAAAGAAAAAGTCAGGGGATCATCAACTTTATTGCAATTCATCCTGAGCATAAAATTCATGTCTATACCAAATTTCTCGGCAATCCATCTAATAGTTGTTGAGACATTTCACTCAAAACCCACAAATGTGAACCTCATTCATGTGCTAGTGGAAGAGACAGGGGGTCACCAGTCATTAGGACACTTCATCTGGAAACGTCTGTCGAAGAATTTGTTCCAATTTGCCAAATAGATGTTGAGATATTTCACTGTATAAGTGGGAACTTTGATCTGTTGGTCGAGGCAAATTCATGGGCTCACCAAAGTCATATGATTCATCCTCTGACGACCATGTATCATGAATGTCTGTACAACATTACAAGGCAATCTATCCAACAGCTGTTGAGATGTTTCAGAGTGGACCAAAGTGATGGACCAACTGACAGACCAACAGACAGAGTGGCCTTCAGAAAAAGTCACATAACTATCACTAGAGTCATGCCGCTTGATGAGCTAAACTATTAATCAGTAGTAATTCATGTAAGTGCATGACTGTCTGTAAGATCCCATGGTAGGGAAAGCACCCAGTAATGCTGACATTTTCTGCAGGATGTTTTCACATGTTGACCATTGTTTTATCTTTTTCTGAAGATCACTTGACTAGATACTAATGATACAACTTTGGTAAATTGTATCCAAGCTCATGAAGAAGAAATCCTTACCAAGTACAACCCTGACAGAAGAAAAAAGAGAGATGGGATGAATATACAAACTGGTTAAAGAGTCTGTTGCCAGCGTGATGGCCAGTCTTTCTCTATCCAGCTCTGCAGCAGTCGCAGCACATCAATACGCTGGTAGATGCGGCAAAGTTCGGTGAGCTCAGTGACCGTCTTCTGGTTGTAGCGCAGCAGGAACTCCTGGGTGGGGCTGTGGGACAAGGACCCCTGCGTCCGGTGCTCCAGCAGAGTCAGTTCATCATAACTCATCCCCCATCGACTTGCAAAGTTCTTCCAATTTTTGATGGTGCAGTGGTTTGGATCCAGTTTGAGCCGCAGTAAGTCCAGGAGATCTTTGTCATTCATGAGGTCACTGATCTTCGGAGGAGGTGCAGGGCAGCAGCACTTTTCACAGGGGCTGTTTAGTAGCTGCAGTTCTTTGGGGCAGTCTGAGCTCAGAGATGGACAAAGAAGATGGAGTTCATTCAAAAAGTGTATGTTTGTATATGTACATTGCAAAATTACAACATATTGACATAAAATGTAAATTTGATAAATACCAGTTTGATTATTATTTTCAATCAGTTCCTCAGTTACTTAGACTATCTGCAGCCTGACAGAAATCTGACAGTATAACCAGATTGGGTGTCCTTGTTGCCAAGGTGCATACCAACTCCACCCTCTCCCCACTCTCATCTGTCTCTACTGTCAACTATCACAGGACAATTCTTAAGTTATTCTCATGTTTTCAAATTGCAATTTCCTTGCCTCGATAATGCTGGTGACACTGAATATTTTTGTTAACAATCCACCAAATATGAATTCAATTTTCAAGCAGAATGATTTACGGATTTTCCTACCTGGTGAAATAGATGTTGGACAGGTGCATTCTTCAACATCTTCAACTGGCTACAACACAGAAAAACACAACTGATTAAAATTTGTTACATCACATCCTGTGTGGTAATTTTCATTCAAATGCCCAGACTCAATTGCAAACATGCCTGCAATATGGCAACATTAGAAACAGTCACCATTCTCCTTTCACACTTTAAACTAAAGTCTTTCACTCCATTCACCATCTATTGTTAGAACCTTCCCTCTCAAATTCAACCCAGTGGTACATAACACATCGAGACAAGGCTGTTAACCCTCAACCCTCAAAATAACATGGATAGACGGGCGGCTGTGGTAGTGCATTAATCCCAGGGTTTGAAGTGTTCTTGACCACAACACTGAACCCTGAGTTGCTCCGCCACCATCTGTGTGTGAGTGTGTGATTGAGAGGCAATATTGTAAAGTGTTTTGGCTGTTAATGTGGAAAAGCCCCATATAAATGCAGTCCATTTGCCATTTACCATTGCTGTATACTTTCTAAAATGTACTATTGTGAAGTTGAAAACACTGCAGAATTCACTAGACAGCTCCACAAAACTATGTGGTTTGTTGGTTACATTTTCAACACTTCACAAATGTTCAAGATCAATCAACTGTACAAATCAGTGGCTTTTCCATGTTGACATCATGCTCATTTTACCATCTACAGTGGAAGGCAGTCAGATTATACTGAACATATTTTCAAATACAGCTGTGCCTTTCTCCATTTTTTGTCCAATAGTTTGGATGTAGCAGGTGTATGTCGCCTCTTATGCAAGTTACGTGCCTAAAACTGTGGACATGATGCATTTTCACTGGCTTCTGCAAGTTAAACATGTCTCAACAAATGCTGTGCTGCACACTACAGTACATCAAGGACAGACAGAGAATCAAGAGATTACCCCTGGAGGGTGTACACATTTTACCAGTGTTGATTAGACAGGCTGGAATGGACACATTCCTTTTTCAGTTCTCACTGCTACCTTTCCCTGTTTGTTTCTTTTCAACAATGCCATCTTTTAGAAATATTCACAGTTGCACCCTCTGGTTCAGAGGAACTGAACCACATCCTGTATGTTCACAGCCTAAATAGGAACGTACACATAGTTTTTGCTTTCGCCAATTTTCTACATTTGGTGTGAAAATACTAGAAATGATTAAATTATGAAAGAAATTATGTGGAACCTTTTTATTAGGTAGACACTGATAACTGGTATTATTCAGTCAGTTTGGTGACTCTTGTCAACTCATATCCTGTTATAGTCACTTCAGCAATAAAGCACACACTTGCTGAACTAAACACACAGAGGGGTTTGTCTGATACAGTCTTACGTGGTCCGGTATGACCAGAAGCTAATGATAATGTTTGCTAATTTTAGCGAACTTTAGATAAATGTTGCTGTATAACTGACATTTCTGAGTCAGTATGCTAAATTTCCAACTTTTACATTGGTGGACTGCTTTGAAGGTTGGGAGACACTGCATCTGTAAAATTTCAGATGTATGCTTTGCTATGCTGATGAACTTGACAATACGGGATTCTTTTTAAAAAAGAAAGAGTCTACAATTCTATTGACAAATATATTACATGTTTGTGTGTGTTTCTATGCAGTGCTTGCATCCAACAGGTGGAACAGTTTGGGGTTAAATGTTCAAAAGCATTGAACTACCTGACTTGTCTAAAACATACAGAGACAAAGAAAGATTAGATGACATGCATCACATGCATATGCATCAAAGGTGGTAATACTGACCTGTCTTATTCTGTCTGAAGATGGCCTCAGGTATCCAGACGGCATGGAGCTCAGGTGCAGTGTCACAGCATCTGCTGGACACACATTACTATAATTAGTGTACTGTCTTAAAAACCACAGTAGGAAAACATTATCACTGAAGGCAGTTCAAAGGGCAGCTCAAAATGTATGTAACATAAATTCTCAAATAGAGGCCTGGTCTAAATTTACTTCAATAGCAGCCAGAGTCAGGTTTTATTTGGTGCAGGCTAAGAGATAGACCTTTATTCAGAATTTACCATGTTCCATTCGATTTTATTAATTTATTTTTACTGTTTTTATCTCTGATATACCTTGTTTGATTTTGCCATTTATGTGACCTGACTGCTGTAACACTGGTAGCACTGGCAGTAAATTTTTTGATTGCTGTCAACGAAGCTCAACACTTCCTGCACAAATGTTCAAGTTAATAGCCTTCCAGATAGAAAGATAGATAGACAAATGTACTGATGGACTTAGAATTTACCATGCTCTTACTGTGCAGCTATAGTCCAAGTACCCACCCACCCACCCCTTTATCTGTATTAAAATATCAGCTTTTATTTGAGAATTTCTGCAATGTATGAGCGCTCATAGAAAGAGTATATCCATATGTGCTTTTTTCTCTCCCATATTTACCATGGGGATCTGTCACCTGCACTGGATAATTGGCCTCCAAGGACTGTGAGAGAGACAGAGGGCAGGCAAGAACATATTAGAAAGTAAAATGAATAAACTTGGGAAACACAAGTTTGTATGCACTGTAAACCCTCTTCTTGGCATCTTGATATTCAGTCAGTTCATCAGATTGAGGCAGCATTCAAGATGTAGTCTGTATGTGTGGAGGAAAATAACTTGTGTGCAAAGAACAGCCTGCTACAACCTGTTCTTCCATGAGCCCTCAGGCGCTAGCAATCGCAGCACAGTGTGTTCAGCTATGGTACATTTCTTAGCAGATTACTGTAAGAATGTGCTTTCGAAGGAAGAACAATGAGACATCAGCACAAAGCAAACTGGAGAGAAGACAAGTCAAGACAATGAGAAGGTTAAATAAACACGTGACTGGAGGAGAGAATAAAGAAAAGGTCCTCACAAATTCTGCCACAAAGCTGGTGGTGTCTGTGTCCTCCACAGGTTCAGAGATGCTTCTGTCTGTTACAAAAAAGTAAGAGGCTTCAATACTGTGAATATATGCTGCCATCCCTAATCATTTCACCCACTTTCTACATATCACCACCATCAACTGCTGAGATGCACAGAAAAGCCACATCCTCCTGCCAACAAGTATATTCTGGTAGGTGAGTATGATGTAGTTTGGACATGTTTATGTAGACAATAAAACTGGGTAGTAATGACACATCATGATCATTTCAGTGAGGTAAACTGTGATTTTCAAGGACAGGAAGACTTTTTCATAGCATTACTTCTGCCACGACCCTTTCATTTAAGATACATTATCAAATAAAAAAGTGTGAGCTTAGGTGTGTTTACCCCCCACATCATTCCTGCGTAAAGCAAACCAGCTTGTGATGCATGAAAGCCTCACAGAAACAATGAAAATACTGTTCAGCACCAACATGAACTCTTAAATCAAATGCCTCCTGTACTGATAAGGAATATTTAGAACAGGTACATTCACGGATGAGTTGGAGAGCAGCACAAAGGCAACTTTTCAGCTCTAGAAAATACCTGGACAGGGCTATGTGGGCCTCATCCGACTACGTCACTGTGAAGCCATTGTGTCGAAAGGGCTCCAAATAAAGACCTGCTTTGGCCTTTCTTGGGTTACACTCTGTGACGACAAACTTTAATTTGCATGGGAAACTAGAAATAGGATTAAGTGATCAGGTGTAAGCAGACAGTTCCTACATACAGCTTTCAAGGTGCTGTTCACCTGAGAGAGAGCAGTTGTGTGTAGTTCACAGACAGTATAACAAGCCTGTATGTTGGCCTAAGGCTTTGTAAAACACTCATGTCAGCTTGACTTTAAATGACGTGTAATGTAGATTCTGGTACAATGATCAAATTATTATACACAGCAGGGCTTCTCAAAGTCCAGACCTTGGCCCACATCTGGACCGAATGTCTGGTCCCAACCCACAACTTTGTGATTATTAAAATAAGTTCATAAAATGCATACATTTAACATTATTCAGAGGTGGAAGAGGTCCAGTCCATTTGAGCCAAAAAATCCATAATTCATAGTTCATCTGTTCTATGGAATCAGATTATTCTCCACATCCATTCTCCCTGCTAGCGGACTCCCCATCAAACCACTCGGCTCCCAGGTTGGCCATTTACTGGAGCTGACAGCAGCACACTAGCTGGAGTAAACAACGTAACTCCAGAGTTGTTGGAGAATCACACAACTTGTCTAGTCGACCCCAGAAGTGTCAGTTTGGTTAATTTGGTTGGCCTTAACTGTTTTTTTTGAGTTTCAAACTGAGTATTTTTGTTGAGATAAGAACTTGTTCATTGGTTGTTGAACTGTGGCTTTTGTTTTGAAAGAAGAATGTAATTAATAGCTCAGCCATTCTGCAGAAGTGGACACTCACTGAGAATCATAAAGCTTTTCTATTAGATGTAAGAGGCAACATTTGGGTTTATGTTCATTGGCCAACTGTTGTATTGAGTCCCAGAAGAAGAGTTTTTTTGTTGAGGTAAGGATTCATTGGCAGCTGACCTGTGGGTTTTCTACTGAGCACAGACTGCCTCCTCAGTGGAGGTCTGAGACCATTTTCTAATTCAGTATCTAGCTATTATTATGGATTTTCCATGATTTTTAGTCTGTTAACACTGACATAGGCTCACAAAAATAACATTAATTTGTGAGAAAGTGGGGCAGCAGGTAGCGCGCGTGCCTCACAGCAAGAAGGTTACCAGTTCGATCCCCGGGTCGGGCCCTTCTCCAGGCACTCCGGCTTGCCTGCAGTCGGCTGGCGACCGGCTCAGTACCCCGCCTCTCGCTTGCCGACAGCTGGGATAGGCTCCAGCCCCCCCCAACCCCAAAAGGGATAATCGGGGGTATAGAAGATGAATGAATGTAAGAAAGTGAAAATAAACAATAATAAGCTATTTAGGCCGGAATATCTTTTTATTTGAAAATCTGGTGTCAACAGAAATATTCTGGCCCTTGTCCCCAGATGCATGTGGTTTTAATGTGACATTGTTGTCATGGCGACATTAATGCTGCAGTGTGTTGTGTGTTGTTGCTGTGTTTCCTTTGGTGTAAATGTAGTTGTAAGAATATGTCTGCGACATAAATAAGGACTAAGGATCTGAACCTTGTCTGCCTTGGTGTCATGCTGGCTCAACCACATGAAATGGATGTTAATTCACTGATTAAATGTTGTTTTGTTATTGTCAATTGTTCCGGAGGTCTGACTTCAACCTCAGTGCTAGATGGCACTAAATCCTACACAAAGGACAAACAATGAATGTATCCTGTATTGTGTGTTGTCCAAAAAACTAAAAACACATTAATGAGCCACAATGTTGCACTGGATGACATGTCCATTCATTATAATGAACATACATCAGTCCATGTAATTTATCTGGACTCAATCCCACACATTGTCCTGCTGCCCCAAATACTCTCTGGAGCACCAAATGTGGATTAATGAAAAAAGTTCCCAACAAATGTACGACTAAATGTATGTAGGAAAGTGCTCAACATTCAAGACATGTTTCTCAAGATGTCTTTAGTTGGGTTCCCCAGAATGTCACGACATACACCTGAAGCAACATAAACGGTGCATGTTTCTTGTAGTTATTTTAAATATTAGATATATATTGTGAATTTTATTTGACATTTTACTCTTTGTCTTTTTTCCTTGCATGGGGACCTGGGATTGTATGCAAGTAAATATGCCGGAAGCCTATTTCATTTGTTGGGAAAACCAGTAAAAGTCCAAGTAAAGAAAAGAAGTCTTTGGGAGGAACCAATGGGCTTGGAGATCTGAGTTATTTTGATCTTGTCATTGGATTTGTTGACACTGTGAAAAATAAAGAATAACGCAAGCCTTGTCCTTCAAACTGTAGTTGTTGATGTTTCTGTATAATGCAATATATGCCAAATGTCTGATGACAGAAAAAAGAGCGAAGGTGGACTAAGAAGAAGAAATTTGTTTTGTTGGATTAATATGAAGAAAATGTTTTAAGACAAATACATGCAGAAATACCCTCCAGTAGGGCTGCGTGATATGGCCCTAAAATAATATTACAATATTTCAGGGTATTTCTGTGATAATGATACTCTTGACAATATGACAAAATATGGAATGCAACTTGCCAAAGATGTGGTGATGCCAAGCTGAGCCAATGCGGCTCATCTGCTTAGTGTAGAACTCACAATAGCTGTTGAGCTTTCTTCGTTATTTCACTTATTTCAGCTCCTCCTACTTGAGGTGCTGAAATAAGTTTGTCATCATATTAAATTATACTGGTATTATTGTGAACCATATGATGTGGCACACCCCAATGTGGCATAAAAAATGGATGACATTAAGTCATTTGATTCCATTTGATTTCCCTGGCTGAAATGAAACACTCTTCAGCATATGAGTTATGCATCTGGGCATTTACTTGCTCAACATTTTAAAGCTGCAGTATGTAACTTGTATAAAAGTAATTTTTTGTCATATTTGCTAAAACTGGCCCTATGCCCAGACAGCAGTACATGAAACATGTAATCTGTGAAAAAAAACGACTCCATTGGTCCCACCTACTGCTCCTATTGCGATTTGCAAGAATCCACCGCGCCCAACACAAAACAACCAATCAAAGTCAGAGGAGCATCTGAGGGAGTGTCTGACATCTGTCAATCACTACTCACACACGCTGTGAACCGCCCCCTCCCTCTGCTCATGCTGCCGGCTGCCGCTCAGTCAAACAGCTCTGTGAGCGGCGTCAGGAGGCTAGTGAAAGCTATGGCGGAGCAACAGCCACCCACAAAGGAGGAACTGCCCATACCACCGCTGCCAACAGCAGAATATACGGCTAAGACAACAAATAACCATGAAGCTAATATGGTGATTGTTACAGTAACACTCTGCAGCGCGTACGGTATGTTAGCGACTGTGATGGAGCAGCTGGGCAGAGTTAGTGTGTTTCTGATGCTAAGGCTAATGTTACTGGTTGTCACGGCAGCAGTGCAGACGCCGCAGGGAGGAGGGGCTTGGAGGCAGGGCATGAGTGCAGTGAAGAGGGAGGGGGAGTGACCTGAACTTGTGTTGGATCAATTGGATTAATTGCACATTGGAGACCTCTGAGCTGGTTTAGTCAAAAACAAAATACATTTTCTTGTACAATCTGCTGCATCTCCCAAAGCAGTGATTTCTTGCGTTTGATTAACAAATGCAACCACCTGCACAGAAAGGAAATGGTCACAGCTCCGTAGCTGAAGAATAGACTGAATAATTCCTAGTGCAAATGTTGATCTTTTGAAAGCTGATTTGCAACCTGTTCTAAATACAGTAAATAAAGGGTATATTGATAAATGAACGATCAAACAAATTTTAAGTTTAAGGTAATCAGTAACTCCGACAAGCCTTCCCACATACATGAGTACTTGTCACAATACACTGAACTGTATATATGGAGGGATATGTACATATTACAATGCCTCTTCAAATAAACACATTTATGTTTATGATTGCAAAAACATCGAACAGCATATTATCATAAGCCTTACAAAATAATAGGAGTGTGAACTCAATCCACCATATACTGTAGGTCTAACATGTCATAGTGGTATTTTTCCAGCGTGCTAGCTATTATGTGCACTTTAAATGTCATGTCTTGCAGTGGCAGTGGATTTCTCATTATGGAATTAACTGTTGTCATTTTTAAACAGCCACGGTCCACAGGATGTGCCAGACACTGTAATCCATTAGAGTGGAAAGGAAATGTAAATCCCCGTCATCACAGCTTCTGTAGACCAGCCCACACAAGACTACCAGGAAATGTTGACATGTTGCACTTTGCCTCCATGTTGCTTTTAGTTTATTTCTAGAAAGCAAAGAGTGTGGAATCAATCAGCCATGGGGAAAACTACACACTTATTTCATTTCCATTTTGTTTCATCCTGACTACTGTCTCCCTCACTGTCCTCTGGTTCAGCAAAGGCAGCGCAAGAGACAATTTAATCACCTTGTTGATGTTGGAAGAACAATCTGGATTGCTTGTATTTACTTTTTTGACCAAGTCATACACAGAGGACACTGCCAAGTGTTTTCCTGCCAGCTTTAAGCACATCCATTCTCTACAGTGGAGTCTCTGTCAAGTTGCAAGGTGGTTTTAACTCCCCAGTCATAGTTAGATGTGAGTTAGACTGATGATTGATGTGCAATGCTGTGCATGATATGCACTTCTGTCCTAGCCACTTCAATAAAGCAAAATCCTGAACAGAGGAAAACATTAGCCTTATGACATTAGAGAAAGACTGTGGGTATATTTATTAAAAGGCAAATGTTAAGTGAAAATTGCAACAAGACACAAACTCCCGTCTCCTGTACGACAGTTGAGCGTGCTACATGCATATCCATCACCGCAACCTCCACACTCTTACTTTCTACCTCATGACATAAAGGGCATGCTACTTCTGGAGTTACTGAATGTTGGCATTGGAGGTAAATCATGAGGTGCAAAATAGTCTGATGTTGACATAATGCCGAGGGACACCGCTCTGGATAACCTAAGCCCCTTTTCTTTTACTTAGAAAACAGAATGTTGGACTTCAGTTACCTAAAATTTCTTCACAATGAATCAGGTCAAAACAGTGATTGTAGTTAATGGTAGTGAAACAAAGGTAAACACTTATGGGCTGCAACTAACTAATATTTATATTAATGGATAATCTGTCAGTTATTTTCTATATTAATAGATTAATTGTTTGGTCTGTAAAATATCAAAAAATGGTGAAAAATGGCCTCTATCGGAGCCCAAGGTGATATCTTCAGATTCTTGTTGTGTCTGAACAACATGCCAAAACCCAAAGATATTCACTTTACAAACATATAAGACAAGAATATCAGTGAATACTCATTTGGGAAGCTGAAACATTTGGCATTGTACCTTGAAAAATTGCTTACTACTTACCCAAAATAGTTGTTACTTAATTTCCTGTCGATTGACAAATTGATCAATGAACTCACTGTTTCAGTTCTCAAAACCTGACATACAATTCACCATACTATTTCAGCAGATCACACCCCAGGCAAGGATTCTGGCTGTGTAAAATACTTGCAGTAGAAGAGCAGCAGACTCTCTAATCTCAAAAGTCCTTGAACACACCAAAAAAAATTTTTTCAAAAACTGTCCAAGCTGGCGATAGCAGTACCATATAAATAGCATCGCCACATTTCTAGTTAATATGCTCAAACTTGCAGAACTACCAGCAACTATGCTGTATATGGGTGGTATTCCCCTTTTAATGTAGTGCATTAAGCATTAGGACTTACAGCCAGTCACCCAATTATCACGTTTAACTCGAACCCCAGATCAGTTGAGCATTGTTTCTCCCTCTCTGGGAATGCAGGGGCATGTAACTGCACGCTCTGGATAAAGTTCAAGAGATGAAATATAAACCACATCATAATACATTGCTTAGGGCCATAATTCCACACAGGTGAACCCAGCTTTTCTCCATTTTGACCACCCATGTCTCCTATGAAAGGATAAAGCACAGTTTCTAAGCGACTTGTGTAGTGGGCCGTTTGCTTTATCGTGAGTTTGTTTCCACACATGAATGGAGGTGAATGGCATGCCAATACCCACTCGGTCTAGACTGACAGAAGCTATATACACACGCCTTGTACAAACTCCCTGCTACATGTGTAACATAGCTTAAAGTTATCTCTTTCACTGTGTGTGTAGGTGTGTGTCTGTGTGTGCCTCAGCTTCATTAGACTGGTATACTAATGCTTACACTACCTCTTTAATTACATGCCACCCAATCAAAAGTGAATGTTTCTCCCCAGTCCCTGAGTCACACAAAAACAGTCTGCAAAAACCGCACTGCCAATCAAACTGCACATAAAGAGAAACTTAAAAATGACTATTTGTGGTTTTAGGTGGAAACTATCGTTTGATAAACTGTTTCTGGGTGCAGTGACTGTGCACAGCTGGCTGTAACAGTGAAGTTGTCAGTCAAAACAGTCACAGATGTTGCTCAGAAGTGTTGGGCAGATGGACAAAACTGTTATTAGTCGAGAAATAGTTCCATCATGTAACTCGCCCTAAAACTATAGTCATTTTTACATTTTTCTTTCTGTTTTAGCAACATTCCCGTCCTTGTTACTCTAATCCTCAGATCAAGGTGTGAACTAGAACTATTTCCGACCAAAAAAGTACTCACTATGAAATCAGAGTAGGCAGAGAAAGATGTTGCTGTGTAAAACTTTAGATGTCACTTTGCCAAATCTTTGACTGCCACAGACAGATTTCTCAACACCTAGAAAAATAAGTCCAAAACTACCTGCATTGCTAGAAACAATGAGAAGGTATGTTTTTGTGTCATTTGGACAAACAGGTCTAAAGCTTCAAGTTTCAATGAAGAGCTCAGCTTTAAAACCAAACATATCCCAGTTTGTGCCAGACAATCAAAACCCACATCAGTCTGACCTTTGACCTGCAGGCACAGAGTCAAGTTCAACAGTTTCCAGGCACTGTGCTGGACAGGTCAAGTGGGTTGAAACAGGAGCTGAAGGGACAGTTAAAGAGGCATGGATAGACCTACCAGGATGTGTTCAAAAAAATCTGACATTCAGTTCATTTAATAACTTAATGATTAATCTTACATCTGATTGGTTCACTCGTACCACTGCACGGGTGCAAACTCACATTTTGTCTCAGTGTGAATGTGTCAGTGTGTGTTATCCGACTCTGCTTTGTAGCTGTGCTTTATGTCGCTCTGACACTGCTCAGCTTTGGTATGAAAGGTCAGAAATATGTCTAGTACAATAGAATGACTAAAACCTTTTCACAGTTACTGTAGGATTACTATATGTAAACAGATAAGGGGGTGACTTGGCCTAATTTACTCCACTTTTCTCAAATTTTAGTTACTTGATAATAATAACATAACATGTGCTGCTGTGATAAGCTTTTCAAATGGCATCCAAATAAAGAAAAGAAATTCAAGTAACAACTGAACCTTCTTGTATCTCCACTTTAAACATTGCAACAAACACTCTTAACCAAACCGAACTGAATCTAACTGGCTAAGCTTATAGATGTACCCAAGATGTGCTATAAATTACAGTTTAGGAATGCTGAAAGGAACTACAGTGTATACTTGGATCATATAGGATTGGAGACAAACAGCCATTAACCCATAATGTGAATAAACACATGTTCATTATCCTGTGTCAAAGACAGGATGTGTATGAATGTGGTTGACTGGTTTAAGGCAAAAATTGAAAGGGAGATAGGATGTTGTATTTTCCTCTGCACTAACATACGTGGAGAATCAAGTTAAATAAAGACAATTTTCTCCACACACACACACACACACACACACACACACACACACACACAAAATAAAAAAAAAACAAGAAAACTGCAAAAACACTCCAGATACGTATCAAAACCTTTATACCACTGAAGGATTTGGTGACTAGTCCAAAACTTCTTTAGTGGGTTGAGTTGCATTAGTGGGAAATTTGGAATTTTGACCTCAATATTTCTAAAATTCTGGCCACAGGAAAGTTGCCAGGCTATGTAAAATCTCTTTATTTGCACATCATGACACTTGTTTTGTCCTTTAAAGGAGCTCTCTACGTCATTCTTTTTAAGACATCAACTAAATGCCACAGTGGAGGCGGATAATCACCAGCCAAAGGGATTTTTCACTACCAGGCAACCTTATTCATGACTCTATGAAGCATCAGTGTTTATGAACCATTAACGAATCCATACAGGATGTCTGTCTTATATTTAATGATCATGTTATTAGCTAACAGAAAAACGCCAGTGCACGGGGGGAGGCCTGTTATATCTCCTGTGGTGCATTCATACGAATCCAAACTAAGCACCGATTTGTCCATAACACATATGGTCAGACATTAACTTTGTGAGAATCAAGCATCACTGTGAAAGAGATAACGGGTTTTCCATAACTAGAGTGAGGGTTTTTTAATTGTGGAAACTTTCTTGATTGTGGTCGCAGACGTAAACCAGGAAACACTTGATGTTTTTCCCCTAACTAACGGTTCACAATTGATTTTCAACGAATACAGAATGTTCTGAAAGTACCTTCGAGGCTAATTCCAATAAAATAAAAATATTTCGAACAGTAAAATGTGTGTTTTACATGTCTTAACAAAAAAGGGAATAGTAACAACATAAATTCGGGAGGTCCAAAGTTAATGTTTGCGAAGCTCGTTAAGATAATGCAAAAGAAATGAAGAACAGTTTGGAATAAATGAAATAACAGTGAACACTGTAACAAAGTGTAGCCAGATTGGAAACTCAGCCAACCTAACATCCACACAGTCTATGAGTCTATGAACATTTACTTACCGAACGGCTCCTTACACGCCCTCAAACTGCTCATTTTTGAAACTTGGACGTCTCCCATGCAGGGAAATGTAGCGAGATTGATATAAACTCGCAATTTAACGTGAACTGCTGAAAAACAGACAGCAGTCCTTCACACAGCGGTAAGGCAACGTGTTAGTGCCAGCCCAGCCGGAGGCGGCTCAAAGCCAAATGAAGCACCTCAGTCATGAGAAGGTGCTGGGACCAGTGCTGCCTTCACTGTCCCCTCGTAAATGGAATAAATCTTCGTTTTAGAGTCATTGAAGGTCCAGTGTGTGGGATTTAGGGGAACACGTGGGAAGAAATGAAACATAATAATCATAATAATGTTTATATTAGTGTATAATTACCAGAAAATGAAAATAAGAATTGTTGTTGTCATTACCTTAAATGAGCTCTTCATATCTCTTTATTAGACCCTACTAAAGGGATGACCCGCCCTACTTTGCCTCTGACTGGCCATTACACATTGCTTTCCTTGGTTGGATTGGTTAGAGTTAAGCATGCGGAGTTTACCTTTAGCCATTGGAAGTGATGATTGACTAGGGTTGGGATAAGAATATCAGAGTAAGCCAATCAGAGACATCCCAGTATCCCTTTGCCATAGTAGCATTTGTAAATTTTGGAGTGGGTCGTCTTCCATTGAGTACACTATGTTTCACCACCATGTTCCTACAGTAGCCCTGAAGGGGAAAACTAAACACTGGCTTTAAGAAGGGTCTTTCACATTTTTTGAGGGGAGGGTCAGGCGAGAGACTCCCTAAAAAATCCTCATTTCACCCTTTGGGCAGTGCCTTACATCCAAATGCTCTCATTGGCTCACATTGGGGTCTTACCATCACTTTTTGGATGAACTCGCTAAACCATAACCTAAGAAGTTGTTTATTAACCCAATCTTTGCCTTAACTTCAAGATTAAATTTACAGGAGACCTCATGCATTTTTGTAACTTTGATCAGATATGTTTTTTTTTTTTATTTTGTGATCATCAATTTATGATGATACACCTGGTCCCTTGTAGTGCTAGTTTTATATGTATACATATATATAGCTCTATATCTTTGTCTACATATGTATCTCTGTATTTCTATATTTCTAGAGAATTTTTAACATTATCAACTTTATCGTTTAAGTTACATCTTGCTTTTGTAGTTCATCAGATAAGAGCTAGCTCATGTTTGTTATTGCTAGCTTATTCATTGTGTTTAAAAACCAGACATTTCCGACACGTCTAACATTAGACACAATTGAGCTGATGTCATGTCTTGGGTTTTGAAATAGCAGCTCTTGTGGAGATTAGCTAGCAGCAACATAAGTTAAACACAATCACTTGGTATTGATGTCACAATGGTTAAAGTAGTTTTAGCATCACAAGGTTCTCTGCACTGGTTTCCTGTAACATTCAGGGCTGATTTTAAGGTCCTCCTCCTTGTATGCAAAGACTTTAATGGACTAAGACCAAGCTACATTGCTAACTCCCTTGTTTATTATTTGTCCTCAAGAACACTGCGATCATCTGCTGCTGGTCTGCTGGAGGTTTCCAACAACAGGCAAAAGAAAATCAAGGATGCAGCCTTTGTCCATTACGCCCCAAAGCTCTGGAACACACTACCTACAGATATCACTGAATATTTTTTAAAAGAAAGCTAAAAACATATCTCTTCACTTTAGCCTTAAACTATGACTTCCTGATAGAGGCCTGAAAGTTTTGTGCTCTGCCTCATGCTTACATACTACAGCACTTCTTTTCAAATGTTACTATGATAATGTACTTGATTTCTATGCATTCAATGCATTGTATTTTTAACTTTATTTTATTGCTATTATTCAGTGGTTTTATTTTCCATCTTATGTAAAAGATTTTCATCCTTATTCTTTATTATTATCAAGTGGGCTTTGTTATCCATCTTATTTTACGTTGATTTTGTATCCTTGCTTTTTATTCCATGTTTTTTTCTTTTGTTTATGTGAAGCACTTAGCGCATGTGATTACTATGTTGAACAGCACTTTGAGCTGTTGTTCCTGTATGAAAGGTGGTACACAAATAAAATGCAGTTCCTCGGATGGCCACTTGAGGCTGAATCCAAAAGCAAGTCTTTTCTCTTTACCGAGTTTTTGAGTGAGGTATTTGTGGAGTCAGGTACTGCCAAGAGCCACTGTCACTGAGCTTCACACTGGCTCTTCAGAAACCTGTGGGTGATGTCACAGAGTCTACGTGTTTTACCTCTACAGTTTTTATACAGTCAATGAGTGAAACCAATGATCCTAGCAGTATGAATACTTCATGAGGTTGATCATAGTGTTCAGTGATTGTTACCAGTTTGCAAGAGTTCACATGACCACAAGGAACACTTACAGGACCATGAAATTACTCAAACTGCAGCAGCCTCAGAGGTAGCTGATGATTGCTGATGTCAGCATAGTGGCAGTAACAATAGCAGTAGTCACAGTAGTTTCACCACAAGTGCTATAATAGCACAAGTAACTGGAAAAATGCAATTAGACTGAAGTGACAAGGGAAGCTGTGTGAAGGATGGACCAGGCCGGGCTTCATTTCAGCTTTTCCCACAGCTGTTCTATGCAGCCAAGTGGGCAGCCACCACTAAATTGGTGACCATCTTCACTAAGGTCAAAAGATTTCAGAACTCTTAAACTGAGCACATATTCACAACACAAACATGACAATTTACACAGAGTTTCCAGTTTCAGCTGCATCTGATAATTCAAATACAAAAAATACTTTTGTATTCTCATTCATTTGTAATGATTAACCAAATATTGATTTTTAATACAGCCGATTATCAGTCAAGAAGGAAGTAAGGAATATGCATCATAAATTGGCTTGATTTAAGATTTTTTTAGAGCTGCAAAGATATGTATTAGCACAATTCACTTGTATCTTTACATCCTAAAGTCAGCTGTATTTCTTCCTGGATTATGTATTATTTTTGGTTGTTGTATTTTCATCAGGTACCATGACTGTCAATAAAGGTTATAGTAAATTTATGTTCACTTCAACTTGCGTATCTCACACCTAAGGATGTTAACTTCAGTGTTACTAAGCAATTCCAAAGTTGAGTCTTTCTGCCATCAGTGCTTAAATTGTCCAGAAACGCTGGGATTGTGCTGTAAAGATGTATAGTAGATGTGAGTAGAAGACACATAATTATATGTTAAAGACTCACAAGTGGAGAAGCACCTCACAAGGAAGTAATGATCTCATACACAGTGAAAAATCTGCTTTATCAAAATACTGTGTTTTTATCACAACAGTTAGATGCATCATTTCTCCATCTCGTGCTGAGGTTCCTTCTCATGGACTGAAGGAAGAACTAAAGTAGTCCAAGTTGACCAAAGGATGGTGCTCACAACAAAATAATGACGTCAGTCGCCCACAGCCACCCTGTACAGGACTAACAAACATTTAACAGCAGTTCTGAACAAAAAGTGACACATTTCCAAATGGAGTTTCCAGACCAATCAGCACCATCCGTAAGATAAGACAAAGACACGATTGTTTGAATGTTAGGTGGTTGCTCATCACACATAAACAAAGCATTATGATTAGACAACTATTCTGTTTTGCTCTAGTCTCTTGTTGTTGCTACAGTCAGTAGTTTGATGCATCAGACAACAGAACTCCTCTGTGTTTACCCATAGACATGCAACTCCAGCAGACCCAAAGCTTTCACTGAATACATCCAACATTGATACCTTACAGTCACTTTCAGGATAAGAGGTGTGCTGTGTGTCTCATCTTCCAGCCTCACTCACCTCATGTTCTTAAGTAGCCTCCCGCAGACTCCAGCGCTCCATCTGCATATTTGGAGGATGATCCAGCCCCTGTCCAGCCCAGAAGACAAAGCTCTTACTGTCTGCAGGCCAGCTGACACCAGTTGTCAAATGAATTAAACAGAGCAAAGCAAAATCTGTCGCAAAAACATCCATCCATCCATTTTCTACACCCTGAGCCAGTTGCCAGCCGACTGCAGGGCAACATATACAGACAAACAACCATTCATGCTCACACTCACACCTAAGGACAATTTTAAGTCACCAGTTAACCTAATGAGCATGTTTTTGGTCTATGAGAGGTAGCCGGAGTGCCCGGAGAGATGCAGAACATGCAAGCTTCGCACAGAAAGACCCGGGGGTCGAACCAGCGACCTTCTTGCTGTGAGGTACGCGCACTACCTGCTGTGCCACCGTGCCGCCCTCGCAAAAACATATGCGCCACATATACACCATGGTGTAACCATGGTGGTGGAATAGGTTGGGTTTGGTTTGTGAGGGAAAGGAAGATAAAAAGAGCCACACTAGGTGAAGTGGTTTTGTGTAGAGACACAGAGATGTGCAGTCAGGCAGAGTGAATTCCTTTCCTCTAGCTGTTCAGTGAAGACACATGCACTGTTTGGCAGGTCTGCATCTGTACACAACACTCATACTGCCCCTGTGTGTGTTTTACAAATGATGATCTGTCTTTCATTATCAGGTCCATGCACTGTAACAATAGAATGTATTTCAGAAACCCTTTAGAACGACACAACTAAAATTTACACAGGATCACAATGCATGTTGGTGTATGAACATCTATACATTTAAGATGTAATGTGTAGATATATGTGACACATGTGTACATGGTAAAATGACTTCAATCAGTTCTACATAGAGAGGGAACACAGATTTTGAAAAATGATGATACAAAAGGCAACATTAAAATAAGAAATACAGACATGCTAGGCCACCATGGCTGATAACACTGATACCTGTTACTGAAACTGTACATGTTACAATGTGCATGTGTGTCTACATGCAGGGATGTGCTGTTCTTCACAATATCTTCCAAATGTAGTGAGGTCATGTTCAAAACCTTGGTGTCCTACATTGTTGCTTTCATGTGGCTGTAAACAGCGACGTGCTTTAGAATCACTGATTTCTTTACCACACTCCTCAAACATTTCCTTAATTTTCACAAGCAAAGAACCCTTAACATACACTCTGACACTTAGTCCTGCCAGTGCTTGTTGTTGCTGGGACTCTAGATGAAGACATTAGGATCTCACTGACCCTCTTTGTCAATGCCTGGAGTTACTACACATTCTGTGCAGAGGCAGACAGTGTGATAAACTGACCCAGAGACAGCTTTGAGGATGATAATGAAAGTAATAGACTCCAACTTTGTGACCACAAATGGAAGCTATGGTGCCAGATAGTGAACATTTGGTACAGGCAGACTGATATAAAAACAAACAGTTTACATGAAAGATTTTTTTTCCATCACCATTAAATTTTCAGAATCAGAATCAGAATACTTAATCGATCCCAGAGGGATATTGGGTCAGTTGTATAACAGATAAATAGAATAGAAATAGGAAATAAGAAATGTCTTAGAGAATATGTAAAAATATGTACAGTACACTATACTACAATATAAATCAAACATAAATAATAAACAATATGATATATGTACATGTACATTTTCAAACTGTCTACAATAAATAGCAACCATGTACATAGAAATACATATATCTGTTGTGCAACCTTTTACATTAAGTAAAAAGAATAGTTGAATACTAGATCCCATACTATTATATAACAATACTAACAATAGTAATATATATAGTAATAATAGTATATAATAATATATAGGAGTATAAAGTAATATTAAGTGTGCCCAGTGTGTCCTGTGTGTATAACAAACACTCTACACTGAAATATATCTATTGTGCAACATTTTCAGTAACAAGCATACTAGAATACTACTAGAATATTGATACTGCTATTACTAATACTATAATAATAACAATAATATCAATAATAACAATAGTAATAATATATAGTAATAATAGTATACTAATATATATATATATATATATAATAATAATAACAATAGAAGAAAAATAATTCTGTATAAATATGCAGTCAATACACACACATATACACCATAGTATTTTGGTGTATTTGATATATAAATAGTATGTTCCTTTTCTTTAGGCAAAATGAGCATTTTCACAAATACAGCTCAAAGTTCTTTACAACAAAGAAAGATGCACCAAGTGCTTCACGTAAAAAACCACTGAATGAACATAAAAAACAGGGATAGAAAATGAACGTAAAATGAGATGAAAAACTCTCTTGAAGATAAATAAATTACATTTCAAAAGAAGTGCATAAGTGTGCATATATATAAAATATTAATACTCTCTACTACACCATAAACTAAAAGGAAATTTTAAAATTTGCCCATTTCTATCCTAACATTGCTGCACATTTCAGCTTTGCAAATATAACCTTCAGAAAACCTTGAGGGAACATTACCTGAAGCTTTCAGAGGGACCTTTATGGAAAGTTCGCAAAGTTCCCTTCTCACACAGAGACTGGTGAAACCACTCACACATCAGTGAAAATATCTCACAAAATCAAATAACGCTCACACACAAATTGAAACTTATGTTGGGATGTGGGCGGTAACATGACACCTACCACTATTGACTTAAAGGAGAAAAATCATCACCGTTACCGTCATCATGACCAAGAATCAACCACAGACCCCCTCTTAAAGATGCACGATGACTCTTTACCGTACTACTGCAGTCATTGAATATATTAGTGATGATGTGTCTGCATCCCATTTTTCTCAGTGGCTGTTGTTCTGTTGTGTACATCTGTGTGCCGTACTTTCATTGTCACACTATTGTGTGACATCCGTCTGACATATCTACAACTTAGTGACAGAAGAGGCATAAAAATGTAGAATATGTCAGCCAGAGGGGTAAATGAGATTCTATTCGTTGAAGGATTCACAGTATTGTTTTTGATGATTTACAGAAGATAATTCACATACATCTACACTGACGTTTGAAATGAACCAGTGCAAATGAGTTGTGTTTAGTGTCACACTGTTTATTTGCACCTGTACTGCCAGTTACCATTCAGTGGTAATATAGTTGTAGAAAGAAGTGGAATTCAAAAAGAATTAAATAAAAAAAAACACAAAACACAAAACAAAAATTAGATTAAAGAAAGGTTTTATTTTTCTTCAAGGCACCATAATCAACAAGCTCTGCACTGATAACACACAGAGACAGTGAGGAGATGGCCACAGCATGGATGTTTCTCACAGAAGACATTTTAACTCTGGGAAAAGCACAGAAGTAAGGAAGAAAATGAGTGATAGCTTCCATTTGGCTGCTTCAGTTTCAGGGTCCTGGTGCTGTTCATGCTGGCTTGCTGTCACGGCTGACTGGGACACTTAGAACAGAGCCATTGTTAATTTTGTTAGTGACACCTGCGCTTTTCCTGCTCTGACGAGTCAAATTTCTGCTGGGAAGAAACGTTTGGAGGTGAAGGAATCATCATCAGCAGCAGCTCTTTTCCTGTTGATCACATAATGTGTCCTCATGGTGGAAGTAGAAACTGATTAGATTCACTGAAGAACTGCACTTCAGTAAATTTTGAAGTTAAACTTACTTTATACTGCTACTCCACTTATTTGACAGATATAGTTACTATTTACTCACATGTTAAGATTTTGCATACAAACAAATGAAAAGCCTATAAAATACAACACATTGTTAATATTAAACCAGTTTTTCCCAACTGTTTGGCTTATAAATACCGCACTTTCATTTGTAATGGAGTATTTTTACATTGTTGTATTTGTACTTTCATTTAAGTAAAGGATCTAAGTACTTTTTCCGCCACTGTGTGTCCTTAAGAAAGAGAAATCATTGCTGCCACATACAACCAGCCAAGGGACCTGTGTCCTCAAAGGAGGTGGAGATAATAGCCAGCAGCTACAACAGGTGAAAACAAGATTACTCTAGGGACCTCTGCTGGACTGTCAAGGAAACACAAGACCTCAGAAAACACAAGGCAAAGCCTGAACAATTGCAAAGGAAATCATTATTTAAATCAATATTTTTATATAAACAACAGATGAAATGCCCAAATGTGTGTAATGTGTCACGAATAGTAATAAACCTACAGAGAATTATCACCAACTCTGTGCTCCCCTCAGCTCTACAGAGTGTTTTATCATTTTGCTTTGGTTTGGAAAACTTTGCCCTCATCAGTCTCTGAACCTATTGGCTATCGTCTGATGACAATTCAGCCTCTGGAGGCAACAGCCAATGTTTTGCAGTGTTGCCAACAGATACCCTTATAACAAATATCTGGGCCAAGACTTCCTCTTCATGTACCTCTCACTGCTTATGGTCCAATTAGCAACTTGACTTTCAAAGTTGACAACAACTCAACATTTCGGCTTGTCTCTATAAACAAGCATCTGCATATGAATGCAGATAACATAAGAAAAGATAATTAAGAGATACAAGATACAAGGTCTGAACAGGTCCAAACTGATGTGGTCTGTTTCATATGCTTATGCACTGCAAAATCTAACTTGCTGTTTCAACCTAAAAATAAGAGTCAAAGGGCTGCCTTAAAATTCTGTTAAGTGACAAAATACAATTTGTTCTCTCAAATGTTATCTTGATTAAATAGTATAAATGAACGATTCTTGTTGTCCTGAACCTCAGTCTTAGTTTGGTTGATCTGGATTTGTTTCTTTTATTTAATTGCTTAGGGAAGTTGTTTGAAGTTGCAAATCTATTTCAGCTTAATTAAAAAGGTCTGTTCATTTGAATTTAATTCATTACTTTTTTGGATTTACCAGCACTTCTTTGAACTTAAACATCCATTTCAATACAACAAGTGTGGCTTGCTTTGTTAAGTTTGTTTTATTCCATTTGATTTACGTGTGTTTATTAAATTCGATATTCAGTTGTTTAAACATCAATATCTATTTCAGATTGGCTATTTGACCTAATCATTTAAAGAAAAACCAAATTCAAATAATTTCAATCAAAAAAACTGATTGAAAGAATTTGTGGTACAGTAATGTGGAAAGTAGTTCCAAGTTTGTTGCAAAGGGAAACATGACAACCAATTAACATCCAAACAGTGTAATATCTACTGGTGCTACAACTGGGCTCAACGACAGCTCCGTATCACCTGTCACAATAAAACTCAAAATGAAGTCAGTGGAGGGACACAGTAAGACCAAGGATGACACTCACATCTGACACCAGAGGTGTCTCAATGTCTCAATCAGAGCTACTCAATTTACAGCTACATGATCCTGACACTAGACAAAACTGAGGCTTCCAATTCAGCAAAATAAGGTTTTTACACTGTCAAAATATCCTCTGTTTAAGCATTGACTGGTTCTTTTTCCCATTATGACATATGGAGGTTTCTTGTCACAACAACATACCAACTTCCTGTATGTTTGTTATTTTAGTGAGATAAAATGATATGTTGTTCAGTTTCAGTTGACTTGGAGCTGTCATCTCATGGCCCACCGGAACCAAAGAGAAAATAGGTAGGTCGGTTAGTGTTACACAGTGATATATAACATAAGATATAATGACAAAGAGGAAAAGTTTTGTTGTTAAAAATGAATAATTTTGTATGTCATACTAATGAGGAAATGCAGTTGAAATACAAAACTAAGTAAAATAGCAAAAGTTTTGTTCTAACAAGAGCAAATTTTTCTGTGATGTGGCAGCCATATGCTGCCATATTTACATTCAGCGGTCACTTTTTTAGGTATGCCTGTACAATCTAATGCAATCCAATAGAACTATTCTGCCATAAAATCTACTTTAATGATGCCTATAAAATTTCTGACTGTCATGGAGGATTTTAAAAAAACATTGTTGTAGTATTGAGGCCCTATTTGGTGCTGCTGTACTGGACTACATTATATTCAGAGGCGTTTCTAATATTCTGCCTCCCTCATGTATGTAAAGAGGGAGGACAAAACATTGGAAACACCTCTCAATATAATGTCGTCCTGTACAACAATGCCTTTAGCCATGACCTCAAAAACAAATAATATAATTGAACTTACACATTTCTGACAATGTCAACTAAAAGTGAACGTTATTTAATCTTTGTAAAGATGACGTTATATCAGAGCTTACATATTGAATTGCATTAGACAGTATAGGTGTACCTATTAAAGTAACCCCTGAGTGTATATGCTCAGCTCTGAAAACGGTCAGAAAAAAATGTCTTGTTAAAGCTGACAAAATTTGTTGCAGTGTTGCTTGTGCTCACATGTTTTCCGCCGCGATAAGTTGGAGATAACTGTCTCCATATCCATGATCAATTCAAACGGGTTCGTCTACTCGGTAGGTGGTAAATCCAACATACCTTGAACGCATCAAAAGAAACACATTCTGCCTCCGTCATTACGCACTGCGACGTAACCCGTTTGTCCAATCAGGTGCGGAGCCTGAAGCTCAGGAAAGAAGCAGATGATATGGCAGCTTTGAGAGCGACCAGGTGGAACTTGCTTTGTTAACACGGCTAAACGTTTGACTATGAAAACACGTTAAGTCAGAGACGGCAGCTGCTCGAAATGATTTATTTAATTTTGATTTCCGCGTTCTCCGGAGCAGTCGTTACGCTGGTATTACAGTTCTTGCTGATATATCGGAGAAACATCGAGCCCATAGGCAGGACAGTGCAGTATGTCAAAGTAGTGCCTGAAAACGCATTGAAGGATTACTTTAATACCCAACATGCCGAACCAGGCCAACAGCAGCAGGACAGCACGGCATCTGGTGCATCTAAACAGCAAGAGGCCGTCTCAACACGGCAGCAGGAGGCGGCTGTCACCAGCGGCAGCCCCAAACAGCAGCCGCCACCGCCTTCTCAAAGCGAGCCCGTTGATGCGGCCAAACCGGAAACGTGCAATTTCCTAAATGCTATATTTTTATTCCTATTCAGAGAGCTCAGAGACACCCCTGTTGTCAGACACTGGCTCACCAAAAAGATCAAGGTGGAGTTTGAGGAGCTGCTGCAGACCAAGACAGCAGGACGGCTCCTGGAGGGACTCAGCCTCAGGGACATTTCCCTGGGCAATTCTCTGCCGGTCTTCAAGACGGCCACACTTATGAAGCCGGTGCATTTGAACGAGGACGGCATGCCGGAGGAGCTCAACTTTGAGGTAGACATCGAATACAATGGCGGCTTTCACCTCGCCATCGACGTCGACCTGGTGTTCGGGAAGTCTGCCTACCTGTTCGTGAAGATGAAGCGCGTGGTGGGCAGGCTGAGGCTGCAGTTCACGCGCATGCCCTTCTCCCATTGGTCCTTCTCCTTCCTCGAGGACCCGCTGGTTGATTTCGAGGCGAAGTCACAGTTTGAAGGAAGGCCGCTGCCTCAGCTCACCTCCATCATAGTTAACCAGCTGAAACGGGTCATCAAAAGGAAACACACCTTACCAAACTACAAAATCAGGTAGGCTGCAGGAAACACTGTTTACCTTCAAAACTGCAACAACAAACAACATTGTTTACCTTGAAACTACAACAACAAACAACGAGGCTGATGAAACTCTTAACCATAACAATGTGATAACCACCAAGGCCCTCCAAAACTATTTAAACAGCAAACATTTCGCCAGAATGATGCTTTCATGTCCAAGACAGACTGATACATGTTATCTCAAATATAAACAAACAACAGAAACAGAGGAATAAATAAGGGATAAATCCTGAATGTGTCCCAATTCTATTGTGTATAGCAGTTTTCCATGCACTGGAGTTTACAGTGCAGTGTTAGCCTACAGCAGAAATCAATGAACTGTGGCTCGCTAATTCAGTTCAAATGATTCAAGGTATTGAAGTGGACCGCCGAACTGTTAATTGGTAACTTCTTTAGGATCATACTGCTGGAAGTAACAATAGCAGAGCCATAATAGCATTTAATTACAGGTCACAATGGTTCATGCAGGGCTCTCTACATATGCACTTCTGTCATATGCATCACTGTCATCATGTATAATGATCTTAATTATCTCATATTTTATTAACTTTGCCCACCCAATTTAAACATGCAGTGAATTATTATAGGTGAATTGTTGGATGAATTGGTAGTGTTAAAGTCTGTATTGTTACTTTTATTTCAATCAGTACATTTCATGGCTGTCAGAAACTTTTAGAAAAACTTTTAACTATGAATTTGATCATCAGAAAATTATGCAGTGTAATAATGAATGAGGCAATCTCTGCCAGAGGAAAAGCAACATGTGGGCTCTAACCCCATCCAGCGGCTAACCTACCTAACGCCTGGTCACCATATCAAAAACTGTAGATGACATTGTAGAACGCTAGCTAACTGGCTCAGAGGTAAATTAGTTCGGGTATTATCAAACTTAAGCTAACTTACTAATGTTAGTCTAATCGCACTCACATATACATGGGAAGCTCCAGTCTGTTATACAGAGTGTAAGAGTGGCACTGATGCATTCATGTTATCCACAGTGACGGGATGACCCTTCCTTCTTTTAGAGACTCCTTGTTTCCAGTGATTTTCAAAGCTGCCTGTCTAATGAGGATATCCCCCGTCTGTGCAATCAATGCAGTTCTTAATGTGTTTTGTCATGAATTATTTTGCCAGTGTTTGTCAAACACTGAAGACGGGATCCGACCTCTCAGCTGATCATGTACAAACACACCCACTCATATAGAACATGTGTGGGTGGGACTGACAGACAGATGGACATGTCTCTCTGTCATCGTGCTCACGTTGTGTTAAAGCAGAGGCTAACATTAGTCAAGTTTACATGCAGAGTGAATCACAGCTTGTTCATTGAAACTGCTGGACTTCAATGAGCAGTTTGGCCAGCAGCCGACATCTGTGGACGCTCTGCTGTCTGAAACAAGCCGCGGAAAGTGTGTTCATTGGTACAGTGGGCTTCTACGGCTTAGATTCTTTTTTAGATTCAGATTTCAGAATCACATTTCACACTTTTATTTCACTGGTAGTTCATCCAAAGTGAGCAGCTTAAGGTGTCAGAGCTGTGGTAGCTGTTGATTTGAATGAAAAAATCCTTTTCAAGCATTTATGACACTATTCTTTGTTTCCTGAGCTGTCAGCAGAGCTGGTGCTCTGCCTCCCACATCCTCTGCCCTTCTTCCAGCAGAGAATAGCTCCTTCATTTCCATATGAGTTTTTTTTTTTTGGTCGTACACTGTGTTTGTTTTCATGAAAAACTCCACGGAGCATCTTTAGGTTCACTGTCAGATTGTGATGTTGCTCCCTCTCTTTTTTTTTAACTTCCTGTACGCTGAACTAATCGACACCTTGTCATTCTAAGATTCTGTCCACGTTTTTTTTTTTTTTTTTTGTGGTCCCATTTTAACAGATCAAAAAATATCAAGCCACATTTTTGTAGTTTAAAAAAAATATAAAATAAATCCCTGCTTCTGAGTGCAACATAGACTAGATTTTCCAACATATTTTAGATGAGGTACTTGGTTGTACTGCCACACTGGCAAAGCAATGTTTTTGGGAAATCAAACTCTCTGCCATAATCAAAAATAAAATCTCCCACTCCGTGAGTCAGAATGTTTTAGATTGCTTCCCTCCCACCTGCAGCTTCCAGCCATTTTTTAGATATCACGTCTGTTTTCAGTGTCTCGTTAATCAGAAATCACGCTGCATGTCTCTGCTGAGACTTACAGATCAACAGGGGATTCAGAAAACAGTTAATAATAATGGGTTCATGAACCTTGAGCCATCAGTGACAACATTTACAACAGGTCTGATCCTCAAAAGACCATGTGATCATAAAAACGGCGAATGACCAACTGTTTTGAGTTGCAGCAGCTGAATAACCTTCCAGTCCTCCATCCATTCACTGAGAAAGGTTACATCACGCAGATAAACTAGAGTCAACTTAAAAAACAGTGTCTGAACCAAATGCAGCTTGATGGAGTGTTTACATGCTGCAAATTTCTCCCAGCTGGGAACATGCAATTCCCCTTTACTGTAGTGGAGTAATTGTCCAGTTTTCTGCTGGTGTATGGTGTTTAACTTTCAGCAAACTGTATTTAAAGTTATGACTAAAAAGCATCATTTGGGCTCCACAGACCATAGAGCCTCCTTTCACTTCAGTCTTTCACATGCCCTCTAGCAAACACCAGTTCAGATGTCATGTGAGATTTCTTCAACAGTGGCTTTATCTTTGCCTCCCTGCTGTAACCTCAGGAATGGTGAAGCACCCAGCCAACAGTTGCTACAGCACACTCTGTCCCGTTTCAGCCATGCGTCCCCGCAGCTCCTTCAGCAGATAGGCCCCCCGGTTGCTCGCCTCATTTGTGTTCCTCTCACACAGATATTCAGTGTTTGAGGAAGGCTTACTCTAGCAGATTCACAGGTGTTTCCTTTATGATTGACCACACTGAACCACACAGTGCCTTGAGGATTATCTCATGTCCTCCCCCTGATTTGTAACTTTCTCTAACTTTGTCACAGGTTTGTGTCGTTTGTCTTCATGATGTGTCAGCTGTTTTACCTTCCACCTACAGGCATATTTAACACACTGAAAAACACCATTTAACTGTCTATGTGACTTTAGCGATGGTTTAGGTGTGTCATAGAAAACTGGTGAAATCAAGATGCTATGAACTATTTTGAGTTTCACATTTGTATGTAATATATCTACATGTATTGACAATTGTGTTTTTTTGCCTTTTGTTGATCAGAGTAAAAAAGTCTAACTTCATCAGCTATGATTCAAAGATGTAGCTCAATGAAGCACTGAAAAGCCCAAAGGGAACCAATACTTTTAATAAGCTCTGTACCAAGTCGAAAGCAGGAAATGATTTCAAGAAGTGAGAGAAACAGAGAGAAAAAGGCAAGTAGAAAGTGTGTATGAGAGAAAGCAAAACTAAACTGTGACTTGCATTATTAGGTCCTGAGTTCAGTGCAGTTCCTTCAATTGAAAGCAGAAACACTGGTGACATTGCGGAGGTGACAGAGAGACACAAACTTGAGGCATCTTGTAATTCACCATGTCCGAGACGTTGATGATGATGATGTCATGGCCATTACTGCTTTGTTTCATGAGCATGTGTCTGAAACAACAGCAGCAGACTACTGGTCAGCTCATGTTTGGTTAGCGCTGCTCAGCGTGTGCCAGAAAGGTGTTAGATAACTACTAATAAATAATTGGCTTCTGTTGTTTGTGATTTAAGTTACTACGGCCAAAGGAAAGTAAGCTCAGTGACAGCACTCAGAATGTTCTTCTCTGGCATTGACAGATTGTTGATGCAGACTCTATCAGCACCTATTGTTTGAGCATTTGGAGTTGTTTTTGCATTCCCTTATGTACTAAATACATTTTTTTTAAAGATGGGAGTGGAAAACATCTATTCTTAAAAATATAGATAGATGTGTGAAAGGCCTAGTAGGAAAAGACTCACTGAGGTCACAGATGTCCTCTGGGTAACAGAGGGGGTCTTCTCACAGCGGCATGGCAACACGACAAATGTGTGTCTGACTATTGACATCCTTAGTTATTAAAATACATTATCAAATTCTAAAAAAATCCACTGATTCCATTGTGAAAATTACTATTGGATTGTGAAATAAAGCATTGCTGTGTTGGCTTCACTGAGTGGACTGCGTGATGGACAGGAGTCACACAACCAGTTTCTGATGTCCAGTAATCACCTTATTTAAATGTAAAATACCCCCCCATTGTTGCAACAGTGAAAGATGAACCAAGATGATTTTGCTGAGTTTTATTTTGTGGAGGTGGCTGAAAACCACACAGAGCCACCGATTCGAGTGCAGCTGGTCAGTACTAGGGATGCTCAGTCATCTTTGTTTTCAGTTCTCATTCTGCCCATGCCGAGCATCGATATGATTCCAGTGTTTGATAAGCTGTATACCTCACTGTGTGGAAGAGACTGGGACCATTCTTTTATGTGGAAGGCAACATCAATCTTGACATAAACATTGCTCTCCTAACTTTGTAAGACTAAATGTAACAAAAAAAACACTAAATATGACATTGGGATATTTATTGTTTTGACTGCTACAGTGGTATTTATGCAGAAATGTATGTAGTCCTTAATGACGGTGACCCTATTATTCGAGTCTCTGAAGATGTCCCAGTTAGTGCGTGGCGGGAGCTTTGGAAGTCGTTCCAGTTCCTGTTTGAATATTACTGTGTTATTAAAGTTTAAAAAAGGAAAGAAAAAATGGTTGGCATGAACGGGCACAACATTGAAAAACATAGTTTAAAGTCTGTCACACATTTATGGCTGGAGTGCACTTTAGATTATTAACAGGAGTTTATCACATACACACAGATATTTTCAGCAACAGTAGCCTTCAAATGATCAAAACCTTCAGCGAGCCAAATTCCAATTCATGCAGCAGAGCTGCAGCTGTCTTCAGTGGAAGGCTTTAACAAAGCCATACTCTAACCAACAACGTTATCAAGCTCATAATTTATTCATAAAGCTGTCAGATATAAAGTTAACTTTCATTTGATTGTCTCAGGTAGACATTATGCATTTCCTTGACTTCCTGTGTGGAGTGTCCATGTGAAACCATCATGGACATGTGCGTCCCCATGTGACTGTTGGAGGCTGTGCAGCTGTATGTTGTAACTGTGTTTTGAGTGACATGTAAAATGCACATAGATGTAAATTGAATTGAATCTATCTGCCCCTTTGTCTTTGATTCCCAGTGCAGCTGTTTGAGTCAGTATCGTACTGCTATCAGTATTGGATAGGTGCATCCCTGAACAATAGAGACTTTGGACTAGTTTCAGCTACATGCAGACTATTGTGTGAGACATGTCCACCTTCAGCCGAGTGACTGGCAGCACAGCAGTGAGTTTTTCCACTCACTGCCCCATCTGATTTACTTTTTCTTGATATTATGATGTGCTGAGTTAGTTAAGATTAGTCAAATAAGTCATCAAAATGACAAAGTGACTATTTTCATCATCGAGTTATTTTTCAGTCTCCGGTTCCAGTGTCTCAATTGATTTTCTGCTTTCCTCTTTCTCATCTGATTGGAAGCTGAATTTGGTAGAAAACAATGAAAATTGTACAAATTCTCAGGAGCCCCTTCAAATGTCATCCACTCTGCCCAAAACCAAAAGATGTTTATATTTACAGTGATAAAAAAAAGAGAGAAAGGGCACATCCAGACACTTGAGAAGCTGGAACCATCACATTTTGCTTGAAAAATAACTTGAAAACTGCATAAAACTTCTGATTAGTTTTTCCTCAATTGATTCATTGTTTCAGGTCTACACTGACTATCTGTGGAGTTGGGCTTGGACTGATACTGTCGCTACAGTTTCTGACAATTTGTTGCCCAAAGAATTGAGAAAATGTGTCAGTCCATAATGAAAATAGTCATTAGTTGCAATCTTGTTGTTTGACTCTCCCATTATAACCACAGCGTCTAATCAGTTATTGTCAGAGTCAAGTTCTGACTGAAAAGATTTTCTGTTCACTTTTTGGAGAGCTCAGCATCCAGGAAGTTGGGCTGGGAGTGCACAAGCCCATTAAATGCCCTTCAGCAAGGCTGATCTGAGGTGCCTGTCCAACTGTTAAGCACAAGCGTTAAGTGTTAAACACTTATTTACTGCCACAGACTCACTGCCGTTTGAGTTGTGTGGGAGAGCACTGCAGCAAATAGAAGATCTGGAAGCGTGTGTATCACCCACGATCATGCCGAGTGAGTGCGATGAGGTGATGTAATGAAGAGCAGCCTCAGAGAATGAGGCTGGACCTTGGGATTTGCTGAGTGGCACAGATGGTAGTTTTGTGGAGGGGAGGGCTTGGACCACGGCCCACTGGAGGTAATCCAGGCATTACAGCACCCATGTAGAGTCACCTCTCCAGCTATGGGAGGAAGACTCATGATGGTGTTCCACTGGTCCAGTCATCATTCCAGCTCCCTGTTTTTGGTTGTACACAACTAGAAGCTGCATACAGACAACTGGAGGAGTGAAGAGGATCCTGGGAAACAGCTTGTACATGTATGAGCTGTACTGACCAATTGGGGATGTTGATTTTTTTTTTGATTCACTCAGTGTCAGTTAATGACTGCAAAGGAATAAAATACAAATAGAAATTTGTATAGCTGTTGGTAGCTCTCCTTGTACATTCATTTGAATCACAGTGGAGGATGTTTTAGGAATACCATAATATATTTGACATCAAAAAAATCCCTAACGAGCAGCCATTTTACTAGCTTTTTGTTGCTCTCCACCGTATGATGAGCAGATGGAGTCACCATGGAGATGGATCTGTTTAGATGCGAGCTGAATAGCTATTGTCATTTCAAAGTGCTTTTAGGGTGTGTTTGCTTGAAAGGTTAGCATCAGAGTTCATTCTCGTGCTTACAAATAACAGTCTGACAGGACACTTCCATGAAGCTGTAAGTACAAGCTTCTTCCTGAGATTTCAACAGTGTCACATGGTCTTGATCAGCAGATGTGTTGGCTGTGTTGTTATGGAGCTTGATCTGTTGATGTGAGCTCAGTAGAATAAACTTTAATTCTTGATAAATTTCATAAATGACATGTTTTAAGATGTATATAAAGCACTGTACTTTGACCAGTAACATGTTTGTAAGATGCTATTCCCACAAAAAAGTTAGATTATCTTGTTAAACTCTTGAAAATGAAATCTGCTCCTTCTCCCTCATTAAAAATCGGAATCTGTGATTAAGCAAATATGTGTCATCTAAAGTTTAACTACTTCACAGGAGATGTTTCCTACTGTCTTGCAAAGCCCGTTCTCAGTGTTTGGACATAGGAGGCATCAAGTTTCCACGTTGTGTAAATTGGATATTGGACCAGGATTTGCTTCTAAACCATTTCTGATGTCACACATCATGTTCGTAGACCCGCTCCTTAAAATCTTCACTGAGCGTAGAGAAACTTTCCACTTCCCACCTTCCTTCAAGTGTCAAACTCTCCATGTACATCCATCTGCACAGTGAAGCTCAAATATTAAATTGTAGGAACATGGAGGAAAAAACTTTGAGTAGAGGGGGACTTCAGGTTTTTATTTAAGTTTTGATTATTTATTATTATCATTATTTGAATTAAATATCATATATAAAAAGACACTTCAACATAAAATTGTCACCATGCTAAATAAGGAGATAATATATGTATATATATATGCAGTATAGCAGATAAACATATGAAAGCACATCATGTGAAACTAAACATACTAATTACTGCGTTCTTGTTATTTCCACCTTTTCTATAATTCAAAAAATGAATTGGTTCTTTAACCTAGCTATCATCAATTCAAAAGAAGCATTATCAGTTATCAGCCCAGTCAGTAAGTTCTGATCACGTCTGACTCTTTCAGTGGCAAAGAATAATTCTAGGTGCAGTGATGAAGACTGTCAGCTTTAAACGGAATTCTGCTTCAGATATCCCTGGTGGTAACTAGGAGTGGATGGAATAAACCGTATAGAAAGTACACAGGTATGAATTTGCCCTACGTATGATGCTGACCAGTAGAGCCCTCATTTTGCTCGACACCCCCCAAAAAGAGGTTGTCCAAAGATTTTTGGCAAAAATCGTCTGGAAAACATGAAAGTCCGTGCTCCTTTGCTTGGAAACATAGAAATGGCTGAAAGCATTGTACACAATGAAGAGGAGGAGGACTTGGTAAAACACGCTGGTGCAACATCCATTATACCACTTTGGCAAACTGAACAATCTGGTGAAGACAAGTGAAGAGCTGGGGTAGATGTACTGCTTAGGTTTGATGAGTGGATTGGTTGCAGATGTGTCGGTGGATTGGCAGCTGGAAGCAAGCCTGACAATGTCATACACAGACAAAGAGAACAAGTGGGACCAACAAGAAACTCCAAGAAGGGATGAACAGCAGAAACAGTAGCTGTTTGATTGAAAGCCAAGTTCTTATGGTCAATCCATACCACAAATTGTTGCTCAGCTCCTTCCAGCCAGTGCTTTCATTTTTCCAACTCATGTTTGATAGGAAGTAGCGCCCTATTACCAACATAATAATCATGTTCAGCTGGTGAGAGGAGATGGGATAACATAGGGATGGACCTTTTGGTCAGGATGGGAGCGCTGGGAGAGAACTGCCCCTACACCTTTGTCTGAAGTGTCAACCTCCACAATGAACTGGCGAGAGAGATCAGGTTGGATGCGAATGGGGTGGAGGTGAAGAGACTCATTAACTTGGAAAAAGCTTGTTCAGCCTCTGGGGTCCAGAATGGAGGAGGTGAGTCTGGTACTGTAGTCCCTAATGAAATGGCAGACAAAATTAGCAATGCAGGTTCTGCTGACGTCCTCATGAGTGGTGAGTTTGGGCCACTCTGCCACTGACCTTTTCTGGATCCTTCTTCACCTGCCCGCTCTTTAGTGAGAACCTCAACCAGACCATGATACTGAGTGGGGTTGGTGGGCAAATCTGGAGGCCCAGGTCTTGGAGAAGCAATGGCAACCTCTGCTGGAGGAAGAGCAGATTGCTACACCAATCAACATGGAGGTTTTGTTGTTTCAACCAGGGATGCCCCAGGGCTATGGGTGTCTTACAAGCAGAGATAATCTTACACTGAATGGTCAGTTCTCAAATCTCTTATGATTGCCACGCAGGACCAAGGACACAGAAACATGCAATGACTAAAATCTCCCTTCTCAACCACTAGCTGCAGCAGGGATTCAAGCTGTTCAAGGGATTCCAGACTGGAGGCCAAATCTTTATCCATAAAGCTATCCTGTGCACCAGAGTCAATCAGAGCAAAGGAGATGCAAGGTGAACTGATTGTGACAAAGGGTAGCTTAAAAGGTCTTTCTGGCTGAACAGGACAGGAAGCAAGAAAATGACCAGATTATAACTGGCGTTACAGAGCATAAGGGAAAAACAAATGAAAAAAATAAAGAAACCGATGAAAAGGAAAAAATTATAACTGAAATATAAATAGCAGTTCATAGAATATATTTGACTGATGACGGTCAGAGGATAAATCATACAAATACAGGAACAATGTCCAGGTACCAGTGTTAACTGCCATTTCATTGTCTCACTGGCACCTTAAACAACAGACCAGACCTTAACACAAAGTAGTGTAACTATTATCCTTCAGAATCTGGTCAAGAAGGATACTCTCTGAAAAATCTTCAATAGCATACGTGCTAAAAGTGTGCCACTCTGATGAGTGCGAATTTTCCATCCATTCGTGGGAAAATTGAGTTGAGTTTACAAAACCCTGATTGTGGATATGCGCCCATCAGAGCACTTTTCTGGACAGACAGTAACATCATTTCTGTCAGTAATGAGGATGATTTGCCTGAACAAAGTCCACTATATAGAACAGCAGGAGCCTCGGGCCGGCAACAGCAATACCAGGAGCCTAAAATAGCAAAGGACAGGCATGTGTTCTCAGACATCAAGTTTATGCATTACGGTACTGTTTTTATGAAAATTCAGGACGCTGCACTGAAGGAGCCACTTCCCTGCCAACCACCACACCCAGCTGAAGTCGTCATAGTGTGGCCACCATTCACTGTGGCTGTGCCGACTGGTTATGTTCTTCACAAATAATGGAAACCAGAGATGATGCATTCCACACAATGTGCCATTTCCTAACTTTTGGAACTGGTGGACAGGTTTTTCAGATCTAACTAACTCTTAATTTCACTTGAAATTGGGGATTGACCCCAGTTGTGTGGATCATTGTGTGGGTAGAGTTGCATTGGTTGGTTGTTTGAAGAGATAATCTACTGATGCACAGTCAGGGAGTTTACACCATTGCCATAGTGGAAATCCAGAATTAAAATGGACTTTGGATGTTTCCTATGTCTCTTTCCAGATACAAGCCCTTCTTCCCATTCCAAGTGCAGGCTCCACTGGGTTCAGCTTATGATTTGGACCTGTCAGTCCAGGACAGCAGGCTGGTGGAAGGCCGACTCAAAGTCACCCTCACTGAATGTAGCAGGTGAGACATTTTCATTCCTTATATAGCTGTGGTTTTTTGGTCTGAGCTGTTTCCTTTGTTTTGCCCTATTTTGTTCTGTTTTGGGAAAACTTAATGCTACATCACACAGTAGTATTTCTTAAGCGTAAGCTGCAAAACAACATTACGCTTTTTTTATTGAGAAAGTCGTTCGTCCAATGGCTGACATTTGACATCAGCATTTCAAAATGCAGCTCAATGCAGACTTTTCAAAGAGAAAACTACAATATCTAACAGAATCGACCACCCATGTAAAGTCTACATAAGGGAGATGCTGATGAAAGAATCTAAATGTAATCTGAATTTTAATGGCCTTCCCCATCATCTCGATGACAGTGGCAGCTGCCATTACATGGCATCCCCAAACCCCATAGCATCTAAAAGCCCATCAGACCATCACCATCGGACCACACTCTCTTGTACCAGGCTCTCCTTTCACAGACAAGCACACTCCCTCTTTGTCCAAAGCTGGCACGTTTAAATTTTAATTGGCCAAAGAGTCAAATCAATTATCCGAGGTTCACCTTGATAGAGAGGCCCAGCCTTCGTTGCCTTGGAGAGACAGACAAGTTATTTGTACTTTGATATATGTTTGATATATGTGTGTGTGTGTATGTGTGTGTGTGTGTGTGTGTGTGTGTGTGTGTGTGTGTGTGTGTGTGTGTGTGTGTGTGTTGAACTATGCTTGGATGTGGTTGGGTGTGTTTGATTGCCCACAGGATGAACAGATCAGGCTCAGTCATTAATAATTCATGTCCTGCCCATTATAATCATACAGTCTCTCTTCTTCACCGACCATCTTACTTCACTTTCTTCTATATAGGCATTAAGTTGTAAGTTTGGCGGCTGATGTCTTCCTGGACTTTTTGAGAGATGTAATTAGGTCATATCACACTCTTGCTCTGTAAGTTATTGTTTGAGGTTTACTGTGTCGAACATATTGGGTGTGGCATACTGTAAATGTCCAGCAGAGGGCAGTATCTACCCATTTAGCATGTTAAGTAAAATTTCCCAAGGAAACGGTTGAGTCTTATTGAAGAAGGCCACCATCACGTCTCTGAAGATGACCATACACACACTATTCCTGAAATACTGGACCTTCAGTAGAGGAACAGTATATTCAGACTGGGGAAGTTGAGGAATAACTTCAGTGTATGATGTGTCTGATGCACTAATCTCCTCAGCACAGCAGGGGGCAGCAGTGGACCTAAAAATATGTAGCTGTGAGCTCATCTTTTCTTTCCTTTATCACAGTACACAGTCAGGTATAGTATACTGTTTCAAGTCCAGCTTCACCTTATACAGCAGCGGATTAATGAGGGGCTCCTGGGAGCGGACAATACAAGAGAAGAGGAACTCTTAACTGGCCAATAGAGCCGAAATGATGAGTCAATTAATCGCTTGGCTGAGCAACCAAAAATGACTCTGCCAAAATTGTCATAATCTTGTTAATTGTGTGTGATTCTTCAAGCATAAATGCCAGCAATAGGCTTGTACAAGCATCTAAATGAGAGGAGCCCATGCTTAGACTTAAACTTAGGCTTTACTTTATTGATCCCAATTGGGAAATTCTTTTGTTGCAGCAGCAGGTTGAACATACACATAAACATAAAATATATACAATAAATAGGAACGAGGATGAGAATAAAACTAAGAGAAAACAATGTTCTTAAAAAATATTATGAAGTATATAAACATAGAATAACAGCAATTGTTAAAAATGTAATTAAGTGTAACTAAGTATATAGTTATATAATATGTATTATAATATATAATACATATTCTACTATATATATATACACACACACACACACACACACACACACACACACACACAATATACAATATAACTAACAACAGCATATGAACAAAGAATATCAGCCATTCTTAAAGACAGAGAGAGAGCCAGACCTATAAACTGTATAAGAGAAAGAATGTATACAAGTTGCAAATGAAATGCATTTTCTTCCTTACATGAAATTAAATTGAATATATTTGAAATGCTGTGTGCACAAAATAAGAAATTTGAAGATGTTATTGTGGCTCTGGGAACTTATGATAGGTAGTCTTTTTTTACTATTTCCTGCCATTTTATAGACCAGACATGCAATTGATCAGTTGAGAAAGAATAGTATATAAGCTAGAGTAGATAAGAAAAGTAGTCATGAGTTGAAGTCCTGCAGGCCAAACACTGATGCTGAAGGACAGCAAATGGACAAAGGCATCAGTTTTGGCTGTAAACTGTCTTTGTGATTTAGTGTTGCACTTCTGTAAATTTTGATGACTTAAAAGAGACAGAATAAATGAAGAATGGTCAGCATTGAAACAGCAAGTCAAAATATCCTAACTTAGTCCGTGGTATCCAAAAACAATTACAACTACTTCCCACAATGTAAGCAATGGTATTTTTGCCAAGTTAGCAAGACAATATTGATGTTATTTAGGTTTCATTACTGTCATGGTTTGTCTCCGTTTCTCATTGGCAAGGATGTGGAAGGAGGAGAGAGTCTGGCAGAGGCAGATGTCGGTGTGCAACTAGTTCTCTTGTTCCTGATTGGTTGGATTAGTGTTCTGTGGTTCAGGCCGAGCCACTTTATTCCCCATTTACAGAGCCAGGGCTGTGTGTGTGCACCAGGTTTTTTTTCAGCGTACGCACAGAATGGTGAGGAGATACTTGCTGAATTGATGAAAAGTGGATTGGATTATCTACCTTTAAAGTAAACTGTAGGCCAACATGCTGATGGGACGGATGGAGAAAAGAAATGCTATTATAGGTGTGGAATAAGTCAGTTTGCATGAAGACGAAACAATATACAATCTGCAGTCAGGAGCCAAATGAATAGCACTGAGTTCATTAAAACTATAACCTGAATGTTTGATGATTTCCAAAGAATGCTGTCTGGCTGATTTTTAGTTTTTTTTTTTTTATGTGAACTCATTATATTAGTTGTTACTGTAAACTCCATAAAAAGACCTAAGGATGATCAAGTTTCAACACTCATACAACTGTCAACATTTGGGTCTGAGGTCATATAAGCAGTCACAGTTTTTACATGTTAAACATTAAACACTGATGAGAACCTTATGGAGGCGAGACTACAAGTCTTTAGATCCACTGCAGACACACAGCTGACAGAAACAGGACGTGCTGTCACACAGAGAAATATTGGCTGTTTCTGGGTGAATAAATGCTAATGTTACTTAGAAAAGGAAGATAAAAAATACTGAGCTTTCAATTTTGATCAGGAGTCATTAATAACTCCATCAATCACATCATGTTTAGGAAAGTAGTTTAAAAACACACACACAAAGGGAAACCATTTACTAAACACTGTCGCTAGAAACTGAGTACAATTAGCTGATTGTCAAACCAATAACTAACCACAGTCAATGAGTATCAGACAGCCGTGTCATACTTTAGCAGTTACCATGTGTTTCTGTGGTGGGGACAAAATGTTCAGAATATTCACACAGTATTTGTATTAAACTGAAGCTCCCTGCACCGACCGCGGAAAATATTCCACCAAACTCCCTTTAAGAAATGTGACATATTAACAATTCCTGACACGTCTGCAGAAACACGTTACTCTAGAAACACGAGATAAAAGGCTTCATATGTTGACAGTCTTCTTGTCAATTCGGCATCAATATAATCCAGAATAATAAACTGTACTTCCATTCAAACTTTACAGATTTGGGATTTTGGATCAGCTCTGTTCCTGCCTTCATTGGTTAATTGTCCTTAGTTAGAGATGATTAAGGGAATGAGCAGCTAACTGTTTCAGTCTCACTAAAATTGATGCTGATTGGTGGATCAGATACACACTGAATGAAACACAGACTCATAACACTGTAACATTCACTGTGTGGCATCAAGGAAAAAATGAGTGTGTCCCCTGAACACATCAGTAGTGAGTTCACTGTGTCTCTAACAGATTTTAACTCAGGACACCCACATATAAACATCACTGGACATTTCAAAGAAACACCAGGCAATGAATGCACATTGATTTGACTTTATTGGTGCTTCCAAATGTTGTAGTGGTAGAGTCTCAAAGTTGCTGTAGTTTCTTACTGCATGTCCTGTTGCATGTCTGCAGACTGTTCATCCTGGGCTCCTATGACAGAGAAACCTATGTGCACTGCACTCTGGAGCTGAGCAGCCATCAGTGGAAGGAGAAGACTCGCAGCTCCATCAAACAGGTGGGTTCTCCTCCCTTTTACCATCTGACTTGACTTCTGGGATGTGAGGAGTGTTTATATGTGTATACATACATATACATATTACAGATGACGTTGAGGCTGAACCCTCGGGCTTAGGTTGTTGTGGCGAAATTATGCTGCACAATGTAAAAGTAATAGAGGATTCCTACAGACATAACTTAACCTTCACCAGAAACCAGATTGAAAGTTTCTTTCAACACAGATGGAGCATCAGTGCACCTGACAAATGAGCCTGGCCTATGAGCCATCTCTCACTTTGTGCATTTCAGATCTGTCTCGAGGAATCGAGAGATGCCAGAAACTGTGGAATGATAGCTTTCTGCTCAAAGAGCTATAACAGTCAAATATGTGTTAATTTAGAAAAATTCACCTGTTCCTGACTGCGACCAGTTTCTGACAATAGAACCACTGAATTTTCAAAAATGCAGAGATTTTCAAACACAGAAGTGAAAGACCAGCGCTTTGTCTGAAAATGCTATATATTGGACACCTTGTCTTATTGACACATTAATACAAGCTTGTTTCCATCTTTACTCTGATGAGATTGTCCCATTATTGACATTTTGAGCGGCAAAAAAAATTTTCAGGCCCCTCCGGCAAACCTTTTCTAATTGCTGCAATTTAGAGATATTACAGTTATCACATCAGGCTTGCTTGGAGGTGACTAATGACCGTCTCAGAGTGAAATGTCAGCCCTAATCACTGGCTCTAGCTCCAGAAAAAACCTGATGCTGCTATCCCTGCCACACCCTGAATGACATTTGCAGTTGCTAAAAGATTATTTGTATTCCATTGAACAATAATTGTCCTCCAGTGTGCTTCCACATTTTTAATGACTGGAGTTGAATCCTCGTCCAGTAGGGGGCAGTGAAATATCAGGCCTTCCTTTCAGAACTAACCACATTATCTTCTCCTCCTCTTATTCTAAACAGTAGTCCACTGTACATTTATAAAGAGGGGGCCCATTTCTATTTCATAGTACGGGCTCAATATTCACCTTATACCAGTGTGATGTGGAAACTTGAAGCCAGCAATGCGCTGAGAATGGACGTCTCCTTGAAGTAGTTCATCTTTTCAAATGATGCATATTTGCATAATCATAGATTCAGGATTTTTTAATGAGGGTGAGTGAGTAGATGTAATTTTAAGGATTTTAACAAGATAATAACTTTTTGTGGGAAAACCATATTAGAAACACAGTATTAGTCACAGTACAGTACATCTAAAACATCTTATAAATAAGATACTCATTTTAATTTTAAGAAATTTCATTTATTATAAAGTGTCAGATTTTTTGGGAAACATGCTCAGGTTCCAACTGAAATAAAAACTACACTACATTGTAGGTTAGACTGACTTTGTTGATGGAGTTTCTGTAAGGCTTCACGTTGGCTTTCAGCTTGGTTTATTTGTGATTGTCATGTTTTTACAGATCAAGTAGTCTTATAGATCAATATTCCAGATCAAGTAATCACATAGAGTAGAAATCTACCATATCGGGCTGATTACAAGACAACCCTGATTATAAACTTGAAATAGTTCCATCACAGTATAAAGTTAATCTCACATTACGTTGCTTGTCTGTCAGGCGCACGCTCATGCTCTCCTCTCAGGCTCTTTGAAGCAGTGGTAATGATTTTACTCCAGCACTTTGCATTTCTTACAGTTGTGATTGGCAGTCAGGTGGGCGACTTGTGATAAATTCTGAATACGTCCTTTGCCTCCAACGGTGTTCAGTACAAAACGTTAACGTGTCCACACAGAGCTTTGGGCTCATCATGTTTGATGCTGTGGCACTCATATGGTTCTGTTGTTGCCTACTGCAGCTTTAAGACCCTCATCATCTGTCACAATCTGTAAAGGCAATTTTTGGCTGGTTGACGGATGACTCAGTTTGTTTGAGCCGGTGACGTCTCGAGACACCCGGGTGAGCTGGCTGTGGCTGGGGAGGGTATTGTCTTTTAATGTCCATTTCGCCTCATCAAGAGGTAGTGTCATAGGCACATGGTCCGGCTAACTTAGTTAACTAAGCCAACCCTGGTTACCTACCTTGTCTCTTGTTCTTTTCCCTGGACATTTTCTGAGTAAGCCTACTTTCTTAAAAATTGTGCCATTAATTTGTAAGATGAACTGACTAGTTTTTGTAACGGGGCGTATCAACCTTTACTTTACCTTTGGAGGAGGTATCCTCATTTATGTAGGCACTCTGTATGTATGGAGGACATGGATCTGAAGAATGTTTTGTGATTATTTTTTCTTTTTTGAAATGTATTAAGTTTTTTGCTGTGGCAGGAAAAACTGCTTTAAGTACAGATCATGAGTAAAGGCTACATTCACACACTAGTTCCACTCTCAGACCTTCAATTCTTACATTTTGAAATGACTTGAGCTATATTGCTGAAGCATGTGCTACAGAATAAAAATGCAGTTGTTGCACATGTATACCGTGTATACATGTATGCAAATGATATACAAACCTTTCTCCAGAACTGACCCCATGGTCAGTTTAAGGTGCAGCCAGCAGTCCAATAAGTAATGAATATGCGAACTGTACCACCCCAACACTCAACCAATACAGCCGCCAGCACAGCCCTCTCCAAGTGGACCCACTTCAAAGCACTTGTATCCCTTTTTTGTCAACACACGCGTAGAAATGCAGATTCACGGTGGCATTTGAGCCTGATTTATCAGACTTCTCCAGTCTGCATGTCCCCAGCAGGACTCTGTAGTAAGGATTAAAGGCTATACCATCTGGAAAAGGTCAATTCGCCATCTTTTTCTATCTCTCTGTTTTTCCCTTGATGATTTCCAGATAGGAGCTTCCCTCACTTATGACAGCAGCTGCTTGTTTCATGTATGCTAATGGTTTTCATTCCATTTAAATATTCTCTCATTTTAACCATTGCGAGCCTCTTTCCCCTGCTACTCGTGCCTGTCTTCCCGTGCAGAGACCTGCTCTCATCAGGAAGGGCCCTCGGACTGGTATCAACATGCTTTTCAGGGTTTGTTTGAAATCTCAATCTTCCAGGTGGATTTCACATACCAGTAGTAAATGAGCCTGAGAGACACAGACTTGTTCCTAATGACCTATTCAAGTTAACAGGCATTCTGTTTGCTCGGTGTTGTTTTCAATTGCCAAATATTATTCATCCACCTCGCTTACTTTAAGTGGTGTTGATGTGTTTGACATTTGCTAGGTACATTTTAATATTTGTCTTTGAGAATATGTAAAAATACGTTAACATTTTTGGAGTGGGTTATTTTGTATGGGTTTTTCCTATTTTAACTTTGCTAAATTCTCCACCTTATTTTAGTGTTTACTCAAAAATGACTTTAATCGATATTGTTCAATATCGTTCATATCCCTGGGTGGCCCACCAAAGTGAAGTCTGTGTGTGGGAAACACAGTGTCTCACACTACAGTATTTCAGCACAACCACAAACACTGCCAGCAATGTATTTCTGTACTGCTACAAATACTACAACCAATACAGACCACACCAGATGCTCTGGAAACTGTGGAAACAGTCTAAGAGCATATTAATGCCATTATTACGAGTGTCTACACCTGGCAGGAAAAGTTCTGATTAATTCCTTGAAGTCCTGTTCCTGAAGGTGTCACTGTCAATGGAAATTGGTGTCAGATGGCTCAATCTTTCAGGAAGCATGTTTGAGTGCAATCTAGTCTTTACCAAGCCAAGTTTAGAGAATAGTGATGTCACTGGCATCGTTAGGAATAAGTTACACGTAGGGCGATGTCAACATTAGGGAATAAAAGCTGTAAATTCTTCATATTAGCGTGAGCAGTTAATGGGCACATACATTTGGTAGTGGTTGGTTCCTAGTTGCTCATGAACTCCTCAAACTGAGCAGCTTCTTTAACAAAGTCCATGGAATATTTCTGGTGAAGCCTCAGTGCAGATCAGTGTTGTCTGGTGGCTGGGTCACAGGACTTGCACCTGCCGCTTCGACTTTTTGAGCCTTTTTTGAAGTCCTGTTAACGTGTTTTTTTTTTTTTTTTTAATAACTCCTGGTCTTGCTTTTTCTTTTTGGACGTTTCGCTTTTGAGCACCACTCATTCTCACCTCTCTCATTCTGCCATGGTTTGGTTTCTTTGGTTTGCTTTTTTTAATCAAGAGATTGTGAGAGCAGCAACACCAAACTGACCAGTCAGTGTCATCAAACTGACCAATCAGTACTCAGGATTTATAGTATTTGCCGCCCCTAAAAATCTGTATTATTAGTTTTATTGTTTTTTAGTATGTTCAAAACATTACTGTTACGTAACCTAAGTGCGTTATGTAACTTAAAAACGCTGACTTCTTGTTTCACATGGGACACAAACCATGGTCTGCTGGGTGAAAGTCCTGTGTTTGTTTGACTCATCCATACGCCCCACCTACCTCTAAATGTGGACTATCTCTCTTTATCCCACGTCACCTGACTTCCTGCTGTCCTCTCGTCATAATTACTACAGCCTTCAGAGGTCACAGCCTTTGGACATACTTGCACAGATGACGTTTTTAGGACAGGCTGACATTTGTTTGACATTATTTACAATCAGTTTTGCAGTTATGTAGTCGGTTAACCAGAGAGTATTGAGCAAGTTCATTTTTGAAGGTTTCAAAATGTCTTGCGCAGGACATGTCTTCATCACAGTTCTTTAAAAAAGTTGTTGAGTATGAGGTAGGCAAAAAAAAAAAAAAAATGATATTGGCCTCAAATTTCCGGTATCGGCCAGGCTCTTATTGTTGTCAATACTAAATTGTCAATACTAAATCTTTAATAGATTTAGTATTGACATTTTAGACTAACTTAATAAAGCCAGCCACAACAGTTAGCAACTACATTTTTGTGCAAAATGACCCAAGAAGGTTAATTTTCTAGACCTGTAGTTTGTAACTGACAGTATGTGTTTTCAAGCAAATCCAGATGCAGATTTTTAGGATTTGTAATTTTAGTAGAGGTATATGGTGTCTGAGTGCTCTCTAATTAAAGTTATTATTCAGTAAAATACTGAACATTTGCTGTTTACAGCTTCTAGTATTGTAGGATTTGCTTCCTTGTTGCTCATCCATGTCACTTTGAGCTGAACACCTTCTGGCTTGTTGAGATTAGCAAGACAAAACAAACAGTTTGGAGATCTAACTGAGTTTTTGCTAATATTGATGTTGTTGTGTAATTAGTTTTTACATTTCATAGACAACACATGTGTAATGTTGTTTTCAGCCCTGAATCTCAGTAAAGAATTATTACGTGTGGGAGACACAGACAATGGCATCTGGAATATCTGAAATCAGCATTTAATTAATGTTTGATTTGCACTATTAGAGGCATCACATTCTGTGTTTATGATTGGACATGAGTTAAAAATGTAATGCTATTTTTAGAAATAATCATAAGAACAGCTGTTATATCAACTGTGCTGTTACATTTCTCATCTCAGCACTGACCATTTTGAGCCGTGAGGTGACACCATGCTTGTAGCTCTGAATGGATTCACCCTCATCATATTTATAATACAGAGAACGAGCTCCCTTTATCTCCACTATCTCCCATTGGTCAATGTTTAGCTCAGCCGCTTCATTGTGCTGTGTGTGCTTGCATCTGCGCAACACAGACCACCTGTGAACTGGGTAGATGAAGCCATGTTCCATTACAGAGTGAGGTGAGATTGGGTGGATGTTTTTTTTTTTCTTTTTTTTATTACTACTCATTTTATGGTGTGTTGAGTTCTGGGGGTGGGGACTCTGTCAGGCGTGTTTGCACATCTGCCCTGTCGATTCCATCGTCGGCCCTGAGTGCTGATACTTGTTGACAGCTTGACTGAAGGGACATACGACGTGTGTGTGCGCACATACACTACAGTTCGCCATCTTGTGCAACATTGGTTGTTTTTGGAGGGTGCCTTTGTGTTGTATGAAAAAAATGTGTGTATTTCTGGCTGCATGAGGCTGAATGTTCCACTGGATAAGGTGTGTGCTCGGTGCTTTATTCACAGCAACATGTAAGAGCAGTGATCAGGAGGAAATACGAACAGCACTTTGATTCATGTTATACTGTCTTTATCAAGTACAACTAATCAACTGAGTCTATAATCGTTTTCATTTTGTTTGAACATTTTTTCAGGTCGTCTCTCTTTTTTTGTCATTTTGACTGTTTCATTTGAGAGTTGACAGCATAGACAAAGAGAGGAGACAAAAAAAATGTGTGGGAAGTATACGGCTAGTATTTCTAATGTTGGCCTCAAAATCTCAAAAAATGAAAACACCTTTATCAGATAAAGGTAATACATCACACAATTATTAGAGCATCACATGCATTGTAGATGTATATTACTGAATCTGATGCCTTTGCATTTTAAAATGAAATGATCATTGTCAAAAACATGGAAGGCTATGTCAATGAAAGGGCCTTCTTTAAGATAATGTCTAGAAATAGCGATGAGAAAAGCTGTAAAAATACAGTAGATAATGAAGTCCAGAATCTGACTGCACACAACAGGAATTATTCATACCAGCTGTACTCAACTATACAAACCCTTACTCTTTCTGTGTAGATGGATGTTTATATGTGTATGTTTTTATTCAAGCCATCAAACCTTACTGTCATACACTTGTGAGTTTAATCTTTTAAAGTGTAGTAATCAAAAGAAAAAAAAGATTTTTTTTTTCCCCTGACTTTGTATTTGAAATCAACGGCAGTGATTATGAAGTCATAGCAATTTTGTTCCAATGTTGCTCCAAAGGTAATGTTAAGTTTGTCTGTAGACACGTGCTGCATTGATTTAATGATCTGTATACTTAGTAATAAGCACTGAAACGTATGAGATGGCTTTATTCAGAACGTGACACATTATTTTGTACATCTTTGTGCAAGGCCAGCATTTTGTGTTCAAAAGTAATAATTTACATGTCCAAGGACCTGGTTGCAGCTGTTCTATGTGAGGCTTTTGCTCATGGTTTTGTTGTACAGTCATAATCTTGAAAACATGCGAGAGTCTTGTCCACAGCTGTCTCAGGATCAGCCACGGCACTATTTCTCCTCCTCTCCGTTTCTATTTCTTGTAGTATCGTTTCTTGTAGAGAGGCTCTCACACTGTAGTCAATATTCACTTCAAACAGACACACACACACACACACACACACACACACACACACACACACACACACACACACACACACACACACACACACACAGCACCAGTCAGGGTTGGAGAGGGAGAACAGGCAATTTTATGCAGGTGATTTTAGCATCTCTGACGCACTCCCCACAAACTCACACGTGCACTCACCCACATGCACACACACACGGACACACACACAGACACATCCCTCCCCTTCATGATTGTTGTTTGATGTTCCACCCAGGGTGTCTTTGTGTCTTTAATCTGCTCTGCACAACCGATGAAAGACAGTTGAAGAGGAGGCTCACACACACAAGCACACGCACACACACCCTACAGCAATGAGTCATCCACTGCATGAAGCATCAGACAGGCCACAGGTTCACATTCCATTCAGGATTTTTTGGAGTACAAGTGGGAGGAGGCAATATGGATAAAATGATCTATCAGAGTATAATGTCTGTTTTTGGCTGATCTGCCATATTAAATACTTATTTCAATTTTATTGCTTTTAAGCCAACAAAGAACAAATTCTTAAATAACTAGGGCTGGTTATTTATATTGGTGCATGTGCAGTCTTTTGTTGTTCCTTTTTCAAATACAAAAAGATGTTCTGACCCATTTCACAAAATACATCAAACTTGCTCAATGCAGCAGTGCTGCAAAATACAAAGCTTTGCCCAAATACAAAATACTGTAAAGCTAGAAAAGTTTCTCATTTAAATAAAGGAATAACTGGTCAAACACACCGAAGAATCTGAATAAGTGTTCCATACCAGTGTCCAATACGTTAACACTTATTGATATTTATGATGTCTCCGTCAGACTCCACCAGAATTTTCCTTCTTGCAGTGTGGACTTATAACCTCAAACATTACCTTCTTTGACAGTCTGAAGCTCTGTAAAGGTCTTTAAATCTGGAAACTAGACCCTGTCATTGTCCATTGTCTCTCTTTGGAAAAAACACTTGAGCAGTGTTGTTTGTCACATCAACATGCACGTCCAGCACATAATCCAATAACATCTCAGAGAGCCAATCACCTTTGTCATTTCTCATGATGCACATTGATTCGCGGCATTTGACGCGTTCATCATCCATTTCCGCCTTGTCCTGCCAATTAAATGGCCTGTTCTAATTCTGTTTGACAACGGCTGGCTGTGTGGTGAAAAGTAGATTAAAGACATGAAAGGTTTGTCCCACAAGCTGTTTGTTTCTAATCGCTTCTTCCATGGATCAATTCACCTCAGAGGAAACTCAATAGACCAGCCGCTATGTGCATGACACACAGAGCCGCAGCCATATTACAGTTTTCTTGCAATTTTCATTTAGAATGTTTGTTTTTTTTCTGCTCCTACAGGCATGGTCTCTCATTAGACAAGAAAATTGCCTGTAACTTGCTGCAGAGTGTCAGAAATGGTGCTCATAACCTGAAATAATACCCACACTGATTTGTAATTAGCCAGATTCAGATCCAGGGACACCTGATCACTGCAGATGTCAAACATCAGTGTTTCCCCTGTGAAATGTTTCTATATCAGTGATGAATCAAATGTAAAAAAAATGTTTAGACAAATATTCTCTCTGAATTTAGTCCCTTTCTTTCGAAATTGATTTTTAAATGATTTTTAATTTTTTTTTTTAAATGAAAATGAAAGCGGACCAGTTGAGCACTGCCTTTATTTCCTGATGCTTGGGACCAAAGTAGCTCTGTCTTTCTGGAAGCTTTGTGGGACATTCACAGTAAATTATCAACTCAAAAAATAAAGCATTAGCAAAATGATAAATGATAAATTTGAAAATTGATAAATTTAGGTTTGGCTTTTTGAGTCTGTGCCTTGGATGACATCCATCAGTGTACGCCACACACACACACACACACACACACACACACACACACACACACACACACACACACAAACTGTAAGTTCATGTTGGTTTACCAAATGCCCTGTAATCTTTGAGTAACTCAGAGATAATACAGGCTCTTGATTTATGAAATTACTCTGAATGCCCTTTTTTCCATTTATGTAGACCGACAGATCTGACAGCTGACATGACGTAGGCTTGTCTGTTTTTCTTCTGCTATGTCACTGTTGTTTAGAGTGATGGTAACCACTGAGTATATTTGCAGTTTCCACTTCTCAACAAAAATGATATTATATAGGAATTATTGTGCAGCAGCAGAGCCAAATGAAATAAAAGCATTTATTTTTGTCGTGCTCTTCCTCTCCGACTCACTGAGTCGAGGAGGATGTGTGTGTGAGCTGACTGTTTTGAATGGCTGTTTTTAAAAAGAGTTGAAAGGACCAGCAGAGACGAGACTTTAGTGACGCCAAGACTTGTAGCCTGTTTGCCTATAGATGAAATTAGGTGAGAAACTGTGCAAATGTTAAATGAATGATAAGTAAATGTTATGTGGTCAGGCGGTCGAGTTGCTCCTTATAGGTTCCAAGGAGCAGAATGACACTTGGGCAGTCCCGGCATCTAAAGCAACTGGAGAGCTCACTGGGGAGGAGATAGGCTCAGTGTTTGTATGACAGACAAGCATTGGTGTTCAAAAGAGAGGAAAGACCGAAATGCCAACTTGATAATGAAGAAAATGGCGTCTTACTCCTTTCTGAGCCAGTGGTAGTAGTCTAGAATTGTTGCCATTTAATAAACTGGGATGATGTAACAGCCATGACAGATCATTATTTTTTAATGCCAGGACAATGACAGCGCTACAAAGAGCGACCGCGTAGGCGACCAGACCACTGTTGCTGTCCATACAAGTGCAAATTAGGCAAAGCACCTTTTTGTTTGCCTGAGTCTCCATAACAACTCCTTTGTTCTTAGTGCTTTTGAAACCTGCTTCCTATGATAAAAAGGCAACTTGAAAATTCAGATTGAGCCACACAACAAACTTCATAGTGATTTTATCCAAGAAAGACATGCCATCCACTGCTGTATTGTACTTCCAATCATTTTTTACAACATATAATTATTGTCCTACTCTGAAAGTATTGAGTCATCAAAAGTGACATGTTATTCACAATTTAAGGTTCATGCTTTTATTTGGGGTACTCTACTGGAATAAGTTTAAATGCTTTGATGTTGAAAACACACCTTGTTTTTCTCATTCTATGAATACACCTGTGCATTGGAGTTGAAGTGGTCGTGGGAGGGCTGGGGTTTTCAATGGGTGTGAAAAATGTCTTGATAATATAGAGTTAAACATAAAGGGAGTGAGAAAAGAGCATCTGTGAGTAATGAGGGTGTTTCAAATGGGAAACCTAGCGTTTGTACCTAGCGTTGAGCTTGTATCTGAATTCATTAAGATCTGTGTATTGACTTAGCAGGTTACCCATTGTAGCTTGGTGTTCAGTGGACATTCAAGGTTGATCTACAGTGTGCAATGCAACACAATGACCCCCTTAAAACATTAAATGTCTTCTCACTGCTACTACCGTGCACATGGTTATCCCCCATAACTCAAGGGCACGATTAACACTGTTACAAGGTTTGTTTTTTGTAATTTTGTCAAAGTAGCCAGTTCACATAAATTCAGTCAGTTAAAAACTAAACCAAACCAAGATCAAACTACAAAGAAACTGTTGGCTGTTATCTGCTAAATGTTTAACACAAACTGCTGTTTGTATGATCGGCCAAAGAAGAAGAGACACTCTGTGTTGTTCTGATGTTTGAAACGATAGCAAACAGTCTCTTTTTTGTCATTCAGAAAGACGAGCAGTGCTGTGAGGCTGTCTGAGAATATCACTTACCAAGCCTGTACTTTTTAAAATATCTAGTGTTTGCTGACTATGCAGGTCAGCCTCTATCAATTTTCATCCCCATATATATCCCAAAGCACTAGCGGATAGTACAAAATAGTCAGAATGCCTCAGTTATACTTTTTGGGACCTCCAAAACGCCATGAGCTGAGCAGCAGCTCGTTGTGAAAAATTAGCCAACATAATGTTAGCTTAGCAGCCAGAGAAACAGAGCTGACAACATCAAGTTTTTTATATCTGGTATATTCAGCTTTAATTGTCAGATGTGACCCATCAGCAGTTTATCATGACACTTTTGAATACAATGGTTATTTTTGAAATGAACTATTTAGAGTTCCCCTCCAGGCAAAAATGTAGTTTTTCCCTTGTAATTTGCAGAATGATATGTGTGCAGTTTAGTGGTTAAGTTAGAGTGGAAAGTTTCTCTGTGCTCATTGAAAATCCAATTTCAAGGGGCGGGCCTTTGGGCATGATTTGTGACATCACCAATAGTCTTGAAGCCAATCCTGGTCCAATATTCCATTTACACAAGTGTGATGTGGAAACTTGAAGCCCCCAATGCACATAGACTCATCTTGTGTCCAACAGTCAAACTTTGGAAATGAAAAATAACCACATGGTCATAGATTCTTTTGAATTAAGTGAGGAGGACTGAGCTCTTCTGTAGAAAAACCATATCAGACACAAATTATTGTCCAAAGTAGAGTATTTTACAAACATCTTAAGACACGTCTGGAGGGGATCTTTAAGAGATGTATTATCTTACTCCATTTGTTTTACACACAGATAAAATTTGGAGTTCTTCGAAGCTGAATACCAAGTGCAATACTGAAGCCTGGCTAAACTAAGAGCTGTGCATTTTTGTTCATTTTATTTTTACTATGTATGATTTTATAATTATCTAAAAGTTTTTTTTATTTCATGTGATTGAAAACATTATTGCTAGTGTAGTATCACCAATATACATTTCTGTGTTATTTTGGTATTGTTCTGAATACTTTAACCGTAAACTGGACGTACAGTTTTTATGGCATTGTTTTTTGCCCCCATGGATGGAGCAGTGACCACTTAGAGGAGCACCAATGGGCTGCTTTAAAGAGCTAATGAACGAGAACATCCACATGACATCTGTATAGCACTGGTCTATGTGGGATAGTTTTGAAGGAAAGACAAATGTTCCAATGCAGACTAACAACTGTCTGTGATATTGTGTCTGAGAACACGTACTGCAGAATATGCGTCACTGTTAACCAGTCTAATAAGCAGCCACGTAAACACCTGAGTAGCTACTGGCCATGCACCCCAGCCCTCAGCCCACTCCACCCCCATCACCACCAGGGCTGCTAATTGGATGTGGCAGGGAATTGCTGCGCACTTGCCTCGCAGGGACTTGTACCCTATAACCATACACAAATCGATCTGACATGTGGTATTAGATTAAATTACCAAGCAGTGCAGTGACAGGGAAAAGGATTTGTTCAACCCCCACCGCTCCATCTCACACGCACCCTCCCCGACCTGCAGAGGGATGTTCAGCCAAGCAACAGGAGAAGCTGCTCCATCCGAGTTTTTCATCAAGCCAGGGTTTCAGACCAGCCTGCAGCTAACCACTGTTTGCTGTGCACACAGGTACACATAACATGGTTTTCACTGAAAATAAAAGGAACAGTGATAGACCAATAGTAGCTTACCAACTTTAGCCACTGCAAAATGCAAATTACAGTTGGTGGCCCCCTGCAAGCTCTGTTATATTCACTAATCGTTTGTAATGTGTGTCAGCTCAGAGCCAATTTGATCAGGAGATACAGCAGACAATGTGAGGCTATACAGAGAGCAGGAAATTAAGTGAGACATCATGTTTTTTGCATCGTCACTGGTAATGTAATGTGTGCTATGAAGCATTCATTTCACACTGAATATAGTGCACTACTTAGTGAATACAGAACGATTCCTGACATACAAACAATTTTAATCCTAGAATTTCAAGGAGGTAAAACTCTGGAACACCTATAGATAGACAGGAGAAGACCTTGGGTCGACATAACGCAACAAGTGTAGAGGATAGTGTGCCCTGAGTCTTTTGTTCTGTTAGTCCTAGAAATGAAACATAAAAAACATGAAACATTTCTTTGTTAAGTTTCACCAGTTTATATTACAGTTTTCCACAGGTTTTAAGATATGTAGAATCCAATTAATAGGATCTCTTCAATTGAATAAAGCGGGGTTTTCCAGTACTAGGTCTGTACTTGAACTACAGTAGATAGAACAAAACTGCAGCACAAATGCATGAGAACAATATTCAGCCCAATTTAAGCATGTTCACTCAATCTGATCTTAGATTTCTGGAGAAGAACAAGGATATTTTGTAAAGTATATAAACTGTAAAGTCAACATTTCCAGGCCATTCAGACCTCTGATAGTTCACAGCATGGTAATGCCAGATAATGCTTTATTGCTTCCTCTGGCATTTCATTGTGTGTTTCAGCAGTTTCTTACTCTGCGAGTGCAAGCACTGCTGACCAATGTAAGCTTAAATACCAGACCATCAAAATGAAGGCAAGATAGCATTTGATGAATAAAGCATGGTGTACAGGAGGACAGGTGTGTGAGTTCTTTCAACCTGTTGTATATTTACAAAGAATTGTACGTGTTAGGAGTCAGATTAAATAATATTTTGCCATTCATCTCTCAGTCCCACATTACTTCTTTATTCCGCACCCAATTTCAGTTGTTTGACTATTTCTGAAATGCTCAAATGCTACATCTGGTCTCCAATTCAAACACAAGATTTGAATCATTCAGGCCAATTTAGCAGTTTATCTTTAGCGCCACCATTCAGCTATGAAATTTGAAAAAGAAACAGGCAAAAATAATCAAATATATAAAAGTAGCAGCTTTATGTTTTCTGTTGGATCTCTGCTCGGATGAGCCAGGCTACTCCTCTACTTTTTAACCATGTTTAATAGATGTATTTTTGTCGTCATAGTGAGTGTTTTATTCAGGGGATCAAAGGAAGACTTGTCTGGGTTTTGGTCCTGGAGGTAAAGGAGAGAACTTTAAAGCAGTGATAACTGCTATTTGAACATATTAACCTTTCATTTGTTCTCTGTGGCAGTGCAGATAAAAGAGAGGCTGGATTTGCTGAAATAGATGGTGAATTACCCCATTTACATCTGGCCAGTTTGTGGTTGCTACGTTCTTTCTTTGTCTTTTCCACTCAGAAACAAGGAACCAAGAGCTGCTTGTTGTCTTAGTCGATGTAAACAAGGTTAGTTCAGTCACTGTTGCTCAGCCCCGAGAGAAAGCTCCACTACACAGCAATTGAACTCGGTGCAATTTGAAGCAACTTTCTCTCAGGAAAGTCAGTCAAACAAGATTCATATTGGTCTGCAACTAACAGCTATTTTTGATAATGGATTAATGTGTTGACTACTGAATCATTTTGGCCATGTACTGAAACTAATGTAACAATAAAGATTTGATCAGATGTTGCAAGGTCTGTGTTGCGAAAAAATAAACAATTCACTTTAGACTGTCCAATATTCCAAAACCTCCATAATGCTGCATTAAACTCCAGTGTCTGTCTGACATAATTTCAGGTAATTAGTGCTAGCTCATTTAAAGTACAAAAGTATTAGCTTCAAAATGACTTAAAATGCCATAAGTAAAAGTGTGTAATGGTCCATGTTGGAATAATGTCTGTTATATTACTAGATTATAATGATTAATGCATTAATGTGTTCATTATTCAGTCCACTTACTCTGCTGCTCCACTATGGAACTGCATTTTTCTGCGCATGTCTGTGGCACAAAAGCCTTAAGTGTTCATAGGCTGTTACTTGTGATGTGTACCCAATCACCTAGTGTTGTGGGTGGCACATTGCATAAGACCACAGAATGGTGCAGACGCTCCATTTTTAAAGGATTTCACTGGCGATTGGATAAAAAAAAAAAATCAGATAATCAGAAAAATGCTGAATATCGGATGTGATAATCAGCCAGACCGATAATCTGTTGACCCCTACTGTATTTTATCTTCTCCCTAGAAACTATTGGCCTATGGCCTGTGTGTGATGATTCCCAGGACATGATTTCCACCATTAAGAGTGCTTCTTAAATGATACTTTGTTTGGCAATGTGCTAAATGCATTTAACTTTCTGAAAATAAGCATTTCCTGAAACAAGCTTTGTTGTTTCTGATGAATTAGATGTTTTTAATTGATCATAGTAATGGCCAAAAGAATAAATATAAAACCCAGGCTTGGACAACATGGAATAAACCCTCAGATTTCTATCATGAAGGTAGTGCTCCTGCTGCTGGAGAGCAGTAGTCTTATCACTGAAGTTTAGTGTGCACTGACATATAATGAGGTACATATGAGTGTATGTGACTACGCATATATTGGTGGTGCAAGTGTGTGTGAAAGGGAGATTGCCACTATTTGCACTTCAGCAGCATGGATGTGTATGCTTTCCTTTGTAGATCTATTGTGGGCTCAATAGCGACAGTGCAGCCAGTGGGGCAGCTGTATACACACTGCAACTCTTTTAGTGATAGTCAGCAACCACACTCACCTTTCAGCAGTTCTCACTCAAAAGGCAAAATATCACTGTATTGAAAGTCTGTTTGTGAATCTTAAGTAGTCAAGCAGGAGCTGATCCACTCAGCACTGGCAGGAGGATCTGAAGTTACCACCTGCCATGTGCCAAATGCTGGTGAAATATGTGGTGGATAACTAATGTGACAATCAGCCAAAATGTCATACTAAAAAAGTCTGGGAGGATTTTATATTTTGCTCTGTGTCATGAATCACTCGTTAATATCTCCAATGTCATTTTTGAAACTGCATGTTGTTTTTATGCTTACTTGTGTGTGAGGTTTACACATTTCCCTAATTGTGAGGATTACCTTGTTTAGGAAGCGTGTTAATGTCACATTTGGGGGACGGATGTTAAACTGGATTAACATCATCTGATGTTTGTTGAAGTGTGAAGGCTCCTAAGTCTAAACAACAACAGAGTCTACAGAGAATGGTGTGAAAACAAAACGTCCAGTGAGCAGCAGTTCTGTGGGAAAACAGCTTGGCAATAAGAGATATCAGAGAAGAATGTCAACAGGAGCCTTCCTGTTGAACCAGTCTGGACATTCAGTTGCATATTGTGAGTAACTATGCTATTCTACTTTCAGTATCCTAATTAATGTCCCAGATGGGGTTTTGCATCTGGTTTTATACAACCTTGAGATTCAGAGTGTTTGCCAACAGAGCCTTCCTGTGCACTAAGTAATGGTCATTGTGTGATGTGAGGCTGAATAGGCCTTTAGCCTCCACTTCCTCCCCCGTAGCAACCTCATGCCTCTGCAGTTTTGTTTGTCTTTCATGAAGAGCTGGCCAGATCAGATTAAACCTTGAGCCAGCCACACACTCACACATACACATACACATACACATATCAAATGGTGCCACATATGTTTACAGCAAGGAAACAGTATTCACAAGTCCGTAAGACAGTAAATAGCTTAACATACAAATCCTTGAAAATTCATGATGTACTGAAGTCATCAGGGCGCAAAAACCACTCAGAGGAATAGATACGTTGTTGAACGGCACATCCAAGTGATTTAGGAGAATGACTTCATCAAGTTGTTTCCCAGAATCATCTTCAGTTGCACAACAGTGTGACACCATCTGTGGCAGGGTCCGAACTTAACACCCGCTGAGCCCCAAATACAGGTAGATTTTCTGCTTGGTGAGCAAGTCTCAGAATGCTGTTCGCCAGGTGGCAGGTAAATGTTTGTACCGTTTTGGTGTCAAATACACGTGTGCTGTATTGGAATTCCACACACACACACACACACACACACACACACACACACACACACACACACACACACACACACACACACCCCATAACGGAGCATAGTCAATTCGTGATCCATATTGATGTGATTTAAAAGCAGCCTCAGGCATTTTCTATGGATTAACTGGGAAACTGGGCATACTTGTCATCATAGAAATAGATTGTAAGATTTTGATGTGTACTATAACTTCAACAATATTCGCTGCCTCCCCTTTGACACACAACTCCGCTCGCTCGTCTGTGGCACAGTAGCCCTCATTGTGGATTGGCTATTACACATGACAAGAAAGCCACGCTGTCCTTCACCACTGGGTCTCATGAATCTATGTTCAGTGCAAATGGTATTAAAATTAGAATTAATTAAATGTAAATAACATTTAAATACTTCAAATACTTATTTGTAACTTTAAGAAAGAGGGTCCCATTAACACTGCAGCATTGTTTAGTCAAGTGTTATTTTTGCTTCCTGCACTGTACTTCACACTAAAATAATTAGTTGTACAGTTCATCGTTGTTTATATCCAGTATATATAGATGTAGTTTTAGCCAAGACTAGTGGCGTGGTTGTCTACAAGCTAGGCTATGAGCATGGATCAGGACTTTCTCTCAAGCTTCAGTGAAGCTGCCCCACCCCACTCTCCTTGCCAGCTTATATAGATCATCTGCTTATTCATGGCCAGCCCTAACTCAATCACTGCCTTCCACCAGAACGGTAACAAATGACAGCAGGGGAAATTACAGTCATTCGTCTCCGTCTACCCACATCCTGTCGGCCTTCCTTTTCTGTCTTTTAAACCAGGACACCTGTATCGTCTTCATCTTCTTTCCCCTGCACCTTATTTAGCTCCTTCTCTGTACCCAGAAAGATCCACCATATAGTCTCCAGTAAGATAACAATCTTTACCGATCACAGTTAAAATTGCATGGGTTTATGTACACCATCATCAGCATAGGAGGCACCAATGTCTTGCCACTGTACATGTACTGTGATTTGATAGATGACCTGTCAAGCATAAAGCAGGTCACCTCTGCATCTGAACAGATGTGTTGTGGGATATGTGACTTGGACTTTGTGGAGTGGCTGTTATTAAGGGAGCTGGGGGTTGGGAGTTAATTGTAGCTCTCTCTTCTGCCAGAGAATTGCCACTTTCAGGTTGAGTCCCTCATCAGAGTGCTGGAGGCAGATGTCAGTGTTGCATTTGCAGTCAACTTACAGTTTATTCTCATTGTTTTGTGTCTGGACAAAACAGATTTGCAATCCCTGTAGTCGTTGGTACCTTACCATAAAGAAATATACACAGTAGTAAATAAAATGGTATTTTCTTATTTATGGATTTACACATGAGTGCCCATTGAATTTCAAAGACATACTGTTCATAAAATTAGCAAATCAGTTCTGGTTAAGCTGTTGTTTCAAATGTACTTTTAACCTGGACAAAGATGTTTAATATCTATTTTTTGTTCTCTGAAACCTATGTGTGAGTACAGTATAGAAACAGTGTATGTGCCTACTTGTCTTTCTGTTAGAATTCTTTTTTTCCCCTAGTTTATCACTTTTTAAGTCTTTTTATGTTAAGTTCCTTTATATTACAAAAGTGTAGTGGAATAATTTTATTGAGCCATGGTATTAGTTTAATGGAGATCATTTAACATCCATTTGGGTTGGTTGATGCCTTGCTCAGCCAAATGCATTAGCCTACATGCAACACTTTAGAAAAACATCTTAAAAAGTAAATGTTTACTAGTAATAATTCATAATGCAAAATTTCAACATGTCACATACTGTAACCCCTCTCCAGTACATCGTGCTTTATTCACCAAATGTTAATAACAGTCTTATAGATCACTATGGAAACGGAAAAGTTTACAAAACATTTCCATGGTTTTTTGAGAATACTTAATATATAATACAATATTTACTGTCAGAGGATACAGAAATGTCCATATCATAAATGACCATAAATACAGATCAGACAATATTTCAACCAACTTTTCAAAGTGCTCTTTACCAAACACAGTCTTTCAAAACACAATATACTCAAATTTCTTCCATCTTTATGGAATGGAATGTATGTATATAACCATGAATCCATATCCATAAATAATAAGACATAAGGTTAACAGTACAGAATTTGCTGCTTTGTACTGAAAAAGACATTAGATCTCTTGCCAATGATCATGAATTAATCATGGTCCTGTACACTACAATCGTCCCACTACATTAAGTCAGTAAGTTATTAGCATTTGTGGTCTATAACCACTAAATTGGTGCAGATCTTCATTGTTCTGTTTTCTGTTGTTACATGCATACATCAGACGGAGGTTATCAAGGGGCCATGTGGCAGTGTGGGGATGACATTCAGGCATGTCCCCGCCAGTGAAGGGGATGCAGTGCACGTCAGCATCGAGACGGTCACACCCAACTCCCCTGCAGCCTCGGCAGACTTGCAGAGGGGTGATCGTCTCATTGCCATTGGAGGTCTGAAATGTGCCTTTTGTCAAGAATTTTGAGACTTTCATTCAGTTCTTTGTGCTACTGACAGACAACTTATTTCCTGTTCTTGTTTCTGTTCATAGGTGTCAAAGTAACATCCTCGGTTCAAGTGCCCAAACTGTTAAAGCAGGCTGGAGACAGGGTGCTGGTACTTTATGAGAGACCGGTCCGTCACCAGACTCCCTCTTTTGGAAGCCTTGGAACTCTTCAGGAAGGGTTTGGGCAACTAGAGGAAACAGGTTTTAGTTCCCAGGCAGCAGGTTATGAAGAAGACCCAGCACCTATTACCACCCTGTCTGACATATCCGACAGCAAAGACATGGACTCTGAGTTTGAAGAGTTGATTGTGGACTCCAAACCTAGCCAGACTGGTGGCCCTAACAGCAGTACCACAAATACCAGTGACATTAAGGAGGATTCCTTACTTACTGTAAACCAAAGCCCCAAAAGGACTGTGGCCAACTTGGCCTCTAAGCCCCTTGGTACCATATCACCTATCCTCAATCGCAAGTTAAACCTGGTGGGTCTCCAGTCACCACTAAAGCCCCAGCCCAAAGAATCACCAAAGCCCTCACCACATAAGACCAGTAGTGATCCAGGGGAGGGTCTGCAACGTCCCACCATCCCTCCACCACCTCCTCCTTCCCGACCCCCAGTGCCACCAAGACCTCAGATAAGGTTGACATCAGCCTCCTCAGAAACCAGTCTTTTGGATGGTGTTGATTCTGTTGCAACTACAAATGCTACTGTTCCACCTGTTGTGACTACCACCATCAGCGCTTCTGAAAAATCTCCAGAAAAAGTTCCTCTCACTGGAGCCAGTGAGGACAAGACTGGCACTGAGAAGATATGTGTCAAACAGGCTGAGGTGAAGCAGTCTACCAGGCCAGCAGAGAGTAATGATGAGCTGCCAGTCCCTTCCACTGTGACCAGCAGCAGCAAGGCCGATCAAGCAAAGGACAAAGCTTCAGAGAGTTCCTGCAGCACACGAGACAGTCTAAAAGACCACTCCCTCTGGGAATCCCCAGAAACCATGTTTCGTAACCAGACAGGTCGTTGGCCCAAGGCATCTGTGGTGTTTGAGGTGGAGAGCAACCATAAGTACCTTAATGTGGCCCTGTGGTGCAAAGATCCCTTTAAGCTGGGCAGTTTGTTGTGCCTGGGCCATGTCAGCCTTCAGCTGGAGCATATAGCCCTGGAATGTATGGCCACATCTTCAGCAGAGTACCAGAGCACATTTAGGTTGGGGCCTCCAGAGCCCAGAGCTAGTGTCAGCCGCACTGCGCTACGCAGCCTCAGCACCCACAAGGGTTTCAATGAAAAGCTGTGTTACGGAGATGTTACCCTGAACTTCTGTTACTTAGCTGAGGGTGAATTAGAGTGTCCAGGTGGGCTGGCAGAAAGGGAGCGAGAGGGGAGTCTCCATGATGAGGACCAAAGGGAGAGAGAGAGAGAGCATATTCCCTCAGCACCGCGGGATGACTTGGCCTATGGTGCCATGCAGTTAGTGGAAGTGCGTCACAACTTCCAGGACACCCAGTTCCAGAACCCCACCTGGTGTGAATACTGCAAGAAGAAGGTTTGGACCAAGGCAGCCTCTCAGTGTATGATTTGCGCCTACGTTTGCCACAAGAAATGCCAGGACAAGTGCCTCGCTGAAAATCCCTTCTGTGTGGCAACGACTGAACGTCGCGGAGCTGACCCTGAAGCCAAATCCACCATAAACCGGGCCACCACTGGTCTCACGCGCCATATCATCAACACCAGCTCCCGTCTGCTTAACCTCCGCCAGGTGCCCAAGACTCGGTTGGTTGAGCAGGTCGCTGATGTGGTGCCTGGAGTAGTGGAGCCCTCACCTAAGCATACCCCTAACACTTCAGACAATGAGAGCAGTGACACTGAGACCTACACCAGTGGCGCCAGCCCCTCCAAGCAGCCCGCCAGCAGTGGTGGCAGCAGTAAACTTGTACGCAAAGAAGGTGGGTTGGATGACAGTGTGTTCATTGCTGTGAAGGAGATAGGCCGTGACCTGTACCGGGGGCTTCCCACAGATGAGCGATCCCAGAAGCTGGAGTTGATGCTGGACAAGCTGCAGCAGGAAATTGACCAGGAGCTGGAGCATAATAATGCTCTTCTGCTTGAGGAGAGGGAGGCCACAGATGTCCGGCGCAAGGCACTAATCAGTACTGCCCTGGCCAAGTCTGGGGAGAGACTCCAAGCCCTCACCTTGCTAATGATCCACTACCGCGCAGGCATTGAAGATCTAGAGTCAGTGGAAAGCACCTCTCCTTCAGAGCAGCAAGGCTTTAAAGGCAAAGGAGAAGCCCTGGAGGAAGATGCCCTGATGGGGACAGAGGTCTATGACAGTGACATATGCAGCCCTGTTGAGGTGCAGCTACTGGATGACATTACCGAGGAGCAAATCTGTGTGGAGGCACTCCACTAAATAAGACTACAAAAGAGAAAGAGGAAAAACAAGTGCTTTGGGCTCGGGCCTTCCAGCAAATTTATGTCCAGTTTGTTTTTTTGAGATTTCAGAAGTCCATTTTAGATATGGGGATGTAGGGTCCAGTGTTTGATTCACACTTTTTTTTAAACATGAAAAAGAAAGGATGGGTAAAGGAATTTCCTCTCCAAGGATCCATGGTAAGTCTGTTATTGATGTTTTGATTTGCACAATGTGATGCCGTCTCCATGCTTTTGGTTTTTAAAGGGAAGCTTGAGAGCTACACTATTATCTGCCCTCAGTAGTGCTGCATGTGTATCCTCAAGTTTTGTTTTTCCTGTGGCTTCAAAATGTCATTGTAAGCATTTAATTCAGTTTATTTTCTTGTCTGTAACTGCTTTGACCTAAGGACTTTAGAAAATGTGCACATTTCTGTGGTGTACTACACTGAATCATCTTAACTTTGGAGAAGGAAAATAATTGTTCAAAATTTGTTTGGTTTGACTAACAAGTCCAAAATGAAGGAGAAATATTTGAATCTATAACTGTGTGACACTACTAGGGAAAAACAGGTTTAGACAACATGTAATTCGTCTAATGACCCTGCAAGTGGTCATACATATCTTTTGTTTTGAGCACTTTTTAATGTAATATATTTGGATTTTATAAGTTATTTACCCTAATCATAAAGCTCTTTGAGGTATCAGCAGCTGCATAATTATTAATGAACTCTTAAATATAATTTTGTTCTTTCTTTTGGTTTATTTGTTTGTATTGGTTAGGTGACATATGTTTGACTATACTATAACCCATATTTTCCTTTTCTTGGGAGGGTGTAAGGAGGTAATTATCCTGGATTGTGATTTTGACCCATTTCTTTTTATTTGTCTTCCCCAATCATATTTCGTTCATCCCATCAACTTCAAAATGTCAACTATTGCATATTGTTTACTGATTAAAACTCTCATGGGTGCAGTGTGAGACAGGCACATAATTGACTTTCTGATTGATCTCTGAATGAATGTTACCCAGGAGCTCTAGTGATGTTAAAATTTTCCAACATGTCTTTGATTTAGTGTCAGTGTACACGTGTATGAAGATGATTTCCATGCTTCAAAATTTTTAATGTGATTCAGTGCCCATCATTTGCCTTCACAAGTTTTTTCTTCAGGCCCAAATGAGTTTATGTTTAGCTCCTTCTGTGTTTTGTGTATTCACAGTTTTTTGACACTGCCTCACACCTTTTCATTGCAAACCATCAAGCATTAATGTAGCCTGTTACAGTGATTCTCATAACATAGTCATAACCAGCTACAACCCTAAAGTGCTATCCTGTTCATCTATCTTTTACAGCCTCAGAGAGTCACTGGAAAAGAAGTTTTGTGAAGAGGGAATATTACTCTTTTTTTCAGTGATGATGTCCTTCTCTTTATTCTAATGGTTATTTTGCCAAACAATTCCACATCACATATTTCCAACACAAGTACAATTCAGTTTTGGCTTCAGTCCATCAGAACTGTGATGATCAACAAGCTTACAGGTAGAACTCCATTTTTGGGTTGTGATGATGGTGGTCTAAATGCAGCCTAACACCTTTTTTACTTTGTGGGTTGTTTAGTGACATTTGGGGAAAAGCAGGGTCAGGGTTAAGGCCTCCATATGCTTCAAACAGACTGCTAAGAGAAACCGAAACCCCCTGTTTAACAGCGAAAACAAGGGCCTACGTCAGTCAACTTTTGTACGTTTTCCAGACAATCCCACAGCCCACTTCATGTAGTAAGCAGGTGTACAGAGGTGCAAAACTTCAGTTTCTCATGTAAGATCTTCTCTCTCTCTCTTTCTCTCTCTCTCTCTCTCTCTCTCTCTCCATGCAACTTTTTCCATCACTATTTATATGAACAACTATGCATACAATGCCATGAATGCTTTCAAGGAGAAATTGTTCATAAGTGTGAGACAGAGGTCTTTGAGAGAAATCAGGAAGTCGATAGGACAGGAGAGGCTGTGACAGTCAAACCTTGGAATTTAGCCATCCGTGACAAATATAAACATTCTTGCCATTAGATGTGTTGAATGACACGTTGTGCAAACTAGTAGAAACACACTGTGGGCTTAAACTCAAGTGTTTCCAACCTTGGTAGCACCAGAGACCATTTTTAGATCATTGGCATTTGTGGACCAGTCAACCTTAACCCTTCACGACTGAAATAAAGCATAGGCTCTGACATTAAGTAGGTCAACAAACACATTAGGACTTTTCTCTCCTTAAAGAAACGTTTAAGCTCATGCAGCTACGTGGGTATGTGGGTTATGCACTTGCATTCTGATGACCTACTTTAAACATTAGTCTTCTCTTTTAAGTGTGGGAAGGAGTGAAGAGGAAAGATGCACCATGGTCAAGGTACCTGCCAAATAGCCTGTGATGTTATATAAATAATATTCATTCCTTGACCTTGTACCAGTACCTGGGTTGAAGCCATTGCTTTATTGCTAGGATTACTGTTTTCTTGAGACATCTTAAGATTTTCTTACATAAAGTAAAAAAACCAAGCTGATGGCACATTCAACAAATACGAAAATAACAATACATCACCCAAAATGCATTGAATGTTGAACCTAGTTGAGTTAGCAAAGGACAGATTTTTAGCATTGGTCCAAGGTCTTCGGACAAGAGAAGTAATCAATGAGACTCAGAGCAGGTAAAGGCACATTTCCTGTTCTTTTCTGTGTAATAGATATGTTGCTCATGTAGATATTGGCTTCCTGGCTGCTATACTTGTCAATCTCTCTCAAACTCTGTGTATCCATATTTTTTGTGCAATATTTTTGTAGGAAATTATGCTGATAATCAGGAATGAATCCCCACATCTGTGATTTCTCTTCTTTTCTCTTTAAAATGTGTAGTTTGTGTGTCCATCTGTCTGGTAATGTAACGTGAGGGTTTTTGGGGACTAATGAGATCCTGAGAGAAGTTCAATCTCTGTTAACCCCTCTTTTGGCCTGATAAGCACTGCTTTTTCTGCTGCTGCTGCTGCTGCTGCTGGTGTTACAATGTGCTCTTCCACAGAACTCACCCCCCATCTGTCTGGTAATGTAACCTGAGGGTTTTTTGGCCTGAGAAGCACTGTTTTTGCTGCTGCTGCTGATGCTGCTGTTGTTACAGTGTGCTCTTACACTTCCATAGAATCCCCCTACCCCCCCCCCAGCCCTAACCTTTGAAACTGCACTTACAGTATATTCATTGGGTCAAGATGGTGTTTGTCTCTTTTTGTGTATGTGAGGGATGTTGTACACAGTTTTCAAGAAGGCTCATGTGATGAAGCTTTATTGTACATAACCTGAATAAACAAGCTCAATGAATTCCCATCACTCTGCTTTGTGTTTAACTTGGCTCACACAGGAGAACTTTGAAAGTCGACTACTAGACAACCTCTGAATCTAAACTAAATAATTTACAACAAAAATGTTCATCAACACTCAAAAAAAACAAGCCTATATTTTCAATGACGATGGTTATTTTTCAATAATTTCACAATGTCATTAGCAGAAATGTTCTCACTGATGACAACACCATATGCAGCGAAACTGAAAGCTCTGGAAAAAAAAAAACTATCAGGTGAAACTTGAGGGGTTCTTTTTGGGTCAGACTACGGTATTTAGTTTTTTAGTACCACCATAATAAACATTCAATGAACAAAGCAATATTTTTCATAATATGAACAAGTCCTATCAATGACCAAAATGAACAATGCATTTCCCAGAGTTCAGACTGAAAACAGCATTGTGTAATAAGAACACATGGGGCTTTGTTGCTTCAGGCAATGATGAGACAATGGTTCAACCGAGGAGACCGAGAAATATATAAGTTTGAAGCCAAAACACTGCACAGTGGGTTTTAATACTATGAGGAAGGAGGAAGAAAGGCCACATTGTAAACGCAGTCCTATTGTTGCCCTGGATATGGCTTTCAGGACTCACCATGCACCTCCTCTGTGGGTATTTTGCTCCATCAGTATCAATTACAGCACCAGTATACTCTACTCAATCCTCCACTTTGATGGTCAAATAACTTCTGACGTTGGATTATAGGGAGCTGTGACCATTTTACCTGCATTTTCCAAAGCCAGTGATCAGTGGCCGTGGACAGATCTAAAAGTAGTACTGTCGTGTTTCAAATTTTTAGAGGCATGCACAGGGCCTCTGCTATGGTAACAAGTGAACCATGCAACAGGCCACAAATGATTTTACATGACTGTCTGACTTCCCGAACCTGTCTGTTGCACTCCTCCTCAAGCCAATTCCTTTCATCCAAGATGGGAATCTTTGAAAGTAGCTCAACTTTCAGTGGGACTTGTTGACAGAAAAAAAAAATTGGTGAAGCTTCCCTGTATATGCATTGCTGTAAGAACCACAGTTGTCTGGGTTCTTAGTGAAGAGGGAAAGGAGGGGAGGTATTGTGTGAGCATCTGCAAAGTAATTGAAGCCCAGTGTTGAGATAGACAGGCTGATTACAGTGTGTCTTCTCCTACATTTGCCCATCATAGCAACTAATTCTGCTGTCTTCCACCATCCAAAGCAGGCAGTCATGTCAGTTCTTCTGTGAGTAAGTTGAAAAGCATGCACATTCTGAGCTGTTTTATATTTTCATTGTATATATACATGCTATCCCTTTCTTCGCTCCAACCTGTCATGTCAATAATGTGAAACAGGATTAGCGCCAACAGTGGTCTAAATGCTTAGTGTTTTAAATGCACCAAAAAGTAATGGCACTGAAAATCCATCTGTCTCAAAAGTCTGTTTCCATGTTGTCATTTTTGAGGAGGAAACTGGTTTTTCAGAGTATACCACATTTAATGAGGATATTAAACGTAAGACAAAGTGAAACAGGTAAGTGACATCCAGCCAGTGACATACATATGAGAAGGCTCACTGATATGGGCACTAAATGTTTGCAGTCAATTTTGGATTAACACAAACTCCAAAAAATATTACTGTCCACTAACAACTCAAACAACTGATGCAAATAAGAAGATTATTTCACATTGTGTTATTCCTACTCAGACTAGCAAATCTCATGATTTTCACATTTCTAGATGAACTGCTCTGGTTTTGTATAAACATGATATGATTTTACCACTTCACTAATATCCAGTACAGTTTTTCACAGCCCATCAACAAGTTTATGAGGAAATCCAATAACACTGCGTGTGACACAACATTCTGAACATCACAGTATATTCCAAACACAATGGACATTACAGGAGTATAAGAGCAAATCAGTTTGTTGTGTAATTTTACAGACGTTTCTCAGAAGCAGTGCTGCACTGGAGGCAGACATAAGATTCCATTCATCCATCAAAGTTTGGGACAAATAATCTCATTGGTCAAGAGAAATCTCATGGGGTTGAGCCAAATGAACAAATTTTAAAGGCATGAACTAACTAACTAGCAAAAAACATTATGCATACACAATTTACTCACTACTTTTGCAGTTAACGCACAAGAGATTGGTGGTACTGGGTCACTGTGGTAGCTGAATGGGTAGGCTCTTAATAATAAGTACTGATGGTCTTGAAAAGGGGAAAGAAATGTATGCTACTGTATTAGTTTGTATTTGACCATTTGAATACTAAAATGCAAATTCAGTTCAACAGACATCTGATGTCCTGTCTTCATCTCTGTGTCTCACTGGCCTCTGTAATTGATTATAATCTGTCATTTCTTTCATCAGCCTTTCTGAAAAAGTGACACTTGTTGCTGGCATGATAATTATATCCAACAGAACTTTAGAATCTGAACCTTTCATGTTACATAAAAGTTAAACAATGAAAAATTTAACATAAAAAAAACTACAGTTCCCATAAAATTTTACCAGTACAGCAGTTATCATTGTAACTAATGCTAATGGGACGACCACAAACAAGCTAAGAGAAATATCAAGCAAATGATATCAGGGGAATTTTTAAAACTTCACCATCATCTAGACATATAGAGAAAACCACAGGGCAAGTGTTGAGCAAGGTTATGTCCCAAAAATAGATTATTTTTATTTTATTTATAAATTATAGTTTTATTTTTCCCACTGCCTTTGGTGTTGTTTACCATTGTTCAGTATTTGTCATTTTCCAGCCATGAGTAGCTCCTAATTACATGATGGAATAACAGCATTCATTATGTTGGCCCTCACTATCTTACTGTTTCCGCTGTAGGACCTAACATAGTGCTATGTTCCATGTAGCAACAGGGCTAACACCAATCATCCTCAGCTGTGTGTAATAGTTACTTTTTTTTTTTACTGCTCAATACGTTTGCAGTCAAACATCCTAAAGATTGTTGGCTCTGTCCCCTGAGATTAAACCACTGAGATTATTTAAAGACAGACACATCTTTCATCATCAAATGGTAGCAATCATCAAACAGAAAATCCATTGCATTGAGTGCCCAAAAAAACTGTCTGTTTAAGTCAAGAAAGCATGTGACGTCCAGTTGCTCAAAAGTTTCATTTCTTTTTGTACAGCAACTGCATCAACAATTTAATTGATGGTAAACACATAAAGTATGATGTAAATACTTATGAAAAAGATGCTGATACATATCGACACTAATTTGCTTATCAGTGGCTTTAACAAAGATGAGTGGTGAAAAGAGTTGGTCTCGTCATTTGTTTTCCCAAAGCCATTGTAGAAAGGTTAGACGTTAGACTGGAGAACATGATCAACACCTTTAGCCTTGACAAAGTGTAATCTCTGAGAACAAGAGGCTCAACCTGGCTGGTTGGCAGAGGCATTCAACCATGAGGTCTGAACATTTAACACAGATACAGAACATCTATTAATAGTATCTTTACTTAAAGGAATAGTTCAACATCTTTGGAAATATGCTTATTCACTGCCTTGCTGGGAGTTTGATGAGAAGATTGATACCACTATCATGTAGTATTTATGGCAAATATGTAACTGTAACCGACCTTTTCCACAGCTGACATTTCAGTTTGTCATAATGAGGGAACCACAGGTGTAAGTAATGACATAATGATGGCTCAGAGCAACAACACAGAAAGTGGAAAGGTAGCCAAGAAACAGCAACACCTCCCTCACTCAGCTGCTGGTGGGGAGATCCACTGAGCTGTCAATCAAAATGCAGCTTACTTCTGCTGCCACAGAAGCTTCAAGTGAGTGTTGAATAAATGTAAATGCCAATAATGAACTGCAAATTACAATTAGTCACAATTAGAATATGACAGATGTTCGTTGTGATTTTGTACTGGATCCAGGTCACAGTTCATGCATTTGAACTTTGCCCCATACACTGTCTGTCTCTTACTGCTAGTGATCCTGCTTCTCGCGAGGGGTTCAATATTTCTCACACAAAATGGATGGGAGCCTGTTGCTCCACCTGGCTCATTGCATCCTGTGCGTTTCTTCCCTCAGTTCCGCCATGAAAGCCACTGCAGAGAAGCGGTGTGCACAATACCAAGACCCTTGAACTGGATAATATACATGAAATACAGTCATTATTAACATTGTAAATACCACTTGTGCTTTTTTGATGAAATGAAAATGGACTTCTGTAAACAGCTGTCTCTGTATTTAGCTATATTTTGGACAGAAGTAAAACTGCAATTGTATTACATACAGCAATTTGTTAAGGAAGTTTCAATGCATTTTTTTCATGCTAACAATTGAAAACCGTCCATCCATCAAACTACTGGAATTCAATCTGACTATGGTTGCTTTCATCCATGACGGAGTGAGCTATAAACTTTTCAAGGTCAGTTTTTAAAGCTCATACAGGCAATATCTGATTCTTAAAACATAGAGTGCTGTGGTGCTGAATCACACAGAGAAGTCCTCAACCTTTGAGTGTGTTACACTTGATGTTAACCCCCCATTAGTAATATCACAGTAGGTGTTTTGCCTTGGACAGCTGATTAATACACCTGCAGTGACATCACTGATTAAGGTGTGGCCAAATATTTGAATCCACAGATAATAGTGAAACAGCAGACCAGCATTTAAAACCACAAGATGATTCTCAAGCGAAATGAATTGGATTTAATGGAGTCATTGCAATCATTGGACTCTGTCTCAGGGGAAATGAAATCTGTTTGAATATTTTGCTTCAAGTTCCACTTTGGTGAACTTCAACACAATAGCAGACCATCTTGACAGTGGTGACTTTTGAGGGAATGGAGAGTCCAACACAGAAGATGCTATCATATTATCATGTGTGATGCATAATCTTCCTTTATGTAGCCCTGCTCTGCTGGAATATAAAACAAAGAAGACATGGTTTGTAGACTTAGACAGCATCTAAGCATAATGCTGCATTGGATGCATGTCTGTTGTGGAAATGGTATATTATCATATCAACGCTGAAATGCAAGCATAACTAGCAATGAAAGGCCCACAGCAAATATAGTTATTATGAAAGATTGTGTGGAAACATTTAGTTTATTTAAATGGCCCATTTTCAAACTTTATTAATACTGGGTTCGTCCTGTAACAGTAAATTGTGAAAGTCTAAATATTGTGTGAACCCTTTTTCTTCCAGAGGGTTGGATATGTTTTCATTCTCCATGGAAACAGGGCATAAGGTTTCTATATTGATTTCTCAGCAGGAGTATCAAAGGGAACGTGACATGTTTCTTTTTGACCTCACAGCCATTATTCTCAGAGTCACTATTCAAATATTGGCCTAGTCCCCAGTAATAGCTGTGAATATGGCCTGTATGAACAAACAAAAGCTGGTCACTAATGAAGGCAAAGGGGAAGAATAACATTCAGGTGGGTGACCCACCACATATTCACATTATAAATCTAGCAAAATGTTCTAATCATAGAACAGAGCCATGTCACTTTTTCCACATGGATTTTAAACTACTCTCAGTAACAGCAGTTTAACATCGACATGTTACACTGTTAACATGAAAAGCCTAAAAATAAAGGGATGGCTGGAAGACATTTCATGTGAAAACTATGCAGGAAATGTGGTTGTTTCATTTATTTATTGGTGTTTATCGCTATATAACCTGATGGCTGGGTACAGCAGTGCTCTATGATTTTAGGTGGGCTTTCTTTTAGGTGGCTAAAATAAGTTTTGCTGCTGACCCTGTGCACAGTGTTGCTCTGCCTCCAAACCAGTACTCTTGTATATGTCACCAAACTGGGTGCATGCCAACTGCCATCTACAGTAGGTAGTACATTGACCATTGATAAGCACCTCACACAACCCCACTTCGAATAATCTGAACTATGCCTTAACATCGATTGAGAAAACGTAGAGGTGAATATAGCCAGTATTTCTTTTTAAAATTAGACCATCAGCAGTGTTGTACTGACGGAATTCGTGATGTGGAAATGTGCATATGTTAAAGGATGTTTTGAACTAGCATTAACTGGGGAACAGCAGACATTAGGAATACAGCATGTCCCTATAACCCTGTCAGGCCTGGTTCTCCCTGCCACTGAGGTAAAAAAGGCCACTAGTTGAGAATTTACAGTATCGATGATTTATTAAATAAAAGATAGTCTGAACAGCAGTTGCCAAGTAGCCAAAATGAAAAAAAACAAAACAAAAAAACATGTAGGTTCTGTTCTTAACAGGAGGATTTAGACTACATTCCTTATACTTTTCTTAAGCAGCTCAAATGTGTTGACTTCCCTGCAGTGCAGTTCAGCCAGAACAGTTGGGCTGGACCTTAGTCTTTAGTTCGTATTTTTGTAACTGTATCAATGCAAACAAGGAGAATAGACCTGGCCAGCAAATCTTCTTGGATTTTAAGCAAACAACATTTTCTTAATATACCTCACAAATACAATACCAACTTGCACACCAAGGTCTGGTGGTAATACTACAGACAGTATCATGGACATACAGTAGATAGAAATGAGATGAGTTTTAATGACTGACACGTGAATTAAGACAGATTTGTATAAATAAACCAGCAAAGCGTACTTGTTTCTCAGCATCCCCCTACTGCTTAAAAGGTGTTTTTTAACACATCTCTCTACTGAATAAGGCTGTTGGCTAAAAAAATATTTCTCACACAATGCGCTTGCAACCACAGATCAAGAACAACTTTGGTTTGCTCCAGTAAAACCGCTAATAGGACACTGAACAGTGAAGACTGAATGCAGGACATCCACATGGAAATATCTTGGCTGTTTTTTTCATTGCTTTTTTTCTCTTCTGTGTTCCTTGTTTTGTACAACAAAATAGATCCTCTGAAGGTTTAACCTGCATGGCTGCTGTCCTGTTAATCATAATCGTCATATTCTGGATCTGTGTTTTCACCCTGGTAGGAAACCCCCTGTGTGGAATAGGACCTTGTCTTCATTGAACAGTTGGTGTCCATCAAAATGGCCTGAAAAGACAAGTTGACAAGTGTTATTTCTGCCACAACATGCATCAAAGTTCCCTGAGCAAAAGACCTTCTTGTTGCTGAACTTGGTGTTCTAGATTTGAGAAGGTTCTGGGTTTTCCGGGTAATTCTATAATACTACAGTAGTTCACTGCAGCAAATGAGTGGAGATACAGTATTTAATGTGCATTAGTTATGTCTGAGTGATGCCTTATCCACTGGTCAGAATCAGACCAATCTTGATCCAAAAGATGGAGCATCCCTCAACTTGTCAAATGGCAAAGTTAGGCCAATGATGATGGAGATGGCTGATGGAGGGAAATACCAACATTATGTAATGGAGAAGGGTAGTGGTGGACTGATATGGGTTTTTCAGTGGTTGATGCTGATATTAGAAAGCATGGCGGCTGATGGCTGCTATAAAATGCTGACATATTGCTGTTTTTTTCATCTGATCAAATATAATTCAATAATAACAAATGAGAAACAGTTGCTGATTTTACAGGAACATTTAGTTTGCACTTATGTTACTGTCTGCATTGTCTCTGTTTAAGAGACAGATATTCACTTTGCAGTGAGCCAATCTGAATAAAGAAAAATCAACTCAATAAACTCCACAGGTAATCAAAAAACTAAACTTTGTAAAAAGCGCGAAAAAAAAACAGCTTACTGTTTAACAGCTTAACAGTTTAACAGTTTAACAGCAGCATTTATGAGCGGACAGCAGCATCTCCTTGTTTCTGAGAGAACAAAAGTATGTAAACTCAGATATATATATATTTTTTTTAAAGGCCTGATTAATGGACTGACCGATTAATCTGTCTGACATGGGGAGTTCCATCAGGAGTTCAAACAGTGCATGCAACAGCCCATAATTATTCTTTATTATTTTTAACTCAGTATTCATAATAAAATGGTTCTATGTAGCTTAATCTCAAGTTGTTAACAGTTCTCAGTTATTGTGTCCATTGAAGTTTTTAAATCAGAGGTATAATTTATCTTGATTTACTTATCTTGATTTTTTTCATGTCTAATTTAAGAAAAAGAGACGTGAAATAAATGAGGAAAGCTCAATAATGAGTACAGAATGAATTCCTTTCCTAATCACTGGTACTGGACATAAAGAGGGGTTTTGCAGAATAATCCAGTATCAATATTATGGTCTGGTGATGAGGTTGGTAAATTTAATTTTATTCTACCTTTTAATTTTAATTAATATGTATTCAATTTGTTTTTTCCATCGTCAACAAACTTGGTATGGTTTCTATTTAAAGACTGCATTTGCTTTTCCCATTTTTTTGGATGCAGGTTGGGGTGGGAAGGCCTGGGTGGTGTCTGTTCATTTGTTGATGAATTCTGTTAAAAATCTGAAATCTTGAAAATAAAGTACATTTTTAAAATGTTTCAGCATACTCTAACTCACTCCTAGCCATGTATGCAGATAAGAAGAAAATAACACGATATCTCTATGTCTGTAGAGTATGACTTTGGCATTTTTCAAGTGTCTGTTTTTAGCTAAATGTAAGAACAATGTTATAGACTTAAAGGATTTTGCCTTCCAGGTCTTCCATATTTCTGTGTGTTTATGTAGAATTTGGTTGAATGTAAGTAATGGTAAGAGTGTTTTGAATCTTACAATTTTCTCTTCTTGTCCTGGAGGATTTCTGAGGAAGAGGCAAAGAGGAGCAAAGAAAATATCCACTACTCCAATTATAGTCATCACCCAGGGGAAGCCAATACTCTCAGCGATGGATCCTCCAATAGATGGGCCTACATGAGTAAAGGACAGATCACATACTGGTTTAGTTTGTTTTGTTTGGATGAGGGCATGACTGCAGCTCTGTACTGACAAGAAGATACATTGATAACAAAAGGGTAACATTACTCGTTTATAGAGGTAGTAATCTAGTATTTTTTGCTAACCATGAGAATATTGTTAATACTAAAATGTAATATCTGCAGCAGGGCTGCAAGGCTCTGATGTCTCAAGGCTGTGATGTGATTTCAGTAATAGCATGGTACCATGTTGGGGTACCATGGAGTAGCAAAAGTAAATAAGGTAATTTGATGATGGGAAATCACCATTATTACTGACTGAATTCAATACCTTTTCCATCACCATTCCACATATTCAGAGTCAATTTTATACTTTTGACTTCAGATGAAATAGATATGGTACTTTGTGCAATGATGACAAATAAGGACCAGTGTGTGTTTTCTGGCATATAGCACTGAGGTGTTCGTCTCCCCCTTTTTTCCCCTTTGTGTCTTATGTTTCCCCTCTCCCTCTGCCTCTCGTCTGTCTCTCCCGTGTCTGCCTAGTGTTCATGTGTCTCCCTGCAGGGGCGTGGCTGGCAGATCAGGCTTGATCGCCTCCTTCCGGAGAGCAGCTGCATTCAATCATTCAATCAAGGCTCACCTGCCGTCACAGTTTATAAGCCCTGGCTCTCCACTCAGTATTCGTTGAATCATCTATTCATTTCTGCGGTAATGACAGAGACCCAGCCGAATCTGCTAAGTACCTTTTGATTAGTTTTCCTTGCTTACTTGCCTGCCTTTCTGACTCTGCTTTTTGTATGTACTCAGGTGCCTTACCCTCACCTGTCCTCGCCCCTGCCCTGTCAGTCTGTGTTCTGGAAGGAAACTGGATCAACATCCGTCTAGCCTCCTCAAGATCAACCCAAATTTCTTGACTGCCTTAGTCTGTTTCTGACAATAAGGAAGATTAAAAGACATTTAACCTTTCACGGTCTCTGTCCTTTCTGCTGTAAGTGTGGCATTTGAGTCCTGTATTAAATTAAACTTAACATGAGGTTACAGATTGCTGCCAACTGAATACCCATCCACTCTCCCCTCCAAGTGTGTAGGAGAACCTTGGTGGCCTTCAGGTAACCCAAAAACGTGAAAGGCCCTCTCTTGCTTTTGTACATTCTAAACTACTGTAGAAAACATGGCAGTGTGACACGGCAGGCTCTGGGGAAGAGGACCCTGTCACAGCCGATCTGAGTAGATGCCCAATCTGAGTAGTGAATGACCAACTTTTTGGGGACTGGTTCTGGGAAGGATCACCCACTGGTTAGGCGTTAGAACCTGACCTATGCACCTGCACTACTAAGACTGGATAGCAACAGACCTGCTTGCTATGAATGGGACATTCTAGCTTGCTAACAAGCTAACATAACACAACGAGTCTTGGTTCCAAGGGATTATATATGGGTAGAAATGTGTCAGTGGAAACTTGAATTTGACTTATTTATATTTTGATTGCTCAACTTGAATAATTGCATTAAAAAAACTTAACTGAAGAAGAAGGGGTAACTACAAAGCTTTGGATGGCCCCATACAGATGACAGTTGGATAAAATTAAGCATAATTATAAAGTGGCTTATTAGACAAAAACCTTTTATGCAGTTAAATCCTACTATATACAGGATATCTTGAACAAATACTGCATTAAAAGTTAAGCCTGCAGGCAGTAGCATCAAGACTAAAAACAAACATCTATTTAAATGCACACTATTAATTTATTCTCATATTCATGACTTGCAGTTAAGAATAAGGCACACAAATGTAAATTCAGAGTTAGCCCAACCAACAAAACACAAGACTGGAACTTTTTAAAATGTGTATGTTGACATGTAAATCTAAACGGTAAAAAGAAAAAACTTCCAGTTAAAGCTGTGGAATCCTCAACTATCTATTTCATTAATGGAAAATGTTTTCATTTGCATCTGGCTTTACATTAGAATACACACATAGGCAATGATGATATATGTGTTTTTTTTTAAACTGTGTACAATATGCAATAGCAGATAATAAAAATGTTCCAAAATATTCTTCAAAATGTTGAGAAAAAAGTCACTCAGTCCGTGGCCTGTGGCCTAGTTGTTTAACAGATTTAATCAAAATCTCTTTCTACATTTTTGAGATATCTCACAAATAAACAAATGCAACTGAGTGTGTCTTTGGCTGAGGATAAACCATCTGTGCAGCCATAAATGCCATGCAAGATACTGGCCAACTGCCTCATCCTTGGCAATATCTGGAAAGGGAGCCAGGTGCAGTGGAGGACAAAACAGAACTCTTTTATAGACTCTCTGGTGAGCTGGAGTGGCCCTCTCTCAGAGAGTCCATGAGGGCTGATGCAAATTCTGGGGGAGGGAAACAAATGTTTAGATCTGTCAGTAATATCATTGTTGACTCACATAAGGCATAATATTTAGAGAGTGACTAAAACTGCTAACCATAAGATGGCTTCCACATAGGGCCAACGTCCCAGGCACCTTTGGGGAACCTTGGGTGGTGAACTGCATGATATGGCTAACCATCACTGGTTCAAGCAAACTCTGAGTTGCCATTACAGTTGAAATGCAGGGCTGCTGGGAGAAGCCTGTAGAAAAAGTAGATTATGCAGTTCACAAGTAGAGACAACATTTGCAAAAGCTATGTATTCTTGTATTGTGGAGAGTGTTGAGACAACGCTGCCAACTTGGGACTAAAAAGTATCATTAGCCAGTGACAGGGCAAATATTCAAATACAATCAATACATAAGGTCCCAGCTGATCAGGCACACTAAGTTAAAACTAATGCAGTATAATACAACGGTCCTGCAATAAGTTCTATCTCTTCAGCTCAATTCAGGCAATTTGACTTGGAGCAAAAGTGACAGACATATGCACAGACAAACAATAATATGCTGAACTGATCCAGAGAAAAATAATAGTGATCAAAAACAGAAAAGAATTCTCCTTGTTCACCATGTGGATCATTTCTGCTATGAACGATGCTCTGAGCCAGTTGGTAGTGCGCTCTGTGAGGCATAGACTGTTCCCAAAAGGGAGCATCAGGGCTACACAGGTAATTAAAAAAAAAAAAAAAAAAATGCTTGCTATGTAAAGGCAGTTATGCATTTGGTCTTTTGTCGACACCAGTTTCTGTTAATTAGCTGTCAATAGGCTGACACCCATTAACCGGTAACTAACTGCATCTCCCAGTCAGTCATGTCCTGAAGGGAGGGAGGGATTCTGGTTAAATATCTGGAGTAATGAACCCTAAGTGACTAATGGGGACAACATTTTTTTTTAAACTGATGCAGTATTGAGCAAGAGTAGTGCAGCTGTTACAGCTACAAAACGGGCTGCAATGTAACCCCTCCATGATTTTGCACACCGTCAATGTACATCCACTTAAAGTGTTCCTTTTGCCACTGACAGCCTCAGATTGTTCTAATAAGTGTCTGACAACATTACTGAAGAGGTCCCTACAGAGATACTTTTTATAGAGTAAGATCCTTTTTTTTTAACTGGACAGCCGCTATACACTATATCACTCTCGCTTAAGCTACTGGACTCCATTTACAGAAACAATAATTTTGTAATCATTACACACCCTTCAATCAAACTCATCAGAAACAAAATAAAACTATATAAAAATCTATTTCATCAATCAATTAATCATTAACTACATTTACACTAGTTGCTGTGTCCTAGAGAAAATGAGAAAGATTCTGTATCTGCAATTTAGGAGCTGATAGCAAATTCTCTGGTGTAATCTTAATGTGTGAACTGGGCAGCAACAACGCACTTAATGTCACCATGACCATGATGTCAACCATAGGGAAATATGTCACATTAAAATGACGCTCATCTGGGGACAGGATCACTGAATGATCTCCAGCTACACTGTATGTTCAATATCACTTAAAATTTATTGATCACCTTACTTTCTTACAAAATTTATGTTATTTTCAGGAGCCTATATCAGTGTGAACACACTAAAAAAATGAAAAATAATCCATAATAATAACCTAGATACTGCAAAAGAAAATGCTCTCAGACCTCCGCCAAGGCCACAGTCAGCAATCAATACAAAATCCACAGTTCAACTATTATGAGTCCTTATCTCAACAAAAAACTCCTCTTTTGGGATCTCATACAACAGTTGGGTAATGAAAATAAACGTAACAGACACCTCTTGCATCTAATAGATAAGCTTTGTGATTATCTGTGTATTTCTGTTTCTGTATGGCTGACATACTAATTACATACCTGTTTCAATACAAAACCGTCAATCCAACCACCAATGAATGAGTCCTTATTTCAACAAAAAAATGCTCTTCAGGATCCCAGAAAGCAAACAAAAATACGCAGTTTGAGACTCAATACAACAGTTGGCCAACGAAAATAAACCGCAAGTGACGCCTCTTACATTTACAAGCTCAACGAGCATCACACTTAAGATGGATTGGACCTCTTCCAATCCATGAGTAACGTTAGATGTGCGCATTTTGTGAATTCATTAATATTCTGCAGGCCAGATGGGAATGTGGCGGGCTGGATGTGACCACTGGTTGCTCAGCAGTTGATGTTATGAGCTGGGTCTGGACCAACTTGCCATTCAGTCTGCATCTGGACCAAGGTCCAGACTTTGGGAAGCCCTGCTGTAGACTGACATGTGTAACCTGTCATAAATATTCTCGGCCAACATGGCTTCGGGGTCAGGATTATATTGCTGCCTATTGGTTTGCCGCTCTTTACAGCACTTCACAACATGTGGATGGAGATTTTTTTTTTTTTAAAACAGTGCTTGTGTAGATTAGTTTTTTGAGAACAAAGCAGAAAAACTCATGAAATACCCATGTAAATGTGAACTAAACCTGGAGCTGGGGTGAAATAGGTTCTATCCCCCATAATGTCATGGGCCGTTGCCTTAGCCTGCTGGTCACTAAATGAAACTAGACTTTGGAGGGGAACCCCAGTGATTTTGGAACAGGTGTTCATTATGGTTTGGAGATAGTTACTGTTTTCGAACCAGCAACTGAAGGAAAAACACAGAATATTCTCAATGAAGGAACTGTAGAAGGTTTGTCAGGACACCAAAAAGCACACCAACGGCAACACTACCCCTACTGACATTCTCTACAGTTTGCATATCGTCCAGGCATTGGGGTGGAGGATGCAATCATCTACCTGCTCCATTGATGTCTTTCTCATCAGGAGCATACTGGAAGCATGGAAAGGGTCATGTTTTTTGACTTCTCCAGTGCTTTAAACACAATCCAACCATCAGTGCTCAGGGGGAAGCTGGAAGGAGCTGGAGTTGACTGCCGTCTGGCTGCATGGGCCATCGACTACCTCACCAACAGACTACAGTATGTGAGACTTCACGACTGCGTGTCCAATGTCGTAGTTTGCAGCATGGGGGCTTCGCAGGGAACAGAACCCTTTACACGTCAGACTTCAGATACAACACCAACAGCTGCCACATCCAGAAGTTCTCCGATGATACAGCCATTTTTGGATGTGTACCACAGGGGAATGAACTGTAATGCAGGGGGGTCGTAACCAACTTCGTTGACTGATGTGGACTGAACCACCTGCACATAAACGGCAGTAAGATGAAGGAAATGGTCATCAAGGTACCATAGACCACACCGGTGAACATCCATGGCTTGGATATTGAGATTGTGGGGGATTGCAAATACCTGGATGTTCACCTCAACAACAAACTGGACTAAACAAACAACACAAATTTACAGGACGTTTGTGTTGTTTGTTTAGTCCAGTTTGTCTCCACCTGCTATGAAGACTGAGGTCCTTTGGAGTATGTAGGACACTGTTAAAAACATTTTATGACTCTGTGATGGCATCTGCAGTTTTCTATGCAGTGATCTGCTAGGGCTGTGGAAGCTTTCAGAGGGACAGGAAAAGACTGAACAAGGAAAGCTGGCTCTGTCCTGAACTGCCCTCTGGACACAATCAAGGAGGTGGGTGAGAGAAGGCCAAGCTGACATCAATCATAGACAACCCATCCCACCCCCTGCATGCGACAGTGGGGGAACTAAGCAGCACCTTTAGCAGCAGACTGCTGCATCCCCTCTGTAAGAAGGAACGCTACCGCAGGTCCTTCATTCCAACTACAGTCAGACTGTTCAACTCTAATGTCTAATGCAATACTGTGTTAAAGTACTTACTGCTCTGCACTATTTTTGCACTGTGTGACTATGTTTTCATCATGCCATGGCATCTCATGCAATATCCAGTGCAATATTACATTTTTTCTTCAATATTACATTTCTATCTTCTTGTATCAAGTCTATGCATATACATATTTTTCTTATATATACTGCTACATATTTTTTAACCAATGTGTAATAGTGAAAAACACTTGTACTTGAACCATGTGCAAGTCTAAAACCATATGCAATTCTCCATTCCCAGTACAATATACTGCTACTTACTTTTTATCCAATGTGCAATACTGAATGGCACTGTACTCCCTTTTATAGAATATATATATATATGTGAGTGGAGGATGGCATGAAGGTCTGTTTGAGCTCCGCCATGCTGAATGCCAGGTCGGGGGGTGAAAAACCTGTTAAGTTTATTAAGCAGCACACTCACCCATCTTCCCTTGGCCTTCGTGTTTACAACGGCCGTGTTTTTAATTCTCTGCCACACTGCCCTGTAGTTGCCTTGGAGAAAATTCTACTTATTTTTTTGTACTGGGTGTTAACCTGGTTAATAGCCCATTTCACCCTTCTGTTAACCCTTCTGTTTTCCTCCTCAGAAGATCGTGTAAAAACACCAGATTTTTCATTAAGATAGATAGAGAGTACTTTATTGATCCCCTAAGGAAAATTGCAGACCTGGAGCTATTGCAACAGGCTGGCACTAGTGTGAACAGTTTCAGACTGAGGGAAAAAGGCCAAAAATCATATTATCTATTACATAGTCAGCTCCCAAATATAACATGATACATGTAGCCAAACTTCATGGAGGCTATAAGATTTTTGTTCAAACTGTTGAGAGAGGCAATGATTGAACTTCATGGTACACTGCAGGGAGTAGAGGTTGAGGGGGTGAAATGCCTTTAGGGATGAGGTCTGAAGCTGTGGGGACAACTGCCCAACATCCTTCACCAGTGCTGTTCTAGTAACTACAATTTCCAGTTTAATGGCTTCCATTGATTCTCATAAACACAGATTTTGCTTTTACATGATTGTGTGATTACTATGACGTGTGATTTGTATAATGGTTTGTTCATGTGTTTTTACTCTTCATCTTGAAAAAAGCTCTTGAGCTGAAACAGCACATAAAAAAAATATCACACATGATGGAGCTGGAGAATTCAACTTTTTTTTCCTCTTCCCCCCTGCAGAATGGCCCTTGATTTACTTCAGTACAATTTTGATGCATTATTTCCCCTTCATAAAATATCAACACAAGCATTTCTTGGCACACTGGTATATATGGAACATGAAACATGAACATTTACCACTGCAATATTTCATGGCTGGAGTGCACTGCAACCAAAATAAACCCAGCAGCACCAACGAGTGCCACTGAAGATTGGACCACTGATTATTTCCAGTTAAATACTGTACACAGTATGCTGTACCTGGTTCCAGCATCTCATCTTCATACATGTTCTCAACATGGTTCACCATGCATTGCCATTTGTCACATCTGGATCTCCATTAGGGAGTGGAAGCTGCAGTCCTGCACAGGTGGTTAATAATGGCTGGCCTTCACAGCTTCAGGAAAATGTAAGTATGACAACCTAACCAACCTAAATGAAATTGCCAACATCCACAAAGTCTACCTGTGCAATGCCCACAATGTTTTTGGAGTTGTACTAGACTACATCATACTGAGAGGTGTTTCTAATATTTTGTCTTTGTACATTATGTATATGCAGTGGACTTATCTGTTTACTATGGAACATGCATAGCTGACATTATATATATGAGTGAAGTTGCACTACCTAATGAACGAAGGAGAGGTTTGAGGTTACACTCTGAGCCACAGTGAAACGCAAGTGAAGAGGTAATGATTTCAATAATAACAAGCAACATGTGGCTGAGGAGCCAGTGGTGGAAAGGCTTCTTGCTCTGGGTCAACAGACTCTGCAGCACTGCTGATGCATCTCTCCCTACATTACTGCAGTAACTTGCTAAAACTGATAACAAACCAACATTACACCACATGAAAATATATCACAGGTGTATTATCTGTGCAAAAAAAAGAAGCTACCTAGCTATGTAGCAAGACTTCAGGTTTGTTATGTTAGCAACCTGAAGTTATGAATGATGCCTTAGCAAATGGTGGATTTTACAAAATGTCCAGCTGTGATGCTGATGCTAGTTAATATTAGCTATTACGCCTTTCATCCAGTGAGTTTTAAGGTAGCTACACGGCCTTGCAAAAATAAATACTAACCACGTGTTGCTTCTCATTATTGAAATTATTATGCTGAATAATCAGGAAGTCAACAAGCATTAGGAAACAAGACTTACCCTGCACAGATCATGTTTTCATTGTCGAGATGATTCTTCTGCCGTCAGTAGAACCAGAAGCTGGTGCTGACAGTGAACCTGATGAAGCAGCTGTCTGTACTTAAGGAATAGCACCGTTTATCAGTCTCATCTGGTCCTGGTTTTGGCATCCTGTCATGAAATCCATCATCGCTGGGAACATAATCTTCTGTCTAAAATGAGCTCTGCATACGGCCACATTTTTCATTACAGATGCAGCAAAGAAGTCCCAACTCTTCACCTGTACAAAACGTACCAGGCATAAAAGCTAGTGCTGGTCCTTGTCCTGTCAGAAAAACGACGGGCGTCCTGACAGGCTGGTGTTAAACACAATCACTTGAAATGCAATGTAAAACTACCACAGAAACTCACTCATCAGTCTCACTACCACCTACTACCACACATTGTGCTAAGGCAGTGACATGACTCCCTTAAGTTACCTATAGATAAGTTAAAAAATGTTGATTGGCCAAAAAAGAGTTGTATAAATCTGCACTTGATTGCTCTTCCCCATTGACCGGATGTGTGTCTCAGTAAAATTAAATTAAATTGCAAGAACTAAATGTGTAAGAGTTGAATTTTCAGTAAGCATCAAATACAGTTTCAGAGCAATGAATTCACTGTAATAATATTACATTCAATTTCAAGATTATTGTAATTCAATTCAAAACTAAAAAAATCTATTTAAAATTATGCTGATTCAGTTTTTGATTGCATTATTAAAGTTGAGCATTTCAAATTCAAATATAAATGATTCAATAGACCACCCTAAATCCTACACACTGGTCCTTTTTGTCATGGTTATGTCACTTTACCCAAGCCACCAAGTACCAGAACCATTATCTGGAAACATTTCCGAATAGTAACTACGAATCAGGGTTGTAAAAAATAACCATACTTCTAGTGAGTTGTATTAAACTAAACATTCAAGGCAAAGAAAAAATAACAGGAAAAACATACGGTATGATAGGTTAAACTGAATTACTAAAAATTGAAAGCTGGAAAATGCAAAAACATGTTTCCTCTTTTGGTAATAATACTGTCAAAACCGAAGGCCAGATATATTTCATGCATAATGATGAATCAGGAAGGGAAAATGCAAAACGTCCTATTACTTTTATGGCTACGTTACGTCAAGGTAAATAGGCTATGAAAGACAAGAGACAATATCTGTAAGACAGAGATGGTAGATTAAATGTAATAACAATCAATCAGGGCTGGAATTTTTTCTCTTCTCAATCATATGTAGGCATTTCAGCGAAACACTGAAGGCCAGAGGGATTGCCTGGAAACACATATGGTAGTTTCTATGTAATAACCAAGAATTAGGGCTCTGCAATAACTACAGAATTTCATTTAGACAATCAAGATGAGCCAGAGATTTCTATGGCTTGATCACTCTCTGTTGCTGTTCAAATTCACTGTACACTTTCATAACCTGTACTATAATTTCATCTGTAGTGATGTTAATGGTGTTTCTGGTTCCTGCTTACCTAAAGCAAATCCCATGCAGAAAGCCACATCAGCAATGGCATACACACTTCCATAAACAGACACATGCCGCAGGTCCACAAGGTAACCCATTATAGGCATCATAGAGGAGTCCACCATGCCTATAACACACCACAAAAAATAAAGATCTTACACGATCACCAGGGAAAACACTTGTTTAGCACAGTATTAAATTTAGCAGACTTACCAATGGCAAAACCAACACCAAAGTTTGGAAGAATCAGACCATAAATGCTTGTGGCAAACGGAACCTAGAACAGACAGACAGGTGTCAGAAAAAAGCATTTATTTGTTTATTCAATTTAAATCTATGTCAAAGTTTTACATGATTTTAGAAGCAAAATCATTGTGAACTTAGACCTCCATAGGCAGAAAAGGATTTGGAGAGGAATGAGTAAGTTTAGGTTTAGCAATAAGATAAGATAAGATAAGATAGGACTTTCTTAGTCGGAAAATTAGTCTGTAACGACTAAATTTCCGACTAAAAAAGTCCTGCAAGTTACAAAAAACAGGCACAGTGGCATACAGAGGTCAAAATAAAAGAAAGCACACAAGATACAGAATAGAAAAATGTATGTCTATGTATGTATCTCAGATTATAAACAATAGTAAATGCCAAAGAATTCTACTGCCATAAAAAATACTGTTGCTGGTAGTCTTATGAGAAAACTAACCACTGACATGACATGACATGTATTGTATTGCACCTGAGAAATATTGTTGCACCTGAGCAATACTAGGACTATGTATATGCACAATATATACAGTTTATAAAAAAAACTGTTGCCAATATGGATAACAAATAGTGTTATTGCACAGTTGAGAGAAATATACAACTTATAAATTGCACCAGGTGAAATGGATAAATGTGAGCAGATATTAGCATTGACAACAGCAGTGCAAAACAAAAACGGGTTTATGATGTAGAATTGAGAAAGACAGCATCAACACAGTGCTACATTACATGATGCTGGAGTTTAACAGTCTGGCAGCTGTTGTGATGAAGGACCTGAGGTAGCGTTCTTTCTTACAGGCTGGATGCAGCAGGAGCCGTTTAAGCCCCCCACCGCCAATATACACTTAAAACATACGCATATGACAGCACTTTAAAATCTTTGCTAGATCCGCTGTTGTGTTTCTACTGGCTGAGGATCTTATATATCTTACACATCATCTGTAAAATTCAGCTTATTTTAAACAGTAACATTTTTGCAACATTTTAAACTCGCAGTTACCCACCACTGCTGATCAAATATCCCATAAATGATGTTTGAATTCACACTGACATGTAGCTGCCTCCCTCATACTTACACATATTACACTGATTCCAACCACCATTATTCCAATGAGAGCACAAAGCCATCTGTAAGGAAGAGCAGACCTGGTCAGTATTATCTAATCTAAAACACTTTTGCTCCAATCAGATACAATAATGCCGGCATAAAGTTACAGTAAAGGAAGATGTGAGTTATTTACCTGTGTGTTTATCTACATAACTTAGTGCTAAACATAACTCATTATGATGTACTGTAAATCATATATGTTATAGGTGAACAGAGTTATGTAAGCTCTCCCCACCCAGTATCAATAAATGAACAGTTTTTGTACTACATTTCTATGAGCAATGTATATTTACTATGTTGGCACTTTTTATTGGTAGTCCATGACACATAAACCTTTTTTATGTTTTCAGGGGGGTAATGTGGAGGTGGGGATAATATTCTAGAAGAAAGGAATTGCCAAGTACTGATTTGGTACTAATGTTAAAAGAAATCAGTATCATGACTTACCAGAAAATAATGGTAAAATTCCCCTCACCATTCCAAAACTTCCATCTTCTCTTGTCAAAATTCTACTTCAAATGCTATGATTTCTTACATGGAAACAAATATGGTATGTTCTGTGTAAGAACCACTGGTTGTGGTGGACCACTTGAGAAAATAATCTCACTATGTCATACATTTTGTGAATATTGCTGCTATGTGATTTCACATATGTAGTCTTCACTGTTCATTTGCTGTTTTTTTCTGAAAAATGGTCATGTATGAATCAGAAGGCAATAATTGTTTGGTCTTTGATTTGATACTTTATTTTTCTGGGCAAACTTCAGAGTTCCATTACGATATTCCCAAAGATCCAAAAGTAATTTTTTTCCTCCCTTCCTCTTGAGGTTTCTGTTATTTATTTATTTGGTTCATTTGGCATGTTTCTATAATGTAAAATTTGAATGTACTTAAAACTGGATAAATATCAAGATTGCTGGTATCTGGATAAAGACGACTGACATTTCAAAATGTGAAATTGCTTTAAACCTGTAGTACATTCTATGTGATACTGGAGTTCAAATAAAAGATAAGTAAAAGCAGTAACAGTAGTGTTAAAAAGTAGGGTGTAAGTGGTAACACTGGCAGCTAGAATAGAGACAGTAAAAGTAATACTAGTACGAGTAACAGAAGCAGCATTAAACCTGTACAAGCAGTAGTGTTGATAGCATTAGCAGTAGTATACTAGTAGTTTGATAAGGTTAAGTTGGGAAATTGAAAGTCCTGTTTTAACATTAAAGAGGATTGCTTTATGATAGTATTGAGAAGCTTAATGTCAATGCTAACAATAGAAGAACATTCTGAATATACAAACCCAGATACCGTTTCAAGGGAAGACATATGCACACAGATATTACGGATGCCCTGCATCATCAAGGCTCCAATAAAATCAGCCTCACAAACACAAACACACACACACAAAAACCCACTGAAAACTCATTTAGAGGAGCGGAAACAGATATTGCATCCACAGCAGAAGAGAGAGAGACAGAGACAGAGAAGATAAGGATCATTTCCCTCCATACCTCCCCATCTTGTTCGCCAACGAGCCAAAGATGTTGGTTCCAATAAGGTAGGAGATGGAAGCTGGTAAGAAAGCGACACCTGGGCCACAGACAGACACACAGAGAGAGATGAGAGACTGAAGGTGTCGCCAGGCTTTCCAAGATAAGCAGAGCTCTATCGGTGCCTCATCGCTGAGCTGCTGTACTTCTTCCATTGTCAGTAATAAAGACTTGTTCTTTCCACCTGCCAGCATATGACACCCTAATATCCTGTTCCCCACTCATTCTTTTTTATCTGACCTAGACTTCATATACAATGGACTTGAGGAACAAACTAATAACACCAACGACTGCAGGAAGCCTCTGGACAGAAAATATCTAGCAGGTTGCTGCAGCGATACTTATATATATATACATATACTTATATATATATATACACACACACACACACACACACACACACACACACACACACACTTTTATATATATATATATATATATATATCACATATATGTATATGTATGTATGTATGTATGTATGTATGTGTGTGTGTGTGTGTGTGTGTGTGTGTGTGTATGTG